>JAOWBW010001152.1:58745-419785 GCA_026119855.1 Campanula takesimana | reverse complement strand
AAATAACACCCTTTAATCATCCAAACTAACACAAATCCCACATTCAAGATTTCACTATTTTTACCCAAAACTCAAATAAATTCAAAATAAATTCTAAACTCAACCAAACTTCAAATATAAAACATCAAACATCAATAAACATGAGATGAATATTTTAGCATCAAAATGGGGGAAAGTAACTTACTTGAAATTCTCAAAGTTGACGGAATTCAATTCTTTTTGACTCTACGCGATCCTAGCGACGATCTAAACACGTTTCACGTTTTAAGAAATGAATAATAATGAGAGGAAGAATGAGTAAATGAAGAGAGAAGGAAGAGGAAGAAACTTACCTTTTTCTACTTTGAAGAGAGAGAGAAATGCTGGGAGAGGAATGGAGAGAGTGAGGGAGGAGGTGAGGGAGATGAGGGGAATAGGGAGGGAGTAGGGAAATTATTTTAAAAACTTACACTTAGGCCCCCTCTCTCACCCTACACACACACACTACTCCATACTAACAATTAAGACCCAACACTTCTACACTAGCCCCAAATAACTCAAGTAAAATGCTAGGCACAAATTATTATAACACATAAATTGCACACATAAATATTTAAATAAATAATAATTTAAATAAATAAATAAGCAAATAATTAAAAAAAAAATCATTTAATTACTAATAAAATAGAGCCTAGATTTCGGGTCGTGACATTCACTCCCCCTTAAAGAAAATTCGACCCGAATTTTAACGAGACTCACCTCAAACAAAAAGCCACGGAAATTTCCTCTCGATCTCATCACGAAGCTCCACGTCGACTCCTCGATATTGTGATTCCTCCAAAGAACTCGAACCAACGCAATACTCTTGCTCCTCAACTCTTGGACCTTGGAATCTAAGATCCGAAACCGGTCGTTCCTCATAAGACATATCTGGCTCAATATCCTCCGGTACTCTCGGTAACACGTGAGACGGATCATGAACGTACTTCCGAAGCATAGAAACGTGGAACACATTGTGCAACCGGTCTAAAGATGACGGTAACGCGAGTCGATACGCCAGAAGTCCAACCTTTCCCAAAATCTCAAACGGACCAATAAACCTCGGAGCCAATTTGCCTTCTTCCCAAACCTACGAATACCCACCTTGGAGACACTTTCAAGAACACCAAATCACCGGCCTGAAAGCTAAGATCTCGCCTTCGGTTATCTGCATAGCTCTTATGTCGACTCTGGGCTGTCTTCAATCTATCCCGGATAACTTTAACTTTTTCAACTGAATCCCGAAGCAAATCAATACCCAAAACTTTCGCTTCACCAACCTCATCCCAACAAATAGGCGATCTACATTTCCTTCCATACAAAGCCTCAAACGGTGCCATCTCGATACTAGCCTGATAACTGTTGTTGTAAGAGAACTCCACTAACGGTAGGTGCGAATCCCAAGAATCAGAAAAGTCTATCGAACACGCTCGCAACATATCCTCAAGAATCTGAATAGTCCTCTCGGATTGACCATCGGTCTGAGGATGAAAAGCTGTACTGAATCGCAAATCTGTACCCAAAGCTTCCTGAAACGCCTTCCAGAATCTAGAAGTAAACCTCGGTCTCGATCTGACACAATGCTAACCGGAACCCCATGCAATCTAACGATCTCATCAATATAAAGGGTCGCAAGCTTCTCCATCGAATATTGATGTCAATAGGCAAGAAATGGGCACTCTTGGTCAATCTATCCACTATTACCCAAACACTGTCAAACTTCCTACGGGTACGAGGCAGTCCCGTAACGAAATCCATAGTCACATGCTCCCATTTCCACTCGGGAATCTCTAACGGCTGAAGTAATCCCGCGAGTCTCTGATGCTCGGCTTTGACCTGCTGACACGTTAAACACCTCGAAACATAATCGGCTATTTCCCTTTTCATATTAATCCACCAAAATTGTTGCTTCAAATCCTGATACATCTTCGTACTACCCGGATGAATAGTATACCTCGATTTATGACCCTCATCAAGAACTTTCTGTTTAATTCCATCAACATCAGGAACACACAATCTTCCACGGAAAGTCAACACTCCACTCGAACTAATAGAAAAATCCTCGAAGTTCTTTTCCTTCAATTACCCATTATCTTCACCAACTCGGGATCTTCTTTCTGAGCTTCCTTTATCCTCTAATTAGAGTCGGAGACACCCTAATATTCGCAAAAATAGCCCCATGTCTCGATTCACGAGGAGACCAATCTCGAACATCCTCAAGCATTTTCCATTCACGGACCATCATCGAAGCCACATAAGACTTTCTACTAATCGCATCGGCTACCACATTCGCCTTTCCCGGGTGATAAGAAATCGTACAATCATAATCCTTCAACAATTCCATCCATCGGCGCTGTCGGTTGTTCAATTCCTTCTGAGAGAATAGGTACTTCAAACTCTTGTGATCCGTAAAAATGTCAAACTTCGCCCATAAAGGTAGTGCTTCCATTTGTGCAACGCAAAGACAATAGCCGCTAACTCCATATCATGAGTCGGGTAATTCTGCTCACTAGGGGTCAACTTCCTCGAAGCATACGCAATTACTTTCCCATTCTGCATCAACACACAACCCAAACCCTCTTTCGAAGCATCACTGTAAATCACTAGGCCATCGCTCCCATTAGGCAAAGTCAAGATCGGTGCGGTAGTCAACCTCTTCTTCAATTCCTCGAAACTCTTGTCACATTTCTCGGTCCACACAAACGGAACATTCTTCCGGGTTAACTGAGTCATCGGAGTAGCAATCCTCGAAAACCCCTCAATAAATCTTCTGTAATAACGGCTAAACCCAGAAAACTACGAATCTCGGTCACTGACTCGGGTCTCTTCCAATCCACTATTGCCTCTATCTTTGAAGGATCCACAGAAATCCCATCTTTCGAAATAACATGACCCAAAAATGACACCTTCTCAAGCCAAAATTCGCATTTGCTAAACTTCGCAAATAATTTCTCCCTGGCAAGAACGGATAAAACTGTCCTCAAGTGCTGCTCATGCTCATCTCGAGATTTCGAATAAACAAGAATGTCGAAAACTACCACGAACGAATCAAGATAAGGATGGAAAACTCGGTTCATCAAATCCATAACACACGGCCGGCGCGTTAGTCAACCCAAACGGCATAACCAAGAATTCATAATGACCATACCGAGTGCGAAAAGCAGTCTTCGGAATATCCTCCGATCTAACCTTCAACTGATGGTACCCACTCCTCAAATCAAGCTTGGAAAACACAACGGACCCTTGAAGCTGATCAAACAAATCATCAATATGGGGTAGAGGGTACTTATTCTTCACCGTAACCTGATTCAACTTCCGGTAATCTATACACAATCTCAACGAACCATCTTTCTTCCGCACAAATAAAACCGGTGCTCCCCACGGGGAAACACTAGGGCGGATAAACCCTCGGTCAAGCAACTCTTGCAACTGAACCTTCAATTCCTTCAACTCAGCGGGAGCTAACCTATAAGGCGCTTTCGAAATCGGAGCCGTACCCGGCAAAAGGTCTATACAAAAATCAATCGCACGATCGGGAGGCATATCATACTCGGTAGAGAAAACATCGGGAAACTCCCGAACTACCCGAACACTATCAAGACTAGGGATTCTTTCCTAGTATCAAGAACACTAGCCAAATACCCCTCACAACCACTATGCAATAATCGTCTCGCTTTCATAAAATAAATTAAGCGAACCTTCCTACTCAGAGGACAAGCCTCAAACACAAATTTAGGCACATCGGGAATAGAAAAAGTAACAGTTTTCTTACGGCAATCAACGGAAGCATGAAACTTGCTCAACCAATCCATACCCAAAATGACATCAAAGTCTTGGATAGGAAGAACTACCAAATCCGCACAAAGGACTCGACCACAAATAACCACGTCACAAGCACGAAAGACTCGATCAGAAATCAAGCATTCTCCTATAGGGGTCGACACCTCTAGCACGTACGGTAAAGACTCAAATGCAGCATTTAACATGGAAGCAAATTGCACAGAAATGTATGAATGAGATGATCCTGGATCTACTAACGCTCGTGCGCTCACATTAGACACAGAAACAATACCTCCAATAACGGATGGATCATCGGTCGCTTGTTGTTGATTCATTGCAAACACTTTCCCTTGGACCTTGGGCTTCCCGGCGGTGTCCCTTTTCTGACCCTGATTAATACTAACCCTAACCCGGATGACTGTCCTCGGTGCCTCGTGCAATCTCTCGCAAAGTGCCCCATTTCACCACAATTGATACACTTGCCTTGCTTTTTCCAACACCTATCCTCCGCATGGCCTACCTTTTGACAAAAGGTACAAGGCTTCCTAATTTGGCTCCCTTGGTTCCCGGAAGTGGTACCCGGGTTCCTTGGGATCGGTTGCCCTCGGGACTGAGATTGTCCCCCGAAGTTGCCTCGACTATCCATCCTTGGTTGTGACTTGCTCTGCGCTCCTTGCTTACTCGGGTTAGCTACCTCAGTCTTCCTTTTATGTTCCCCAATATCTTGCTCTATAAGATAGGCTCGATCCACCGCATCTTGGAAAGTCACAATCCGTTGAGCAATAAGTTGAGTACGGATGGAGGTCTTCAATCCCCGAATGAATCTCATAGCCTTTTGTTCCTCGGTCCTCACCAAATAGTCGCAATACCGGGCTAATTCTATGAACTTAGCCGAGTATTGTGCTATAGACAACACACCTTGCTCTAGGTTGAGTAGCTCGATCTCCTTTCGGTTTTGATCAACAACCGGAATGAAATGCTCCTTGAATTTGCGTACGAAAAAACTCCCACGCATACACCGTGTGAGTATCATCCCAAGTAGCTTTAACACCCTTCCACCAATGCTCGGCGGCTCCCACAAGCTTATAAGCCGTGAACCGGACCTTGTCCTCATCCGAGCAACCAAATACATCATAAATCTTCTCCATAGACTCAATCCACAACTCAGCCTTCCTTACATCGGGTTCCCCATTGAATTCAACCGGTTTCAACTTCAGAAATTGCTCCAATCCATAACGGGGTGGTGCTTGTTCTACCCTCGGACCTTGATCATGTATGGCCTTCATGGCCGCCTCAAACATGCCTTGAAACATGGCACGGGCTTCATCCCTTGTATCATTCTGATTCTGTGCCCCACTAGCACCTCCTCTGTTTCTTCTTCCAGACATTGCGAATAATTATCTGCATAAGACATCAACCGTTAATCACTCCGCACACCACTACCCACCTAGGTCATACTAATCCACCTAGACTTATACATAGAGCTAATGCCATAGCTCTGATACCAACTGTCGCGACCCCGGACCCCGCGGGCCCGGGACCGCGATCGGGACGTCGACTCTAAACCAAAACTCAAAATACCGAAGTTAAAAATTCCATTTGATACCAAAAGGTGATAATCCAAAGTTTTACAAAACCAAGTTTGAAAAGGACTAAATACAACAATCATAAACTTCCACAAGTTTATGGCCAACAAAATAAAAATATACAATTCTTAGTGACGTCATTGTTTGGTACAAATACCCCAAAATGGTTACACATTTACATAATGTAAACCAACCTATATCGACTTTCCCCAAAAGAATGTTTCCACACTCGACGTCCTCTTTCTCGTGATCAGCGAGACTATTCCTTAGCACCTGGGGGGGGGGGGGTTAAGGAAAAACAAAGATAAAAGGAAAGGGGGTGAGACAAATCTCAATAAGTTACTAATGCAACTACATGACATGCTATGATGCAATAAGCAATAAACAATAATAATTATCACATAGCACATAGCAATTATCATATAACAAATAGCAGCGGAAATAAACACATAACAAAGGATATAGCCAAGGTTTTCCAAACCGGAACATCCAAATAAAGGATCGCTGCGCAGCTTCAATAATCAACAAATCATCATCTTCATAATGGCATGAAAGCCGAAGAGAAAACCCCGGTACCGGAACCAATAACCATAAAAGTGTCACAAAGGACAAGGACCATGACACAAAGTCATGCCCGCTAGCCAGATACATTCACAAAGGAACGCTGACTTATCCTTTCCAAGGCCAATCTGGAGAAGGGGTATAGTAAGGGAAAAACAATGGTCAACATTATAATGGACTTGGCTTTGCCATTATAATCCTTCCCATCGCCCGATGCAACAAATATGCCAGCTGGGCTTCCAAATAAATGCTAAGTAATAATAATCTAGCATGAATAAACAGCTTAAGGTTCCAAAGTAGGGAACCATACCAAGAAGTCACCAAGAAAGTGAAATGCACTAACAATAACCAATTAAGGTGCTCTAATAATTCCACAATAATAAACAATCCCTTATCACATTTGATCACAAAGGATCCGTTAACTCAAGCACACAAGCAAAAACTATTCACTCATCTCGAGAGCTCAAGGAGAGCTTTAAAATGATAGTTTATTCGTCCAAAACGGAGTTCGGATGAGAAAGTTATGGAGGAAACAATTATTGAAGAAAAGGGAAGAATATACCAGAATTCTAGCTTGGCATGACCGTGCCTAAGAAAGTGGCACGACCGTGCCAAACCTTACGAGAGGGAAGTAAATTTTTGGCGCGACCGTGCCTAAGAGAGTGGCACGACCGTGCCAATCATGACGGGAGGAAAAGGGAATTGTTGCACGACCGTGCCAAATAAGGAGCACGACCGTGCCAACCATTATGAGTGGGAAATGAATGTGGCACGACCGTGCCAAATAAAGGAGCACGACCGTGCCAGATGAACAATGCCCAGATTCTTCCTGGGTTTACACATTTCGAACCAAAACACAACTTTCACTAAAGTTATCAAAATCAAAGCTTCCCAATACATTTCTAAAGCTCCTAAACAACATCCAACTAAAGGGAACCTAAATAACACCCTTTAATCATCCAAACTAACACCAAATCCCCACATTCAAGATTTCACCATTTTTACCCAAAACTCAAATAAATTCAAATAAATTCTAAACTCAACCAAACTTCAAATATAACACATCAAACATCATATAAACATGAGATGAACATTTTAGCATCAAAATGGGGGAAAAGTAATTACTTGAAAATTCTCAAAGTTGACGGAATTCAATTCTTTTTGACTCTACGCGATCCTAGCGACGATCTAAACACGTTTCACGTTTTAAGAAATGAATAATAATGAGAGGAAGAATGAGTAAATGAAGAGAGAAGGAAGAGGAAGAAACTTACCTTTTTCTACTTGAAGAGAGAGAGAAAGCTGGGAGAGGAATGGAGAGAGTGAGGGAGAGGTGAGGGAGATGAGGGGAATAGGGAGGGAGTAGGGAAATTATTTTAAAAACTTACACTTAGGCCCCCTCTCTCACCCTACACACACACACTACTCATACTAACAATTAAGACCCAACTTCTACACTAGCCCCAATAACTCAAGTAAAATGCTAGGCACAATTATTATAACAACATAAATTGCACACATAAATACTTAAATAAATAATAATTTAAATAAATAAATAAGCAAATAATTAAATAAAAAATCATTTAATTACTAATAAATAGAGCCTAGATTTGGGTCGTGACAGTCACAACCTGCCTCTCACAGTTTATAGAATTTGCTAAATTTTGTTAATTCATCAATCCTCTCATTGTTTTTGTTCATGAATTTACTTAATTTTCTTGTTCCTTTCTTGTAAATAGAATCATGTTTATAGGATTAATTTGTTTTGCAGGAAACATGTCTCTTAATCGTGATTGGATGTATAGGGATGGTTATGAGAATTCGGGTTTCGTAGAAAACTTCTTAAAAGGGTAGAAGGTTTTCTGATTTTGCTTTTTCACACCCTGAGTGTATGGCTGGTGGCATGATACGGTGTCCTTCAAGTAAATGTGATTTTAGCATTTATAAGACACGAGAGTGTGTGAGAATGTGCTTACTTAATAATGGGTTTGTGCCTGATTATAAAAGGTGGAGTAGACGGGAATCGAACATTGAGTTGGAAAATGCTAATGTAGATAATGAGAGAAATGAGAATTGGGCTAGTGAAATGTTAAGGAAGCTGTCGGTCCAAACTATGATACATACAATGGGAACCCTAAGCACAATCAAAAAAGTTTTTTGATTTATTTGAGTCTTGTAATGAACCATTGTGGGAAGGGTGTGACTCTTACACCAGCTAACCGCTGTAGAGTCAATTGTTGCACTTGAAAACTGAGTATGGGATTCCCAATAGGGGATTGATGCGCTATTGACATTTATAAAGCATGTTGCCAAAGGATGAGAAATTGCCAGAATCATATTATAAATGTAAATCGTTAATGAAGGGTCTAGGTTTGCCTCATGAGAAAATACATGCATGTGAGAATGATTGTGTTTTGTTTTGGGAGAAGAACAAAGAGTTGATAACGTGTCCTACGTGTGGCGAGTCTAGGTACAAACCCTGGATATGCTATAATTGAGAAACGTAAGCCTATACCAAAAAAGTCTTGCATTATTTTCCTCTCATTCCTAGGCTTCAAAGACTTTATTTGTCATCAAAAAACTGCTGAACACATGAGGTGACATAGTGAAAAACGTATGGATGTTGAGGGTGAGATAAGACACCCCGCTGATGGAAAGGCTTGGAAAGATTTTGATCACAATTATCCGACCTTTGCAGCGGATTCTCGTAACATCAGACTAGGATTAGCAACTGATGGGTTCAATCCTTTTGGGCACTCTAGTAAGCCACACTCAACATGTCCTGTCTTTGTTGTCCCATATAATCTACCACCATGGATGTGCATGAAGCCCGCATATATGTTTATGCCTCTAGTTATTCCAGGCCCAAAAGGCCCTGGTAGAGAGCTTGATGTGTTTTTAGAGCCACTAATAGAGGATGATGATGATGATAATGAAGATTTTTTGGATGATGAGGATCATGACAATGAGGAGGAGGATGATACCCTTAACGAAATTTATGATACAACAGATGAGGATCATGATAGTGAGGAGGAGGGTGAAACACATATAATGAAGATAGTGATTCCATTAATGACAGTGATTAATGAAGACTTGTATGGAATTAATTGTATGAATATTTTTATTAACTGATGATCAATTCCATTTCAGTAACTTAATGCGATTCTATTAACTGATGATCATTTCCATTTTCAGGTATGGCTAGAGGTAAAGGTGGTGCATATTCAACTTCTGGGAGAGGTGGTGCCATAAATACACCAATCAGCATTTGGCCTCTTCATCTGGTAGAGGCTCTCAGACCCTATTTTGTGTTTACTGATCACTTATGTTGTATTTCTTTCTTGTGTTTTGTATGCATAATGACTCAGAGATATTATAAAAAATAGCCTAAACTGACCCAATTGCTTGGAAATGGCAGTTATATCATACTCCCTCCGTCCTAAAATGATCTTCTCACTTTTTTTAGTCTTTGTTGTAACTTCCTTTTTTTTTTGGTATGTTTGTGTTTGTAATTCTCTCAATCTACTTCAGAATGGGTAGAGGTAGAGGTGCTCCTTCTCCACGAGTTTTGTGTGCTCCACAATCTATAGCTCGAGCTAATGCTGCTCAACGTCTTCCTACTGCCCCACGAGTTCTTGGTTCCCCGCAAGTTTTGCTCCTGCCCCTCAAGTGATTGCTCTTGCCCCTCAAGTGGCTCTCAAGTGGCCCCACAAGTGGCTCCTCAAGTGGCCCACAACTGGCTCCTCATGTGGCTCCTCAAGTGGCCCCACAACTGGCTCCTCATGTGGCTCCTCATATGGCTCCTCAACCTGAACCCACCTATCCATCCCAATGGGCAACCAAGGAGACCCCGCGGTGTAACTAAGGGCATAAAGGCACCCAAATCTGGTAAATCAAAAGAAAAGGTTACCGTTCTCGCGCAAACGTAAGTCACATCCGAATGGTAAATTTTCTTATAATATCTTTTTCATGAATCTGGAATTGGTACTCTGTATCTGTCTACATAGTGCACGACTGAACGGTAGTAAGGTCCCTGAATTTGAAAATTTTACAGTCGTCTGAGATGACTTGAGAGAGAGAAAACTGAACTGTGAAGGATAAAAGTGGGGGCTTCTTTGCTTTCAAAATTAAAATCTTGCCCTCTTTATTTGTTTTGTGCATATATAAAGTGGTGGACATTTGTCTTAAAAAAGGGTCACTTGTTAAGATACCCTTGAAGGGGTATCCTAACAAAACCCTATATATATATATATATATATATATATATATATATATATATATATATATATATTGTTTCTAAATCTACATTCTTGTAGATTATTACCTGCTTCTGCTGTATCAAAGATTGGCCCAATCATTCAAAGACACTTGATGAACTTAAAAAATCATGGAGTGAATGGAAAGAAGAAGAAATTGATTCTCTTTGGCAGAATATTTGGTAACATTCCTTTTCTATCACAATTTTTGTACTTTTTAAGAATACAAATAACTTGATTTAGCAATCTTTTGTGTCTTTCTAGAGGTACTTCAGATTTATTTCACCCGAAGAACAAGCGAGAGGCAGGAAAGTTTGGGAGTATATAGCAGCTAGGAACTTTCCAAAGTATCTCTTTGCATGGAAAGATAAGGCAATTAAAGATCATACATCAATACTTGAAGCGAGGAACCACACACCTGAATGGACAAACGAGGAGGCCTGGCAAGGATTATGTGATCATTGGATGAGTCCCGAGTTTATAAAATCAAGTGAACACAACAAAAGCAAACCGAGCATCAATAAAAAATATTCCTCACACATCTGGAAGAATTACATATGAGGAAAGAGATAAGAAACTGGTAATGAAAACTAAGTTCTAATTATAATTTTTAATACTATGTTGGTAATTTTTGTTCTTTGTTTAATTAGATGATAAGTTTTTTTCTTTCATCATACAGGAAGATGTTTTGGGTCGTGGACCAACTCAAATTGAAAGGTTCACTGAAACTCACCTTAAAAAGAAGAAAAGTACGACAAAACGATAAGATATGGGTTACCAATCAAGCTGAGAATCTTCAGGTATGTGTTTCTTTGTGGAGTGTTTGGTTCAATCTGGTATGGTACATATGGATTTAATTCTTGGCTGTTGTGAAGTTTTTTAGTCAAATGGTATGGTAATTATGGGATTTAATATTCTATTTGGGGGGGGGTGGATTTCATTCTTGGCTGTTGTTATATAATATGACTGTTGTGAATATTGTTTAGAGAAAAAATTACATGCGAGTGTAAAAATAGTGGTAATAGTTTTTTCGTCCCCGGTGACGGTGATTATTCTGGTGCTACAAATGCTGCTGCTGAATGTTCTGCTTTTGCTGCTGTGAATGCGAAATACTATTGGTTAATGACTGGGAATTTAAGGGCTTGTTTGATAACTGGTGCTACAAATGCTGCTGCTGAATGTTCTTTCTCTCCTTGCTTTCTGTAAAAATTGGAAATCACGAGTTCCGCCAAAGTCATAAACACAAATTGACTTTGCTGGTAGCTTTCTAAGTTGGAGCATTTGAGAAAAGCTGTTGACTGAGAAGTTTAATGAGGGTTTGAATTTGACAAGAGTGAAGATAATTTGATTTTGCTTTGATAAATTGCCCCTGCACCCAAATTAATTTTGCTGGTAACTTTAATTTGGAGATTTGAAGCTTAACATGTATAATGGATTTGACATGGATGAATCTGATTTTAGATGGTTTGATAATTTGTTGTAAATACGGTTACTTGATACCCATTTCTGTCATACTCCTTCCGTCCTATTTTGGGATGGGGAGTATAATTTTTATAGGTATCAGGTGGATTATGGCAGAAACATTGTCCCGTTTGATCTGTCTGTGTGTGTGTGCGCGTGTGTTTTGAGCGATAGTGTTTACGAATGTCTTTTCTGATTGCTATAGAAAATAAATGATCAAATCTCAATCTTAGGTCATATAACTGGGTTCATTGTATCCTGAGGTGATAGCATGGTTCTTTTTTTGTATTACTGAAGCAGTGAAATCTAGAAAAATACGTAGGGATCAAGAGAGTGGAAGATGCCCATATCTTTGGTAAACTATAAATACAGCTGGGAGAAGTAGAGTCGGTTTTTTTGGACCTTGATACTTTTTCATAATCTGGACTGAGCTGTTTCTTGTGTTCAACCACCTTGTATTAACACTAAAGTTTGATTAACAAGGCGTTTGTGAGAGCTATGTGGTCATAAACTTTGAGAGTAGACTGAAGACGAAAAGAAATATTTCGAAAATGTGTATTAGACCAAACCCTTAGATGAATGAGCTTATGTTGCTCATATGTGAATTGAAACAATGTTAGTCTAACAGAATGTTAAAACATAGGTACCTTCTGTAAACCTGGTATATTTAGGTGCACACAAACAGGCAGTGAAAATTACTAGAAACTTTGTCAAATAGGCAACCTGGAAAGTTACTGAGAAACTTAGGAACTGATCTGAATTTTGACTGAACACCATTAACTCTTTTACAGGTGAAGAGTGCTTGATACGAGTAGGTGCTTATGCTTTTACAAAAGATACTCAGTATAGAAGTGTGCAAAGCATTATCGGGCTTTAAGCCCAGATATTTTGGAAAACAGTTTCCTCACTTGATCTTGACCTTTTTCCCAATTTAGTGAAACTTAAGATTTACTTTTGGATAATGGCAGTGCTCTTCTTGGTATTAGTCCATAGCAATTTTTATACTCAGATTTACTTTCTTTTTCTTGAAACTTTTTGGTCTGCTCTCCCTATAAATATTGTTCCTCCTTCCAATATAGTATCCACTTTTACACTTACTTTACTTCTACATTTTCTAATCTCTGTGCAAAAAAAAGTATGACTCTTACTCCGGGACGGAGAATTTATACTCTCCTTGCGACATTGTAATGGGTTTCTGTCCTTTATGCGACATTGCAAAAAAAGGTATTTTTCTTTCATCATACAGGAAGATGTATTATAGATCATTTTAGAAATGTATTTATCGTTAAATGAGTCTTTTTTTTAAACAAAAGACTCAGCAGCTCATTCATTATCTTGCTTTTGGTAAACCTGAGCTTGTGGTTGGAGGTGTCTTATATGTGCAATCCTATTAAATTGATTCAATCTCATCAATTTCTTTGTTCCATACACAGGAGGTCTACGCCAAAGATTTGCGTGAATTGAATGGCTTAGACCCAACAGCTCCTGTTAATGGTATTTTGCACCCTGGATGTGACCCTGTTTCAGATTCTGGATTGAAGATATGGGAGGCAGCAGTCGGTGGGGTCAATAGAGGAAGGCTGATTGGAAGCCAGGTGAGAGATGGTCCAAGCTTTCGAGTAACGCTTCATCAGTTGATTATGCAGCATATGTCGCATCACAAAATTCCTCCAAGAAAATGAAGAAAATGGAAGCGTTTATTAACAGCATGGCTCCATTCTTGGCTGAATTAGGTGAGAGGTTTGGGATTGCCCCGCCACCCATTCCTGACTTCAACGATGATTGTGATTCTACACCATATTCTGATCGTGCATCGAATATTCCAACAATTTCATCTCCTTCCAATGATGATGGTGAGACGGGTGGTGAGATTCCATAGTTACACATACTTGGGTATATTTTGCTTTTAGAACTTATGAAACTAATTGGCTAAAGTATGTATGTTTTTGGACATGTTTAAAACTGCTTGAGCCTTGGTAGACTCATAGTTCTAACTAGGTGTTTTGCATATATTTTGAATTAGTGAAACAGTTGGTGATCTAGTTAGTTTCTTTTTTAGACTGTGAAAAAATTGGTGAAACATTTTGTTGCCAATTTATGTTTAAAGGCTTATGTTTTTGCAAATTTCATTTCATTTTTATGTTATATATATTTTTCAACATGCTTGTTTGGGATGTGTAATAGGCTTGGCATTGAGGTTCTGTAACAAAAAAAAAAGAAAAAAAAAGGCGATAAGCGATGGCTATATCCGTCTCACATTTTAATTAAAATTAAAATTTAAAATAAAATATTTACAATAAGCGATTGAAAACCAATCGCATAAGATTGAAAAGGGGTAATAGGCGATGGCTTTATCCGTCTATTTTAATTAAAATTAAAATATTTACAATAAGCGATTGAAAAGCAATCGCATAAGATTGCAAAAGGAGTAATAAGCGATGGCTTTATCCGTCTATTTTAATTAAAACGAAATTAAAAATAAAATATTTACAATAAGCGATTGAAAAGCAATCACATAAAATTGCAAAAGGGGTAATAAGCGATGGCTTTATCCGTCTATTTTAATTAAAAAAAAATATATCCACAATAAGCGATTGAAAAACAATCGCATAAGATTGAAAAAGCGGTAACATAGGCGATGGCTTTATCCGTCTCCTTATGTATCATACTTTCTGCGATGGCTAACACATTAAATTATTATTAATATTATTATTTTAAAAAATATTATATTTGATTGAAAAGCAATCGCATATTATGGGAAACATTCTGCGATGGCTAAAACAATCGCTTATACCTTTAGCGACAGGGGTATATGCGAAGGTCATGTCGATGATTTAATCCATCGCAAAACCTAAAAAGCGATGGATTTCTACCTATAGGCGATTGTTTTTAGCCATCGCAGAAAGGTATTTTTCTTGTAGTGTGAGAAGTTGTGATCTATCCCATGATCGTCGCAATATCGAGCAACACTGTTGTTCTTGAATTCTGTTCCATTGTCGGATTGAAAACTAATGATGTCATCTTCTTTTTGGGTTTGGAGCAGTCTGAATAAGGTGGTGAAAAGGTCAAAATGTCCACCACAACTAGAGTATACTTGTTTCTTCTAATACTTACAGTGGTGACTGGTCCAAATAGATCGATGTGCAGCAGTTGCAAACATTTAGTAGTTGAAAGATATGTCTTGCTGGAGAAAGATTTCTTCGGTTGTTTGCCAAGTTGACACGCGGCGCACTTCTTGTCATGATGATCAGAAACCTTAGGAAGTCCTTTAACAAGATTATTCCTGCTGAGTTTAGATATATACTTGAAGTTCAAGTGACTTAAGCACTTGTGCCACAGCCAACTATTTTCTCTCACACTTTTAGCTACAAAACAAAGATTAGTACTAGAGTTTATACTATGGAAATCAATAATGTAAATATTTGTCTTACGATATCCCGTGAGTAATGTAGCTCAAGTTTTGCCATTTTTGATAAGACATTGCGTTGAAGTAAAATGTCATTCTAATCATTTGTCGCAGAATTGAGATATAGATAATAATTTGTGCTTGAGTCATTCGACGAGAGAGACTCTTTCAATGCACACTTTGTCTTTCTTGAGCTTTCCATATGCTACAATTTGACCTTTGTTATTATCACCAAATGTTACAGAGGGACCTCTTTTTTATGAACATCTTCAAGTAAGGATTCATCTCCAGTCATGTGTCGTGAATACCCACTATCGAGAATCCATTCATACATTTTAGCTTTTGAAGATCCAGCCATGAAGCAAAGAACCTGAAATATAAACATTTAAAGCAGGTCCCCTTTATTCCTTTTCGGGTCCTAGAGTTAGAAACTTTTGACGACCCACTCTTGCTTGACCTTAGGATTTTTATGTCCTTTGGCATTGGGAGTGAATCTCAAAAGGCATTCCACGGCCTTATGTCCTGAACAATCACAAATTGAACAATGATGAAATCCACCAATCACGTGAGTTTTTACAAACTCTTTACTTTTCTTTGGATAGCATTCTTCTTTGGGTCAGATGAGCCAGCCTTAACAAAATATTTCTTTTGAAATTTTGGAGCGCTATTTCTTGGAGGGCGCATAGGGTTAGGAGGCGCACGGCGGTGAGGCGCGTGGCACTTAGGCGCATAATGAGCACTGGAGAAGGAGTGCGCCTTGTTTCAAGAATGATTTTGCTAGAGGATGATTCATCTGTAGCTACTTCTTTCTCTTTAGCTTTCCCAAATTGTTTCGTTGGCTAGACATAATGAATGTTTGTCTCTTGACTTTTTTCTGTCCTTTACCCATTGAATTAGAATGTTTTTCCTTGGGAATTTCATGAGTTTGCTGAGTTGTAAATTCACTGTCTCTTTCAGCACAAACATCACACTTAAAGTTGTCACTAGTTGATGATGTGAATCCCAAGCCACTTTTATCACCACTGGCTTTTTGGGACTCAAAGATACCATCCATAGTGACACGAGAATTGGACCACTCATTTGTAATCTTTTTAAGATCAGTAATTTGAGTAACCAATTCATCGTTTTGAACTTTAAGTAATGAGTTCTGTTCCATTAGATAAGTGTTTTTAACAGTAAGAGGAGTCATGCTCTTTATCTGCTCCTTAAGGAGGGTGAGTTCAGATTTAAGTAGAGATTTCTCGGTCTTAAGCTGGGAAATTTCATCACATGATAGTGCTAAAGCTTCCTTCATATCACTGATACGACTGATTACCTTTTCAGCCTCTTTGAATAACTTTTCTTGCTTTACAATGTCCTCATCATGATTGATTGTAGGAATAGGTGTTACTTGAGTTCTAACATATTCACTCTTTCTGAGTTTGCTTTTTGCACTCATATCACATTTAGAAAATAACAATCCACCATCTCTTTGAGCCAGAGTGAGAAATCCTTGTTCAACGAGCTCGCTGATGGTTGGTCCTTTCTTCTTTTTCACTTCTTGAAAACCTGCAGATTTCTTGATAAGTTTATTCAAGACATTCATATCAGGAACATCCTTTGAGTAATCATCATCAGAATCATAAGTATCAACTTCATCATCATTTGCCACCAAACAAACTAGTCCATCATCAGAATCTTCATCGCTCTCGTCTGAGTCTGTTTCAATCCAAGTGTTCTACTCATTTGCTGGTGATTCTTCTTCAGCAACCATTCCCTTATGACGAGTGAATTTGGGAGTGAACTTGGGAGTATGGCTGCTCTTCTTCTGCATATACTCAAATTTGGGAATTAGGCAGCTTGAAGCAAAGTGTCATGGTTTCCTGCAATTAAAACAAACAAGGTCTTCTTTTCTTTTAGAATCACTACTCCTTGTGAACTTTGGAGGAGCTCTGCTTGTAGATCCTTGAGCTATGTTGAATGAGCCGGGTTTTGAGAATTTTCTGAACGTCTGGAATCTCTTCACAAATAAAGCGAAGTCTTCATCATCCATGTCTAATAGCTCAGAAGTGGAAATTTTAGGATCCGAACTTTTCTCATCTTAAACCGGCACAGGCGCATGCGCTTCCTCTGTCACGACCCGAATATAGGCTCTATTTTATTAGTAATTAAATGATTATTATTTAATTATTTGCTTAATTATTTATTTAAATTATTATTTACTTAAATATTTACGTGTGCATTTTATGTGTCATAATAATTATGCCTAGCATTTTACTTGAGTTATTTGGGCTAGTGTAGAAGAGTTGGGTCTTAATTGTTAGTTGGGAGTGTAGTTTGTGTGGAGTGTGAGAGAGGGGGCCTAAGTGTAACTCTTTTAAATTATTTCCCTACTCCCTCCCTACTCCTCCCTCACCTCCTCCCTCACTCATTCTTCTTCCCAGCTCAAATCTCTCTCTCTCTCTTGGATGTGGGTAAGCTTCTTTCTCTTTCCTTCTCTCTTCTTTTTCTTCATCTTCTTCTAGTTATTTCTCATTTCTTAAAACGTAAACATTGTTTAGATCGTCGATAGGATCGCGTAGACTCAAAAAGATTTGAAATCCATCAACTTTGAGAAAATTCAGGCAAGTTACTTTTCCCCCATTTTAATGCTAAAATGTTCATATCATGTTTAGATATTGTTTGATGTGTTACATTTGAAGTTTGGATGAGTTTCGAATTTGTTTGGAATTTATTTGGGTTTTTGATCAAAAATGGTGAAATCTTGAATGTTGGGTTCGATTCATGATTTTGGTTGTTAAATGTTGTTTTAGGAGTCCTTTTAGACTTATAAGTCATTCTAGTACATTTGTATACCAGTT
Organism: Campanula takesimana; assembly: GCA_026119855.1. Taxonomy (NCBI): domain Eukaryota; kingdom Viridiplantae; phylum Streptophyta; class Magnoliopsida; order Asterales; family Campanulaceae; genus Campanula; species Campanula takesimana. The sequence continues at coordinate 401,877 of JAOWBW010001152.1, read as the reverse complement.
AGAATGTTTGATTTTTGGTTGAAATGTGTTTGGGTTTGAAAAATGGAAGAACCCATGTTGTTCTTCCCGATTTCCAGAAATTCAGATCATTGGGCGGCCGCACAAAAATGCCTGAGCGACCGCACAACTATCTGAAAGCTTTTGGTCGTGTCTTGAGACTGTTTGGGCGACCGCACATACTCTTTTGGGCGGCCGCACAGTCCTCTGAAAAATTACATTTGTTATTTGGTGTGGTTGAAGATCGTGTTTTGGTCTAGGTCTTTGGTGTCTTTCTAGTTGACCCTAGTGATCATTGTTGCACACTTTAGTGATAGAATTTGGTCCTTTTTGATCAAGTTTGTGTTTGAAAGTCATTAATGGTGAATTGGGATTTTGAAGCACCTTTATTGTGCATTGTTTGTTCATTTCATCTTCTTGGTGATTAATTGGCATGATTCCCTACTTTGGAATCCTTTGTTGTTTATCGTGCTAGTATTTTATTACTTAGCATTTATTTGAAAGTCCAGCTGGTATTTTGTGTGTGTTTGGGCGATGGGAAAGATTATAATGGCAAAGCCAAGTCCATTATAATGCTGACCATTGTTTTGCCCCCTCCTTTACCCCTTCTCCAGATTGGCCTTGGAAAGGATAAGTCAGCGTTCCTTTGTGAATGTATCTGGCTAGCGGGCATGACTTTGTGTCATGGTCCTTGTCCCTTGTGACACTTTTATGTTATTGGTTCCGGTACCGGGGTTTCTCTTCGGCTTTCATGCTATTATGAAGATGATGATTTGTTGATTATTGAAGCTGCGCAGCGATCCTTTATTTGGATGTTCCGGATTGGAAAACCTTGGCTATATCCTTTGTTATGTGTTTATTTCCGCTGCTATCTGTTATGTGATAAATGCTATGTGCTAGGTGATAATTATTATTGCTTATTGCTTCTTGCATCATAGCATGTCATGTAGTTGCATTAGTAACTTATTGAGATTTATCTCACCCCCTTTTCTTTTATCTTTGTTTTTCCTTAACCCCCCCCCAGGTGCTAAGGATTAGTCTCGCTGATCACGAGAAAGAGGACGTCGAGTGTGGATCCATTCTTTTGGGGAAGGTTGATATAGGTTGGTTTCCATTATGTAAATGTGTAACCATTTTGGGGTAGTTGTACCAAACAATGACGTCACTAAGGATTGTATATTTTTATTTGTTGGGCATAAACTTGTGGAAGTTTATGATCGTTGTATTTAGTCTTTATCAAACTTGGTTTTGTAAAACTTTGGATTATCACCTTTTGGTATTAAATGGAATTTTTAACTTCGGTATTTTGGAGTTTATTGTTAGAGTCGACGTCCAGATCGCGGTCCCGGGGCCCGCGGGGTCCGGGGTCGCGACATCCTCTCTATGCGCCACCATTGCTATGGATTTTCATTTTCCTTCAGTTTCACTGATGCGCTGAAGTTTGAGCTCATAAACCTTTATATTTGCATAAAGGTTCCTTAAAGTCCATACATCTAAGGTTCCAGCGTCTTCAAGGGCGCTAGATTTATGTAGGTATCTTGATCCAAAAGCAGCAAGAATTTTGTATTTAATTCCTTATTGGAGAACTTCTTTCCAAGTGAAATACATAGATTGATGATTTCACAATAGCGTTCATAAGTCTGTCTAAGAGTTTCACCGGGGAGTTGAGAGAAATTGTTGAATCTCTTTTGCACTTCGTATCTCTTGTTCTCCTTGTAAACCGTGTCTCCTTCTATATTCTCTTCAATAGAATCCCACAACTCATTGGCGGTAGCACAATGCATGACTTGTTGTTTCATAGCCGTGCTTAGACTGCTTAGGAGAATGTTTCTTGCTTTGCCATCATTTGCAACTCTTCTTGTTTCTTCCTCAGTCCATTCTTCCTTTGGTTTCTTGATGGTTGGTTGAGCAACATTGGTGCGTGGATTTGGATTCGCTTTGTCGTGCCCCGTACCCGTGGTCCTACTTGGCCCCACGCTCGGGACACGCACGGAAGACGTCATAAAACATTTTAGGAAAATCTTTCGAAATGTACTTTCATAAAAGTTTCATATAACCAAACACATTCACTTGAAACTTGATTTCATTTCCACTTAAACAAACTATCACAATCCAAAGTACTTAGCCATAAGGCTTATACACTTTACTTACAAATTTACAACTCACCAACATGTTCCAAAAATAGGTGATACAAAGATGAAGTCACGGGTACACTACCCAAAAGGTTATACATTTATATAATGTAGCCTTTACATACCAAACTTACTTTCCCAAAATGTCTTACCCAAATCACCACCTCGACGTCCTCCCTTGTGCAGTGACCTATCCCCTGGGCTCTCCTTTATCTAAAACAGTAAACAAATAAGGGTGAGAATGAATCTCAGTAAGCTACTAAAATGCAACTACATTACATGCTGAAATGATACTCGAAATTGAACAATGTCAATAAACATCCACATAGCACATAACATGAGAGGCTCCCTATCGCCAACCGTCCCATACTGGTTGGAAATAACGACCAACTCATCATACCACACATAAGGAGGAATTAAAGACTCATACGTGGATACTGAGCTAAGGTTATCGAATCAAACATATAACCATCTGAGAGGTATCAACTGAGCAGCACCAAAGAGCTGAAACCGGTTCATGAACCAAACAACAACAACAACAACAATAACAACAACAACAACAACAAGAGGGGGAAAATGACACATAGTAATAACCCAAACGGTGACTAAACTCACACAAGGGAGAGCTAGCCCAGACCCAATCCGTGGCCCAAGGAAGGGGGTTAAAAATGGGAAACCAAATGGTAGAAGCCTTACAATGAACTTGGCTCGTATGCCATTATAATCTCTACCACTGCACACAACAAGTACCAGCTGGACTTCCAAACGAGCATAGTAATGAATACTTGCTTAAACAACAATCGGGGCAATGATTCCAAAGTAGGGAATCAAGCCAAACACATCACAAAGATGAACCAATCCACACACATCAAAAGGTGTTCAACCAAAACCAATTAACATTTAGTCAAATTCCACAACACATATGTTCACAAAGGAACCAATTTCAAACACTAGGGTGTTCCACAACAACCCTCTAGGTACTCTAGGATATCACCTAAGACCTAGACCAAGCTTGAACTTTAAATCACTTGAAATGGAACAACTCCATTTTTCAGCAACCATGGGCGGTCGCCCATACCAGCCTGTGCGGCCGCCCAAAACACTCTGCCCCAAGACAAAAACCTTCCAGATAAGTGTGCGGCCGCACGCCCTATTTGGGCGGCCGCCCAACACACCCGCCAGGCCCAAAACTTGCTAATTTTACTCCCTTCGTTTCACCGTCCCAAAAGTACGAACCAACATCTATCTTACCAAACATAATTCAACCAAAATGAGTTATACAACACAAATATGACTTCTTTACACAATCAACATCAACTTTCCAAATACTCCATTTGTCCCAAAATTACAAGTATCACAAATATTATTCAAATCACAAAATTAACAAGTACAAGTATCAAGTATAACATATATGACCATTTTAATATTTAAAGGGGAATTAGTAACTTACCTATTTCGGGAAAAGTATCGCTGAAATAAGTTTTGTTCGGGTAGAAATGACCTATTCAACGCCCTGATCATTTTTATATAATTAGATTTTAAAACGGATAAGTAAATAAATGAGCACAGAGGGAGAGAAGAAAAAGCATGTTATACTAAAGTTTTTACCCAAAATTACATTTTGGTCATTCAAGTTTCGTTTTTAACACTTAAGCCCCTAAAGTTACATTTTCACAAAGGACCCTAAAGTTTCAACTTAATCATTTAACTTCCTTAATCATTATTATTACTAACTAAGTAAATAACACAAATAATCAAGTAAGATGTGCAAATCATAAAATATGATGCAACACATAAAATGCACACATAATATCAAATTAAAATCCTCAAAAATATAAAATAAATAGGGACGGGTTTTGGGGTCGTTACAATCACTCCCCCTTAAAGAAAATCCGTCCCGAATTTTAGAATAACTTACCAAACGAATCAAACAACCAAGGATATTTTCTCTCCATTTCATCTCGAAGCTCCCAAGTTGATTCTTCCACATTATGGTTCCTCCATACAACTCTAACAAGAGGAATACTCTTAGTTCTCAATTCTTGAACTTTAGAATCAATCACCTGAACTGGATGCTTCTGGGTTCAATATCCTCAGGTATCTCAGATAACACATGAGAGGGATCATACACATACTTTCGAAGCATCAAAACATGAAACACATTATGAATCTTGTCAAGAGAAGGAGGTAACGCAAGACGATAAGCTCGATCTCCAACTCTTCCCAAAATCTCAAAAGGACCGACAAATCTAGGAGCAAGTTTACCTTTCTTCCCATATCTTTTAATTCCCACCATTGGAGAAACTTTCAGAAACACAAAATCACCCTTTTCAAACTCAAGGTCTCGCCTCCGGTGATCAGCATAACTCTTTTGTCGACTCTGAGCAGTAGTCAATCGATCCCGAATAAGCTTAACCTTCTCAACTGAATCATTAACCATGTCAATACCCCAAATCTTTGATTCCCCAACTTCATCCCAACAAATAGGTGAACGACATTTTCTTCCATACAATGCTTCATAAGGAGCCATCCCAATACTCGACTGAAAACTGTTGTTATAAGCAAATTCTACGAGAGGCAAATGAATATCCCACGAATCAGAAAAGTCAACAGAACAAGCTCTCAACATATCCTCAAGAATCTGAATGGTTCTTTCTGACTGACCATCTGTTTGAGGATGAAAAGCAGTACTGAACCTCAATTCTGATCCCAAAGCCTTCTGAAATGCTTGCCAAAACCGAGAAGTGAATCTAGGATCCCGATCAGAAACAATTCTAACTGGAACTCCATGCAACTTCACTATCTCATTAATATACAAAGTAGCAAGCCTTTCCATCGAATAACCAATCTCGATAGGTAGGAAATGAGAAGACTTTGTCAATCTATCTACGATCACCCAAACTGCATCATGCCTTCTTCTAGTACGAGGTAACCCTCTCACAAAATCCATAGTAACATGTTCCCACTTCCATTCCGGAATCTCTAATGGTTGAAGCAATCCCGCGGGCCTTTGATGCTCAGCTTTAACTTGTTGACAAGTCAAACACTTCGACACATAATCTGCTATTTCCCGCTTCATGTTGTTCCACCAAAACTGTTGCTTCAAATCTTGTTACATTTTGGTACTCCCAGGATGAATAGTATACCTCGACTTATGGCCTTCCTCAAGAACTTGAAGTTTAATCCCATTAACATTAGGAACACACAATCTACCTCTGAAAGTCAATACTCCTTCAGAACTGAGTGAAAAGTCTTCAAATCTGCCATCTTTGATTTTTCCCATAATCTTTACTAACTCGGGGTCATCTTTCTGAGCATCCTTGATTTGTTGAATTAAGGTTGGTAATACTCTGATATTCGCAAATATAGCCCCATGCCTCGATTCATAAGGACACCAATCTTGAGCATCCTCTAACATCTTCCATTCCCGTATCATCAATGAAGCTACATAAGACTTCCGGCTAATAGCATCAGCTACCACATTTTGACTTGCCCGGATGATAAGAAATGGTGCAATCATAATCCTTCAACAGCTCCATCCATATTTGTTGTCTATTGTTCAACTCTTTCTGGGAGAAAAGATACTTCAAACTCTGATGATCTGTGAAAATTTCAAACTTTGCTCCATATAGATAATGCTTTCATTTGTGTAACACAAAACAATAGCTGCAAGCTCCATGTCATGGGTTGGATAATTCTGCTCACTAGGAGTTAACTTCCTTGAAGCATACGCAATTACCTTCCCACTTTGCATTAGAACACACCCCAAGCCTTCTTTTGAAGCATCACTATAAATCACCAATTCATCATTCCCATTAGGCAATGCAAGAATAGGAGCGGTGGTCAACCTTTTCTTTAACTCTTCAAAACTAACTTGACATTTGTCATCCCACACATATGGCACATTCTTTCGAGTCAACTGAGTCAATGGTGTAGCAATTTTAGAAAACCCTTCAATGAATCTTCTGTAGTACCCAGCTAACCCCAAGAAACTTTGAATTTCTGTAACTGATTCTGGCCTCTTCCAATTCACAATAGCTTCAATTTTTGATGGATCAACCGATATACCTCTATTAGAAACCACATGTCCCAGAAAAGAAACTTCATCGAGCAAAAAAGCACACTTACTGAATTTTGCAAACAACTGCTTCTCCCGAAGAATAGATAGAACCATTCGCAAGTGTTGCTCATGTTCTTCTCGAGACTTAGAATAAACCAGGATGTCATCAATGAACACAACCACAAAAGAATCAAGATAAGGCTTAAAAACTCGATTCATCATATCCATGAAAACAGCTGGAGTGTTTGTTAACCCGAAAGGCATAACAAGAAACTCATAATGACCATACCTACTACGAAAGCAGTCTTAGGAATGTCTTCTGAGTGAATCTTTAACTGATGATACCCACTCCTCAAATCAATCTTCGAAAAGACAACTGACCCTTGGAGTTGATCAAATAAATCATCAATGTGAGGCACAGGATATTTGTTCTTTACAGTCACCTGATTCAGTTTTCTATAGTCGATGCATAGTCTCAAGGACCCATCTTTCTTCTTTACAAACAACACAGGAGCTCCCCAAGGTGATACACTAGCTCGAATCAAACCCCTATCAAGCAACTCTTGCAATTGAACTTTCAACTCCTTTAATTCAGCTGGAGCCATTCTGTAAGGTGACTCAGATATCGGGGTAGTACTTGGAAGTAAGTCAATACAAAACTCGATCTCCCTATCAGGAGGCATAGAATACTCAGTAGAGAACACATCAGGAAACTCTTTCACAATATGCACATCCTCTAATTCAGGTAACTTTTTAGTAGTATCCAGAACACTAGCCAAATACCCCGTACAACCACGATGCAACAACTTTCTAGCTTTCACATAAGAAATAATACGAATTCCCTTACCCAAAGGAACAGCCTCAAAAGTAAATTCAGGCACATCAGGAATAGAAAATGTAACCACCTTTTTATAACAATCAACTGAAGCATGGTATTTACTCAACCAATCCATTCCCAAGATAATATCAAAATCTTGTAATGGCAAAACAACTAAATCAGCAAATAAAACATGCTCCCAAATATGCACATCACAGCCATGTAACACCTTATTAGTCACCAAACACTCCCCTATTGGAGTAGACACTTCTAACACATAAGGTAGAGATTCAGAAGAAACATGCAATCGAGAAGCAAAATGCACAGACACATAAGAATGCGAAGAGTCAGGGTCAAACTAGACACAAAAATTATACCTCCTATCACGTTAGAAGAATTTGAAGCCTGTTGTTGGTTGATAGCAAAAACACAACCTTGCACCTTAGGCTTCCCTGAGGCATCCCTCTTCTGACCCTGAGATGATCCTGCTCCACTCCCATATGGTACAATCCTTGATCTTGGACAATCCTTCTGAAAATGGCCAAGCTGACCACAATTCAAACACTTTCCCTGCTTCTTCCAACATCGCTCTTCAGTGTGCCCTTCCTTCAGACAGTAATTACATATTCTTCTACCTTGATTCCTGATAATTGGTTGTCCTTGCGGTTGCCCTCTAAATTGTAATGGTGTTCCCTAACCTCCTCGATTATCACCACGCTATGGTTGAGGTCTTCGTTGCCTTCCTGTACCTGTCAATTCAACTTTCCTCTTATGCTCTTCTATATCATGCTCCACCTGATATGCTCTATCAACAGCATCTTAAAAATCTTGCAACTTATGGGATACAAGTTGACTTCGAATCACAGTTCTCAAACCCTTTACAAATCTAGTTGCTTTCGTTTCCTCAGTTGCCACCAAGTGAGTGCAATACCTGGATAACTCTGTGAATTTGGATGTATACTGAGCCACAGACATAATGTTCTGCTCCAAGTTAAGAAACTCCATTTCTTTCTTGTCTTGATCTACCCGAGGAATGAAATGTTCCTTGAATTTCCTCAGAAAACTTTCCCAAGTATATGGTATATGATTCTCATCCCAATTTATTTTCAAAGCTCTCCACCAGTGCTCAGCAGCTCCACTCAGTTTATAGGTAGCAAACCTGACTTGATCTTCATCTGTACATCTCAAGACATCAAATATTTTCTCCATCGATTCAATCCACCTCTCTACCTTTATTACCTCTGGTTCTCCTTCATAACCCATTGGTTTCATCTTCAGGAACTGTTCTAACCCATATCTCGGAGATGCTTGTTCCCCTCCTTGCCTTTGATCATTTAAAGTTTTCATTGCTGCCTCGAACATCCCTTGAAACATGATTCGAGCCTCTTCTCTGGCATCCCCTTGCCCTGAAGAACCAGCCTGATCTCCTTCAGTTTCACCCATTTTCAATAATTACCTGCATAAGACACTCAACGTTACTCACTCTATACACAACTACCCTCCTAGGTCACTTAGTCATTCTAGACCATCTACAACCTAGCTCTGATACCAACTGTCGTGCCCCGTACCCGTGGTCCTACTTGGCCCCACGCTCGGGACACGCACGGAAGACGTCATAAAACATTTTAGGAAAATCTTTCGAAATGTACTTTCATAAAAGTTTCATATAACCAAACACATTCACTTGAAACTTGATTTCATTTTCACATAAACAAACTTTCACAATCCAAAGTACTTAGCCATAAGGCTTACACACTTTACTTACAAATTTACAACTCACCAACATGTTCCAAAAATAGGTGATACAAAGATGAAGTCACGGGTACACTACCCAAAAGGTTAATATATTTACATAATGTAGCCTTTACATACCAAACTTACTTTCCCAAAATGTCTTACCCAAATCACCACCTCGACGTCCTCCCTTATGCAGTGACCTATCCCCTGGGCTCTCCTTTATCTAAAACAGTAAACAAATAAGGGTGAGAATGAATCTCAGTAAGCTACTAAAATGCAACTACGTTACATGCTGAAATGATACTCGAAATTGAACATTGTCAATAAACATCCACATAGCACATAACATGAGAGGCTCCCTATAGACAACCATCCCATACCGGTTTGAAATAACGATCAACTCATCATACCACACATAAGGCGGAATTAAACACTCATACGTGGATACTGAGCCAAGGTTCTCGAATCAAACATATAACCATCTGAGAGGTATCAACTGAGCAGCATCAAAGGGCTGAAACTGGATCATGAACCAAACAACAACAACAACAACAACAACAAGAGGGGGAAAATGACACATAGTCATAACCCAAACGGTGAATAAACTCACACAAGGGAGAGCTAGCCCAGACCCAATCCGTGGCCCAAGTAAGGGGGTTAAAAATGGGAAACCAAATGGTAGAAGCCTTACAATGAACTTGGCTCGTGTGCCATTATAATCTCTACCACTGCCCGACACCACAACAAGTACCAGCTAGACTTCCAAACGAGCACAGTAATGAATACTTGCTTAAACAATAATCGGGGCAATGATTCCAAAGTAGGGAATCAAGCCAAACACATCACAAAGATGAACCAATCCAACACACATCAAAAGATGTTCAACCAAAACCAATTAACATTTAGTCAAATTCCACAACATATATGTTCACAAAGGAACCAATTTCAAACACTAGGGTGTTCCACAAGAACCCTCTAGGTACTCTAGGATATCACCTAAGACCTAGACTAAGCTTGAACTTTAAATCACTTCAAATGGAACAACTCCATTTTTCAGCAACCCTGGGCGGTCGCCCACACCAGCCTGTGCGGCCGTCCAAAACACTCTGTCCCACGACAAAAATCTTCCAGATAAGTGTGCGGCCGCACGCCCTATTTGGGCGGCCGCCCAACACACCCGCCAGGCCCAAAACTTGCTAATTTTTATTCCCTTCGTTTCACCGTCCCAAAAGTACGAACCAACATCTATCTTACCAAACATAATTCAACCAAACTGAGTTATACAACACAAATATGACTTCTTTACACAACCAACATCAACTTTCCAAATACTCCCTTTATCCCAAAATTACAAGTATCACAAATATTATTCAAATCACAAAATTAACAAGTACAAGTATCAAGTATAACATATATGACCATTTTAATATTTAAAGGGGAATTAGTAACTTACCTATTTCGGGAAAAAGTATCGCTGAAATAAGTTTTGTTCGGGTAGAAATGACCTATTCAACACCCTGATCATTTTTATATAATTATATTTTAAAACGGATAAGTAAATAAAAAGAATTAAATCGAAATAGGTTGAACTTACCTTTTCTTTCTTAACCCTAGGTTGAACGAGGAAGAATATTCTGGGTGAAATAAATGAGCATAGAGGGAGAGAAGAAAAGGCATGTTATACTAAAGTTTTTTTACCCAAAATTACATTTTGGTCATTCAAGTTTCATTTTTAACACTTAAGCCCCTAAAGTTACATTTTCACAAAGGACCCTAAAGTTTCAACTTAATCATTTAACTTCCTTAATCATTATTATTACTAACTAAGAAAATAACATAAATAATCAAGTAAAGATGTGCAAATCAAAAAATATGATGCAACACATAATATCAAATTAAAATCCCCAAAAATATAAAATAAATAGGGACGGGTTTTGGGGTCGTTACACGCTTTCATTGGGATGTAAGCTCCATAAACCACAGTGTCACGAAGCCTTTCATCGATTGAGGTAAGATGAGTCAAGATTCTGAATTTCCACACGTCAAAATGATCTTCATCAAAGGCTGGAACATGTGTGTAGTTAGCAGTTGCGGAAGGTTTTGAGTTTGCCATTTCGAATTAGCACCCAAGCTGTTAAGCTTGAAAAACAAAAAAAAAGTTTTATAAAGGTGTTAGCTCTGATACCACTTGTTGGTCCCAAAGGGCAACAAGGGTATGGAAAATAGCTAAAGGGGGGGTGAATAGCTGTTTTAAAATTCTTTTCGTACCCTTGATAAACTCAATTGCAAATGCGCACTTTAACAAATAAGCGTTATGAAAATGCGCCTAAGTGAGTGAGTGAAATGCACAGCGGAATATAGTTAAGTAAATAGGCGCAAAGCTGGATAAAGGGGGCGCACACACACTCTAAGTATTTTGGCTCAAAGTGGGTGAAATAAGGAACTTAGGCAGATGATATAACCAACACAACACAATTCAATCCAATCAATCTACAATGAATAAACAAGCAAATAGTGAGATAAGATAATAACTTGGAAGTAATTGACAAGAAATTAATACGCGCTATTTGGAGAGGTTCGATCGGGAAATGATCTACGTCCTCTACCAAGATGGTTAGTCTTGGATATTTAATGGAGATCTTATATAATGAGAGAGTGTTACAAATTACAACGTTTGAGATTATACACTATCTCAAGATCTAATATTCTATGAAAGAACAAATCCTAGACAATAACCAGTGTATCTCTTAAAGAAAGATCTAAGTGATCAAACTTAAAGAGGTGCGTGTGTGTTCTTAGTTTTAAGGCTCTTTAGATGTATGAGATTTAGAGCACAATAAAACTAAAGTGTTTTTGCTTGAGGATCTGGGCTAAGTATGAAGGTATGAAGATGTTCTTGAGAATTCTGGTAAATCAAAGGCAATCTTCAAATCTTCAACAAATGCTTGAGAGATAAATTCTGAATATCTTAGCAACTTCAAAACGTTTGAAGTTATGGGGTATTTATAGTTGAGGCCAAAAACTAGCCATTAGAGATCCCTTGTGGATAAGGTTAAAGGACAGATGTGCTGTCGCTCATTGAGTGGATCACGTGTCCTTTTATAGCTGTTAGACACATAACACAAATATGACCGTTATGGACAGGTGTCCGTAGATGCGGGTGCATACGTGTTATTTAACAACCTTTGGATCATTGGCGAAGTTTGAATTCCTTCAAGTTTTCATGTCTTCAATAAATCACCAAGTGTTGAATTATTTAACAATGAGGCGCGTTTGAGCTAAAGGGGCGCATATCACATTCATAGGTGCATGGGCGCATTGAGCCTTTTGGGGCGCATGAGTAATGCTAGGCGCATACTCATGTGCGCGAGCCAAAGGGGCACATGGCGCGTGGCTTAAATCAACTTTGTGATTTTTCTTCAAACTTGACACATTTGCCCTATTTCTAAGCCTATTCTATTATGACGGACTATCAAAAAATGAAGTATAAATATTTCTTACATATGGGTCTTAAGTCCATGAAATAAAACTTAGCTGATGGATCAATCAAATCTAATCAATCCTATTACATTGAAACTGAGATATATGTGGGCATACCCAACAGTCCATTTTATTGACGAGGAATGGAAATTGCATAAGAAGATACTCAATTTCATGTATACGCCCGCCCCACATTCGGGCGAGGTAATTTTAGCTAAATTCTCCAAGTTGATGATAGGTTGGGGTATCGAAGACAAGTTATTCTCAATTACCATGGATAATTCCTCAACGAATACCGCATTTTCTAATTCTTATGAGACTCGTCTGAATCTAAAGAATGCACTTTTACTTGGGGGACGCTTCTTTAGGGTCCACTGTTGTGCTCATATATTGAATTTGATTGTGCAATATGGCCTAAAAGAAGTTGATGAATCTCTTTTTAAGATTTGGGAGACGGTAAAATATCTTAAAAATTCCCAAGCACGTAAAGAAAAGTTTGTCCAGTGCTTAAACAATTTGGAGTTGCAAGGCCCTAAACGGTTACGACAAGATGTGTCAGTGAGGTGGAACTCTACTTATTTGATGATTGAGAGGGCATTGTTGTTTCGTCCGGCATTTCCTGAGTTTGCATTGTGTGATGCTCAATATAAGATGTGTCCATCCGAAGAAGAATGGTTGAGGCTTGAAAAAAATTCAAAATTCTTGAAGCTCTTTTATGATCTTACGAATCTGTTTTCTGGAACCACTTACCCGACTTCAAATCTTTATTTTCAAAGTGTATGGAGGATTCAGTTACATTTGAATGAGGCATTGAAGAGTAATTATGGTTATCTAAGGAGTATGGCTATTAGAATGAAAGAAAAATTTGATAAGTATTGGTCGGATTTCAGTGATATATTATCAATAGCCATGGTATTGGATCCTAGGTACAAAATGAGAATGATTGAGTATTCATATAACAAACTTTATGGTAGAGATGATGGTAAAATTCGAAGTGATCGGGTTCGTGAGCAACTGGATAGCTTATTTGATGAGTATGTTAGTTTATGTTCAGTAGCTCATCTAAATGATCCAATAATAAGTTCAAGTGTCATTCAAGTTGAGGGGGATGATCTCGAGTGTGATGATGAGATTAGGGGATTTGATTCATTTCAAAATCAAACTGCCCAAGAGAATAAGTTACAATTAGAGGTTTATTTGGAAGAAACTTGTCATGATTGGAGGCAGTCATTGGATGTATTGGTTTATTGGAAGTCAATAGAATATCGATTCCCCGAACTTGCAAAAATGGCACGTGATGTTTTGACAATTCCTATATCTACAGTAGCATCTGAGGCTGCATTTAGCTTGGGAGGGAGAATCTTAGATCAATACCGCTCTTCTCTTGCACCGAGTGTCGTTGAAGCTTTGGTATGTACAAAGGATTGGATGTTCGGGAGCAATGGTAATTCTGTATAGTTAGTGCATATCGTGTTTAGTATTGTCATAGAAGAGATGAGTGTATATATGCATATATGTATATCTAACAAAAGTATATTTTTTTTCACTAATGCAGAGATTAAAACTGAAGACGATGACTTGGATGTTGATCTCCTTGATGGTTCATCTAGCTTTCCATCTACCTCTAGGTCTTCATCCATCACTTCTCGTGCTTCTTCATAAAAAAGAACTAGGTAATAATCTTTTCTTGCATGTAATCTTAAATTTTACAAATTTAATTATGGGTCACAGGAATACTCAGCTTGTTTGTAGTGTTATGCAGATTTTATAATGATATCTCTGTCTCTTTGTTTTAATGTACATTTTTCGCTAGTTTCACCTTTGGTTTTTGTCTTGTTTCTGTTTAAACTGTTACAAATGTCCAAGTATTCAGTGATTAGAAGTCAGTAAGTGTATGAATCATTTATAACTTAGATTGTTTGATTTTCAGGAATAGTTGATCAGCAGCTGATAGAAGAAAAGAAGGAAGCTTCGGTAGATGAACTTTTTTTCACTCTGATGTGGTTCACTAGATGGACTTTTGTTTATGATGATCACATACTATTTGTTATTTAATTACTAGTTGCATTGTCCTACACCACTTACTTTTTTGTATGAATGATACATAATCGAATTGGTTAGTATTTGTATGCTAAAGGTGCATTGAAATTGTGGTATGTAAGTGTGTAGATGTGTTGTATTATGAAGTGGTAGTATGCAGAAGTTGGAAGCAATAAAGCTAATCCAATTGAAATTATTGATGATGAACCACCAATGGTACCAGTTCGTAGGTCCAGAGGTAGACCAAGAGGCTCTACGAAGACACCAAAGGTGCCTAGTGGAAGACCTAAGGGAAGGCCTAGGAAGGTGTCCATGATTGAAAAGTGGAACATAGAATTTATATCATTCATAATATTGACAGTTAGTTCTCGTTAGAGAAAATACTGGAATATTTGATTTGTTTACTTTTATTTCAAGAAGATCCTCGTAATAAAAATTATTCTAAGCAAATGGCTTTGTTTAGTGTTTCGTTCTTAAATATTAAAGCGTGTGAGCGAGTCTAGAACGAGAAATTGTGGGTCAAGTGAAAAGACCTTAAGTATAATTGGCTTATTGAAACGGCCAAGTGAAATTAGTTTTGGTCTAGTAAAACGATCGAAACAAGAATAAAGTGACCTATTGAAGCGGTCAAAAGTAAAAGTGACTGGCTTAGTAAAACGGCAAAAATGTGAATGAAAGTAGGTCTAGTCAATCGACCTGCGATGAATAAGTAAAGTCTAGTAAAATGACTTTCCTAAGTAAGAATGGTCTATTGAAGCGACCAATGAAAGTGATAATAGTCTATTGAAATGACCGGTGAAAATAGTAATGGTCTAATGAAACGACCAATAAGTCTAGTAAAGTTGACTAATGAAGATAGTGATGGTCTGTTGAAACGACCAGTGGTCTAGTGAATGACCTATAAATTGAATGTTAGTCTGTAGAGACGAGCTATAGTATGAGAGTGCGTGAAAAAGTCTCGTATTCATGACAACTAATGATAGTATCATATTATCCGGCAAGTGTTCAAAACGCCAGAGTGGCTGAGTTTATGATGCTAACTCAAGGAAGTATGACGGTGAACGACTATGATGCCAAATTCACCGAATTGCTAGAATTTACCCTAACACTCTTCGATGATGAAGCGCAAAAGGCTCGAGAATTTGAAGTTGGTTTGAGCGACCGAATCTGATATGGAATCACTCCATTAATGCTACCAACCTATGAGCAAGTGTTGGATAGGGCAAGGATAGTGGAGAAAGAATCAGATAGTTATCGCAGGAAGTGAGAAGAGAAGAAGAGTCAACTGAGAAAGAGTCGACTGAATCTAAAGGGAGTTGGAACCGCGATGGGAACAATAATAAACGGAAGGCTACTGACGATCGTGAAAAGGAAGGTACTACAAGTAAGTACCAGAGTAAAGGCTATAGCAATAGAAATGATGGTAATAAGAACGACGCCAAAGGGAAAGGTTCCGATGAGAAATGCCAAGTCTGTGAAGGAAGGCACAAGACTGAGGATTGTTGGTACAAGGAGAAGAAGTGCTTTAATTGATACTGGTGCTACGCATTAAGTAATCAATGCTTGCTTAGCTAAGAGAATGAATTTAATTCCTGAGGTGTTAGAAAGTTCTTTAGTGGTAGATACCTTAACTAAAGATTCAATCCCTATTACGTCTTTAATAGGAAGTGTCCTTTGAAATTGGACGGGAAAGAACTTGAGGTTGATCTCATTAGTTTAGAGATCGGAAAATTTGATGTGAACTTGGGAATGGACTGGTTGGCTGCATACCATGCCCATGTGGGTTGTTTTAAAGAAAGAAGTCCACTTCAGATTACTATCTAGAGAAGAGTGATGTTCTCAAAGAACGAAACCTAGAACCCGATCGAACCTTATATCGGTAATGAAGGCTCGTAAGCTTTTAAAGAAAGGATGTGAAGGATTTTTGGCGTACATTGGTGATACGCACAAGAAGGAAGTAACCGTAGAATCACTTTCTGTGATTAGAGATTTCAAGGACGTGTTTTCTGAGGATTTACCGGGAATACCTCCATAAAGAGAAGTAGGATTTTCTATCGATTTGGTACCGGAGACTTCACCAATATCGAAGGCGCCGTAAAGAATGGCTCCGTCAGAATTGAAGAATTAAAGGAGCAACTGCAAGAGTTGTTGGATAAGGGTTTGATTAGACTGAGTGTGTCGCCATGGGGTACACCGGTGCTATTTTTGAAGAAGAAAGATGGATCTATGAGGCTATGTATTGACTATAGAGAATTGAATAAGGTGACGGTTAGGAACCAATACCCGCTGCCGAGAATTGATGATTTATTTGATCAATTGAGGGGAGCCTGTTATTTTTCAAAGATTGATCTTAGATCCGGATATCATCAGCTGAGGGTCAAGGATGAAGATGTGGCGAAGACAGCGTTTAGGACAAGGTATGGGCATTATGAGTTTGTTGTGATGCCATTTGGGTTAACAAACGCACCAGCTGCATTCATGGAGTTAATGAATAGAATATTTCAGGAGTACTTAGACAAATGTGTGATAGTATTCATTGATGATATTTTGGTGTACTCGAAGACAAAAGAGGAACATGCTGAACATTTGAGGATAGTACTAGAAATTTTGAGGAGACAGAAATTATACGCGAAGTTTAAGAAATGCGAATTCTGGTTGGAAAAAGTAGCATTTTTGGGACACGTAGTGTCGAAGGAGGGAATTTCAGTGGACCCGACGAAAGTGGAGGCAATAATGGATTGGGAAAGACCGACTACAGTAACCGAAATAAGGAGTTTCTTGGGTTTAGCTGGTTACTATAGAAGGTTCGTAGAGGGATTTTTGAAGTTATCAGGACCATTGACGAAGCTGACACAGAAATCAGCCAAGTTCGTTTGGTCAGAAGAATGTGAGAAAATATTTCAGGAATTGAAGAATAGATTAGTATCTGCACCAGTATTAACACTACCGACTGGAACGGAAGGCTTTGTTATCTACAGTGATGCGTCATTGAAAGGACTAGGCTGTGTACTGATGCAAAATGAGAAGGTGATAGCTTATGCATCTAGGCAGTTGAAAGTGCATGAAAGGAATTATCCGACCCATGATTTGGAGTTAGCATCAGTAGTGTTTGCCTTGAAAATTTGGAGACATTATCTGTATGGCGTGAAATGTCAGATTTTTACAGATCACAAGAGCCTTAAGTATATCTTCACGCAGAAGGAATTGAATATGAGACAACGGAGGTGGCTAGAACTTCTCAAGGATTACGACTGTGAAATATTGTATCATCCTGGGAAAGCCAACAAGGTGGCAGATGCCTTAAGCAGGAAGTATCACGGAATGTTGGCTACGTTGATCTCTAAGGGGGTAAGCATATGGAATGATGTCAAGGAGATGAACTTGATAGTAAAAGTAAGCGGATACTTGGCTCGACTGACGTTACAACCTGCATTGTTGGGCAGAATTAAAGTGGCACAAGAGTTAGACGAAGAGAGAGAAGCTCTAATCGGAAAAGGGCAAGCAAAGGATCTTCATATGGGCGAAGATGGAATTCTGAGATACCAAAAGAGAGTATGGGTGCCAAATAATGATGAAATTAAGAGAGAAATACTGAGAGAAGCTCATTGCTCAAAGTTCTCTGTACATCCGGGGAGTACTAAAATGTATAGGGATCTAAAGGAGTCATATTGGTGGAATAATATGAAGAATGATGTGGCAGAGTATGTGCATAGATCAATAAATAAACAATTCTCCTTTATTTTTCTTCTATAAATTTCCCCTTTCTTTTCATTATAATTGTTAGCACATTTCTCTTATTATTAAATTGAAGGACATTTAACATTAGAACACCAAAAGTAGCAAGACCCGCGTAAGCGGGGCGGAGTGGGTGTTTAAGTACTTCCCACTCCGTCACCAAACCCCCGAACCCCTCATCTCAAGAATCTTTGGTTTCATAATCAATAAAAAAGGCTATTTTCTTAGGTTTTCTCGCGTTCCTCTAAAACGTGGGTGGCGACTCTTAAAATCAATTAGACATCCTAGGTAATTCACCGCTCTAGCCAAGCCGTGGTTCCCCGGGGTATCTACAGGTAGCTAAACCAGGGTAGCTCTGATACCAACTGACACGCCCCCAAGTCCTGGGATTCCCTAATAGACTCTCGAACCTGGTAGGTGTGACTAACAAGAAACAAGAAACTAACAAGAAACAGGATGACATCTGCTTATAACAAACTGACATGATATATATACTCTAGAGTAAGGAGCAAAGATTGCTCACAACAAGAGTTCTAGACAAGAAAATTAAAACCAAACATGATTATACACAGCGGAAGACATGCCTAGCACATAAGCTGGCATTACAAGATGTCTAGAGACAACAAGTACTATACAAGACTGTCTACCCCAAAATAAGGAGTTACATAACCCATAATACATCGTCCTCACCAAAATGTAAAAAGACCACGATCCCCAAAAGAATAACCACCTGCGTAGTAAGCTCCCAGCTATGTCGAGCCTCACTGCGCACTATTACTAGCCTTCCTTTGATCTAAGGAAAAAAATTAAACAAGGAACGGGGTGAGATAAATCTCAGTAAGCTATTAGATGCAACTACATGACATGTTATCATGCAATTCAAGTAGATACTCAAGTAATCATGTATCAAGTATCATCAAGTAACAAGTATATAAGAGGCTAAGCCAACTCATCAAGTAGCACATAGGGCTAAGCTATCACGTTACAAAGGATATTGCTTCATTTCTTATCCCTCCCAAGAATACCATTGTTGTCGTAGCTTGTATTACTTTGACAATTCACAATCAATATCAAGAAACTGCTTATGCAGTATATATAAGAAGACCCGGTAACCAGTGTCATTCCCAAGATCAAGATTCACGAGGTGTTCACGAGTTTAGCATTCACTTTTATCAGGCGTATTGCTCTAATAAAGGAAGCTATGCCCTTACTATGGCCTGTAGTAAGGGGTCAAGCGTAGATACATAGTTCCACGATTATCACTTTGGCCCCAGCCTCATGATAAGCATGAACCCTATACCTCCGAACAAGCAAGGGCCAGCTGGACTCACACAAGAATGCACAAGTAGGTATTTACTTGAACTACGAGAGTAGAACTAATCCAAAAGTAGTGGACTAGCTCATCAAGAAACATGCTTCAAGTAATCAAGAAGTCACATTATTATCAAGTAGCTATATGCAATGTTTGTACATACACATCAAGAATATGTCTCATACACGTTAGTGCTTGTTCATAGCACTTTCTAGTTCATTACAATACACATGTATTGGTTTCAAGGCATGTACCAGATTTTATTGTCTTATACTCGAGTTATCATTCCAATCTTTGGATATTCAAGTCATATATAAGAGTTAGACATCTTATAATTCAAGTTCATCATCCTATACTTTGGATGTTTAAGCTCAAGACATTGTTCTAATGCCCCTAAGGTGCACAAACATTGGTTTCAAGACACATATAACATATTAGTGCTTGTTCATAGCATTTTCAAGACATATAAAAGAGTTGTTACTCTTATACTTAAGTTCTCATTTGAGTTCTATAAGTGTTCATGTTCAAGACTAAGTTCAAATGCCCCAAAAGGTACATATACACTTGCTAGGACATCTTAAACTAAGGCTCTATGCCTTAGGAGGGTTAAGGTTTTATTTCACTTTGGGTTTAAAACACTTTTGTGGAAACAGGGCACCGGGCGGGCGCTTACTTCTACCCAGGCGGGCGCTCATTACTGACCAGGCGGGCGCTCGGCAAGGACCAAGCGGGTGCTCCAGGTCAATAAGGATTTTTGTTCTAAACTGAGGCTAGTAGGCGGGCGCCTGTTGGCTATGCGGGCGGGCACCTGGTGCATAATACAGCAATTGTTCAATTCTTTCCCAGGCTTACAATTCTCCGTCCCAAGTGTAAGAGTATACTTTCTACTAACAAACTTACAACTAGGCAATGCCCAGGAGTATACTAACAAGTTCCAAAACTACTATTTCAAGTTTACTCTTTCTTTTCTACACAGAGGGTTAATACTCCCTTTGTCCCAAAATTACAAGTATCACAAAAATTGCCCCAAACACGAAATTGACAAGCACAAGTATCAGGAATAACATATATGCATGTTATTACAAGCAAGGGGGAGCTAATAACTTACCTACTCCGAAATCAAAGTTACCCAAACAAATTTCTATTCGGCAGGAAACGCTCTATTCAACGCCACGAATATTTATCCGGGATCGGAATCAAGAACAGACGGATAATTAAACTCGAGGAGTCGAGAATAGGGTAAACCCTAAACCTAACTTTTCTGAGACAGAGAGAACGTAAACAAATTTTGGGGAAGAAATGACCCAGAGAAGAAGGCAAACCAAGTTTATCCTTAACAACTTTCAAGAAATGACACTTAGGTCCCTCAAGTTTCACCTTTAACAAAAAGGCCCCTAAAGTCATATTTTCAGAAATGGCCCAAAAGTCAAAACTAGACATATAACCACCTTAATATTCTAAAGCAGTTAAGAAATTAACCCAAGTAAAACTAGCACATAATATGCAAGTTCAAGAATTTAACAAGTAAGTCAAATATTTAACAAGAATAAGGATGGGCGTTACAGTTATGAAATGCGCCTAAGTGAGTGAGTGAAATGCACAACGGAATTTAGTTAAGTAAATAGGCGCAAAGTATGATAAAGGGGGAACACACACACTCTAAGTATTTTGGCTCAAAGTGGGTGAAATAAAGAACTAAGGCAAATGATATAACAAACACATCACAACATAATTCAATCCAAACAATCTACAATGATTAAACAAGCAAATAATGAGATAAGATAATAACTTGAAAGTAAATGACAAGAAATTAAAACGCGCTATTTGGAGAGGTTCGATCGGGAAATGATCTACGTCCTCTACTAAGATGGTTAGTCTTGGATTTCTAAAGGAGATCTTATATAATGAGAGAGTGTTACAAATTACAACGTTTGAGCTTATACACTAATCTCAAGATCTAATATTCTATGAAAGAACAATTCCTAGACAAAAACCGGTGTATCTCTTAAAGAAAGATCTAAGTGATCAAACTTAAAGAGGTGCGTGAGTGTTCTTAGTTTTAAGGCTCTTTAGATCTATGAGATTTAGAGCACAATAAAACTAAAGTGTTTTTTCTTGAGTATCTGGGCTAAGGATGAAGGTATGAAGATGTTCTTGAGAATTCTGGAAAATCAAAGGCAATCTTCAAATCTTCAACAAATGCTTGAGAGAGAAATTCTGAATATCTTAGCAACTTCAAAACGTTTGAAGTTATGGGGTATTTATAGCAGAGTCCCAAAAACTAGCCGTTGGAAATCCCTTGTGGATAAGGTTAAAGGACAGATGTGCTTGTAAGGATCCTGCCCCGTGACGAAGGAAAACGAAGGGGTTTTCGTTTTCGAAGGGCGAAAAAACCAAACACGGTTATCACGCAAAACATAACGGAGTCGCCACATTTGTTAATTATTTAACCCAACAAATGGAAAGGTTAGAGATTCTATTAGTTCGGAGGTCAGGTTACGCCTTGGGAAGAGTTTTACGTCACCCAAGTCGCCTCGGATAAGACCAAGTCTCCCTAACGTTAGTTAACAAACGTGCATGTGTGTGTGTGTATTTCAAAAATGGGAGAAACTGACATTTTAACAAAATTGGTTAATTATTTAACAAAAAAGGGTTATTTTGCAAACATTCCAATCAGAAAGGGAAGAAACTGGAAAATGCACTCCCTGGCCAAAGTAGCCGTACGGCTAGGGAGAGCATTCCAGGGGTTTTTGACAGTTTATCAGAAAACTGTCCAGTTTCAGGCAAAACAGAGTGTTCTTGCTGAAACTGGACTGTGATGATCATTTTCAGTTATTTTCTTCAACAAAACATGGATTTAATCATCCCTATATCATTGATAACAAATTAGACACCAAAAACAAAGGTTTTGGGTGTGATCAAGACAATCATTGGGGAAATTTTGAGAAAGTTGATGATCATGCCCTTTGGGCCAAAATGACCATTTGATGAGTAAAGATTAAAACTTTACCATCAAAGTAGACTTATTATTCAAGATTAAACCTTTAGAAACAAAAATGTAACATAAAGATTGAATCTTTATGTCCCATACTTGGTGATTTTATGGCTAGGTCATGGTTGGGATGATAAAGATTGAAACTTTATCACCCAACCATGACTCTCATGGCCAAACAAGAACAAAATCAACATAAAACTTAACAAACCATGATCATCTTTAGGTTTGAACCTCTTTGACACAAAAGTATGAAGGGCACCTTGAATCATGCTCATGGTTTAGTTCACATTATATGTATATATATAAGATATATAAGCTTGAAATGGACAAGTCTTGTAGTAATATAATATATCTATGCTTGAAATGGACAAGTCTTGCAAGAATGTAAATTTGCTTGAGAGGACAAGTCTTACAAGAATGTAAACAAGAACAAGTAATGTGATTAACAAAGCAAAATAGATTTGAGATGAAGAGAAGATGGGGGAAGGGGACCTCACTTATGATGGTTCTAGTTTATCTTCCTTTCCTTCACTCAATTATAAGGGTGATTTCTCTCTCAGACACGATTTCTGCAGAGTTCCCCTATCTAAACAATATTCTTCCCCCTGAACTGATCAGTATGGGGTTCAATTTATAGGGACTGAGGGTGCCCAACATAGCCGTACGGCTCAACCCCTCAAGTACCCAAACCATCCGTACGACTCGACTTGGCAAGCTTCTGGATTTTTCTAAGCTTAATTCCAGTTCAGTCCTGGAATATCAGGTTTATCCTAGTGAGGTCCTGGCCCATTGGTTTATCCCTAAATGGTACCAAGAATTCCTCTAAAGTAGGTCAAATTCAGATTGGGGTACTTACAGAGCCCCTCAGCAACGTCGCTTTTGAAGAAAGCGGGGTTGTCGACAAAATAAGCATCCCAATCTGATGGGAGGACGGCTTGACCGATTTGTTCTATGGCTGGACCTAGAGGTATAGGATTCCTACGTATCCCTATTCGAGGGAATCAAGCCTAACGTAGTTCGGGTGAGAGATTTTAAGGCTACTCAAACCTATGGGCCTTAGGTGGATATTCATTCATCCCTTCCTAAATAGGCATGGCTCAAAGGCCGGACTTGGTCAACTTGGCTCTATTCGGGAGGTTTGACTAAGGGGGCTGGCATGGCTCAGAGGCTCAAATAATGGGCATGGCTCAGAGGCTAGACTTGATCGACTTGGCTCTATCGGAAGAGGGTCGACTCGAGGGTAACTGGTCTTACATCCGACTAAGGACTGCCGGGACACATTGGTTAATTTGGTCAACTTTTCTCATGGCGAAGGGTCGACTACACAAACTGGTCAACTTATCTCATGGCGGAGGGTCGACTGCACAAACTGGTCTTATGTCTCTCCAGACTGCCGTCACAATGATAGGTTTTCTCTAACCTGGCCACTCTCAGGGGACAAAGGTTTTCTTAACCTAATCATGACTATACTAGTCTTACGCCCTATCAAGGGGTGCCGGGGCAATAAAATCTTAACTTTCATCCTGGACTTACGAGGTACGGCTGGGACTTTCACAATTTCACTTTCTACCCTGGACTTACGAAGTACGGCCGGGTCAACAGAATCCAATGGTCTTACGTCACGCCGGACGGCCAAGGACGAATCTCACGAAACCTAATGGTCTTACATCCCGCCGGATGGCCAAGGACATATCTCACAAAACCTAATGGTCTTACGTCACGCCGGACGGCCAAAGGACAAGTCTAACCTAATGGACTTATGTCACGCCGGACCGCCAAAGGGGAAGTCTCACTAAACCTAATGGTCTTACGTCACGCCGGACGGCCAAAGGACAGGTATAACCTAATGGACTTATGTCATCCCGGACCGCTAAAGGACAAATCTCACAAAACCTAATGGTCTTACGTCACGCCGGACGGCCAAAGGACGAATCTCGCCGAACCTAATGGTCTTACGTCACATCGGACCGCCAAGGTACAAAACTCACAAAACCTAATGGTATTACGTCACGCCGGACGGCCAAAGGATAAATCTCACAGAACCTAATGGTCTTACATTACGCCGGACGGCCAAGGGACAAATCTCACAGAGCCTAATGGTCTTGCGTCACGCCGGACCGCCAAAGGACATAATCTCATCGAACCTAATGGTCTTACGTCACGCTGGACGGCCAAAGGACATATCTCACAAAACCTAATGGTCTTACGTCACGCCGGATGGCCAAGGGACAAATCTTACAGAGCCTAATGGTCTTACATCACGCCGGACGGCCAAAGGACAAATATCACCGAACCTAATGGTCTTACGTCACATCGGACCGCCAAAGGATATAATCTCACAGAACCTAATGGTCTTACATCACGCCGGACGGCCAAAGGACAAATCTCACAGAACCTAATGGTCTTACGTCACGCCGGACGGCCAAGGGACAAATCTCACAGAGCCTAATGGTCTTACGGCACGCCAGACCGCCAAAGGACATAATCTCACAGAACCTAATAGTCTTACGTCACGCCGGACGGCCAAAGGACAAATCTCACAGAACCTAATGGTCTTACGTCACGCCGGATGGCCAAAGGACAAGTCTAACCTAATGGACTTATGTCACGCTGGACCGCCAAAGGGCAAGTCTCACTAAACCTAATGGTCTTACGTCACGCCGGACGGCCAAAGGACAAATCTCATGGTCTTATGTCACGCCGGACGGCCAAAGGACAGGTATAACCTAATGGACTTATGTCATCCCGGACCGCTAAAGGACAAATCTCACTAAACCTAATAGTCTTACCTCACGCCGGACGGCCAAAGGACGAATCTCGCCGAACCTAATGGTCTTACGTCACATCGGACCGCCAAGGTACAAACCCCACAAAACCTAATGGTCTTACGTCATTCCGGACTGCCGAAGGATGAATCTCACAAAACCTAATGGTCTTACATCACGCCGAACGGCCAAGGGACAAATCTCACAGAGCCTAATGGTCTTACGTCACGACGGATGGCCAAAGGACAAATCTCACCGAACCTAATGGTCTTACGTCACATCGGACCGCCAAAGGACATAATCTCACAGAACCTAATGGTCTTACGTCACGCCGGACGGCCAAAGGACATTTCTCACAAAACCTAATGGTCTTACGTCACGCCGGACGGCCAAAGGACAAATCTCGTAGAACCTAATGCTCTTACGTCACGCCGGACGGCCAAGGGACAAATCTCACAGAACCTAATGGTCTTACATCACGCCGGACCGCCAAAGGACATAATCGCATAGAACCTAATGGTCTTACGTCACGCCGGATGGCCAAAGGACATATCTCACAAAACCTAATAGTCTTACGTCACGCCGGACGGCCAAAGGACAAATCTCACAGAACCTAATGGTTTTACGTCACGCCGAACGGCCAAGGGACAAATCTCACCGAGCCTAATGGTCTTACGTCACGCCGGACCGCCAAAGGACATAATCTCACAGAACCTAATGGTCTTACGTCACGTCGGACGGCCAAAGGACATATCTCACAAAACCTAATGGTCTTACATCACGCCGGACGGCCAAAGGACAAATCTCAAAGAGCCTAATGGTCTTGCGTCACGCCGGACCGCCAAAGGACATAATCTCATCAAACCTAATGGTCTTAAGTCACGCCGGACGGCCAAAGGACATATCTCACAAAACCTAATGGTCTTACGTCACGCCAGATGGCCATGGTACAAATCTCACAGAGCCTAATGGTCTTACATCACACCGGACGGCCAAAGGACGAATATCACCGAACCTAATGGTCTTACGTCACATCGGACCGCCGAAGGACATAATCTCACAGAACCTAATGATCTTACATCACGCCGGACGGCCAAAGGACATATCTCACAAAACCTAATGGTCTTACGTCACGCCGGACGGCCAAAGGACAAATCTCACAGAACCTAATGGTCTTACGTCACGCCGGACGGCCAAGGGACAAATCTTACAGAGCCTAATGGTCTTACGTCACGCCGGACCACCAAAGGACATAATCTCACAGAACCTAATGGTCTTACGTCACGCCGGACGGCCAAAGGACAAATCTCACAGAACTTAATGGTCTTACGTCACGCCGGACGGCCAAAGGACATAATCTCACAAAACCTAATGGTCTTACGTCACGCCGGACGGCCAAAGGAAAAATATCACATAACCTAATGGTCTTACGTCATACCGGACGGCCAAATAACATAATCTCACTAAACCTAATGGTCTTACGTCACGTCGGATGGCCAAGGACATAATCTCACAGAACCTAATGGACTTACGTCACGTCGGACGGCCAAATGACCAATCTCACTGAACCTAATGGTCTTACGTCACGCCGGACGGCCAAAGGACAGGTCTAACCTAATGGACTTATGTCACGCCGGACGGCCAAAGGACGATTTTTCATATTTTTAACTGGACTTACGAAGAACGGCCACGTTAACTTCATAAATTCAAACTCTTAACCTGGACTTACGAGGCGCGGCCGGGCTAATTTCATACTCTTAACCTGGACTTACGAATTACGGCCGAGCTAATTTCATACTCTTAACCTGGACTTACGAATTACGGCCGGGTTAACGCTAATTCTCACATTCTTAACTGGACTTACGAAGTACAACCATGTTAATTTCACAAAGCTGGTCTTAAGCCTATCTAGGGACTACCTGGGGACAAGGTCTCAACCTATAATAACTATTCTAAGTCTAGGCTTGGTCAACTCCATCTTTAGAGAGTTTGACCAGAAAACTGGTCTTACGTCCGACTAAGGACTGCCGTCACAATGATAGGTTTTCTCTAACCTGACCACTCTCGGTGACAAAGGTTTTCTTAACCTAACATGACTATACTGGTCTTACGTCCTACCAAGGTCTACCGTCACAATAATAGGTTTTCTCTAACTTGACCACTCTCGGGGACAAAGGTTTTCTTAACCTAACATGACTATACTGGTCTTACGTCCTACCAAGGACTGCCGTCACAAACGTTGTTTCACAAAACACTCCCTCAAATGCCCAATGCAATTTGAAAGGGAAAAACATATCTCTTCAAAAACACTCCCTCAAATGCCCGATGCAATTTAAAAGGGAAAAACATATATTTTCACAAAACACACCCTCAAGTGCCTGACGCGACTTGAAAGGGGAAAAACACACATTTTCACAAAACACACCCTCAAGTGCCCGACGCGACTTGAAAGGGGAAAAACACATATTTTCACAAAACATACCCTCAAGTGCCCGACGCAACTTGAAAGGGGGGAAAAACATTCATTTTTCAAAAGTATGGTGCTAAAAGGGCAAATTTTAAAAGTGCTCATTCCTCAAGGCAAATCTTTTAAGGAAGCATGCCAGTCAAATTTTTATTTTAACTTAACCGCGAGGTTTGTTACGCATAAAGTCTTTTGGAGCTTTGTCCATTTCTTAGGAGCGATCGGGAGTGGAGAACCCTTTTGTCGTCGATGTTGGGGTAGCCCCATGTCCTTGTAATCATCAATGTTGGGGTAGCCCCATGTCCTTGTTGGCATCGGTGGCGGCATAGCCCCATGTTTTCGGCTGGCGTAGCCCTAATGTCATCGTTTGACGATTAGGAACCCATCCCTTTTTTGTGACGCACCCTTTCTTTTGCCTAGGCCACCCCTACTTTTTTGCGTATTTCATGGCACACCCTATTTTTTGCCTAGGCCGCCCTCGCGGGTTTTCAACCTAGCGGACTACTTTTTTGGTGCCTTTCTTTCTATTCTTCTCTTTCTTTTATGAGTGATCCAACCGACTCGACGGGACGGGGACTTAATATGTCCTTTTGGGGGAAACATGCAAGAGCCATTATTTAGGTGGGAGAGAGTCCCTTTATATTGGTGAACAATGTATCACGAAACGGGAAGAAGCCCTTGCTTGACAGAATACAAGTGTTTAACTCTTTCCTAAGATGTAGAGAAGAAGACTTATCGAGACATTTGAAATCATCCTTAGTCAATATCATCAAAATGATTACTTGAACGGACCATGTTCATTATTAAGTCAGGGTTATAACAAGCAATTAGCCTTGGCATGTATAAATGCTGTGATCAATTGAGATTAAGATTCGATCAATGGCAAGATAAAAATGGGTTTAGGAGAGATAGGTCATCATCTGGGAGATTGGTCATTGATGGGACCAAGGGAAGAGAACCGGGTCATTTTGGGAGGACCGAGGTTTGATGGATTCATTTTATGCTATGACCGGACCCGAAGGTTGCCTACGTTCCCCTCAGTTTGAGGAGCTCAGGTCGCCGTAGTTCGGCCATGGGACCATCTTTACCGGGGTTTGTGTCCTTTTGAAGGATGTTGTTGCTTTGTTGATGTAGATCACTTTGCTTTGTAGTGGACTCCTTGGGTTGGACCCTCTTTTGGATGAACGGGCCTTTTGAAGTGAGTTCCTTCTTGGTTGTCTTTTGACATGGACTTCCTTTCTTGCGAACCCTTGGGGGCGGACTTTGCGGTGCGCTTTTGAGGCGAACTTCCTCTTCACATGAATTCATTTCCTTTCTTTCTTTCCACATATTCATTCTCCCCCTCTTCTCATTTTTTTTTTTTTTTTTTGAGGGAGAGGGGAAACATTAGCCCCAACTTGCTGTTTTGGGCTTTGGCTCCTTTGTATCCCCTTGGTGGAATGTCCTCACTTCCGGCTTTGACTTTGAAGATCCGGGGAGTCCTTTGTTGCGCACATGCGATCACAGTTGAATTTGAACAACAACATCCTTGCCTTTTTATTGCCTTGGGATGACTTTGATGTGCATTAGGAATTTGTCTCGGGAAGGTGTATCGGGTTGTGTATCGAAAATGTGTATCTGGAATGTGTATGAGGGAAGACTTGCCATTAATGGTTTCTTCATGTCAATTGATCACAACATTTATTCACATCAAGATTGATTGTTTGCATTTAGCGTTTTTCATTTGTGTTTAGGTCCATTCGTCCTTAATGAGTCGTCATTGACTAGTATGCTTAGATGTCAATTCATCATTTTGGGGACGTAGCAATCAATTGATAATAACAAGCAAGACAATTTCAAGAGTAAATGTATATTGCAAATAATGGCTCAAGTCTAGGGAGAAGAGAATGAAAATGACTCTTTTATATAGATAACTTTGTACAAACATGTCCGAGTACGGACCTTTGCAAAAATAAAAAGACACAGTCCAAGATGGACTTTTGGTGAAAGTCTAGACCTACGAGGCCGGAAGACTCATTTTTTTTATTTTTTTTTAGGGATGGGCCCCTATGAAGTGTGATGGTTCGTTTTCTTCCTCAATTGTTGGAGGAGTTGTCGGCGGCACATTCCATGTCTTCCGCAGGGAACTCGGGTTCCGTGTCATCGGGAAAGACATCGCGAGGTCTCTACTTGGCTTGGCATTGCAATCGTCGGACTCATCTTTGGCCATCTTCTTTTGGTGGCTCCCTTTCAAGGGGCGTAACCTCGCGCATGGCATTCGGCGAGGGTACGGATCTCCATTTGATGTAGCCGCCTTTGGGCCTCCGAGGCATGAGCCTCTTCTCGTGGACGGTGTCCCAATTCTGCTCTCAGACGCCACTTCAGATGTGGGCTCACTGGTTGATGTTTTCGGTTGACAAGACCGCAAAGGATTTTAGCATTTTAAATCTCGAGGTGAAATTATAGCCATGATTTGAGAGGAATGCCTCATTAGAGGATTAGCCTTTTGGAAAATAGTTGACCTCTTATTTTAAGAAAACTTGATTTCCAATTTTTTGAATGAGGATTGACACACGCATTTCATTTGAGTAACAGACTCACACATTTCCCCTTTTTTTTTTTTTTTTTCATAACGATTGACACACACATTTCATTTGAGTAACAGACTCACACATTCAAATGGGTTTAACGAAGAGACGAACATGACTTAACTTAGCCTAATTCAAACGGGCTTCTGGGAAGAGGTGAGTGATTGACTCACTTTCCAAACGGACTTCCTAGGGTGACGGAGAGCGCCCCTAAGGGACCTAACGTAAAGGTTACGGGGAGAAGGAGCCTCCTTGGCTTGTTAGAATATAGTCAGGATAACATGGGACAAAACCTTACTGGCTTGGGACCAGATGGTACTCACACTAGTTCGAGTCATCAAGGTGATCGGAGCAACTGAGATGGTCATCACATGGAGGTGAAAACTGAGGAGGCCAATTCTTGACCAAGGTATATTACCATGTGGTGCCATAACAGCTAAGCTCGAAGGGGTCATGGTCACGCGACGACACTGACGGGAATGAAATGGCATGAGGGGCGTAGAATTGGTCATCATGTGACGGCCCAAGGAAAGGGGAGGGAGTTACCCTAATCACCTTTTGTTTCTTTTCTTTAACAGACGTTTTGGAGGATAACGGGGATCCATTCAAAGACTTGGACTAACTTCCTAAGGAACTATGCCTAGGGGTTTAACAGGGACCTAGGGGACAACACCTAGGGGTTTAACGGATGTTTCAGCGGGGATCACAAACGGGATCACAACGGGATCCCAACGGGGATCACAACGGGATCACAATGGGATCACAATAGGCTCACAACGGGGATCACATCGGGGATCACAACGGGGATCACAACGGGAACTTTGGAAGGATAGCGGGGATCCATCCAAAGGCTTAACGAAATGCCTTTATGGAAGTCTTGGAGGATAACGGGGATCCATCCAAAGACTTAACGAAATGATGCTCATTAACGCAAGAATGCAATGCGTCAAGGCCAAGAAGCAAAAACGGAGCAAAGTCATGCAATGTGCAATTATTTATTCATCCAAATTTACTTAAAAAGCATTTTTATTCCTAAATGGTTGGAAAATATTTCTCTTCTTTTTCGTAACTACTCTAATTCCTAGATCGATGGAGGCCATCACTACGCCTATAGACCCCTTATTTTTCACCTGTCTTGCACACTCCCAAGAATGGACTGTCCTGAGCGAGGGTCCTATAGGGCAAGCGGCTTCCACCGACCGAAAGAAACGACCCTAGGGTCTAGCGCATCGCAAGATTCCCAATGCGTGAGCCATTCCAATCATGACTAAGCCCCGGTTAAGATCGAGATTCATCTTAGGGACTTAAGGGACTTCCGGTAGAACCTCATCTTTGATGAGGGCTCTCGAATCTTATCCATGGGCTTAAGGATGATTAGTATGAACCATTCATTAGGGCTCGACAACACAGTGTCACCCTATCCATCACACATGACTTAGGTTAATTATAGCCAATATTAATGCATAAGTCAAGGACCGAGTCAAAGTTGACCATGGTCACACTTGCTTTCACAAGGAGTCATGACTCGGGCATCAACTTGGCCATGATTAGCTTTAGACACGTATTAGGGACGTGGTAACGTGAGCTAGACCAAAAACCAACCAAAGTCTCGGTATTTGTGTGTCACGGACAAGTGTGGTTGACTCGGCTCGGAAGGGGAGGTGGAATGGACCCGTGCGCACTAGAAGGGCACAAGAGCACCAATCAAGCTGCATCTGGTATCCATCCCGGGTTTAAAGGGCATTTGGAACGTGCTAGGTCAAGTGCGCGTAGTGTGAAGCCATTCTATGTTCTCTTTTGAGTTAAAATAGAAATTTTCGATTCGTTTTAACATCATAAGAAATGTATAATCAACATATGAACAAGCATGAATAAGCATAATCAACAAAAATGAGCAAGCATGAATAAGCTATTTACACAAGCAATCAAGCAAGAATTATATGAACAAACAAAGCCAAAACTTGTACATACAACAAATTGTACACAACCAAAAAATTCTTTGAAATCAGAACTTCACAAGAAACAATCCTTTTGAAAACCATTTGCAAAGCAAGTTGTGCCCAACAAAGGATTCAAAAATTTTTACAAAATGGGTTATGCACAAGGAGGCTTTGAAAACCCAATTTTATGTCCAAAAAACTTGTGCATAACCAAGCTTCAAAAACCAAGTTTTGGCTAAAAAAGAAGAAGGTAATGTGCACAAACAAATCTGTAAATTTGGAAGCTGGATAAGCAGAAGCAAAAGGGACACAGAATGTTTCTTCCCTGCACAAAATTGTTAAATTTTGAAACATTCTGTTCCCTGCCCAACATAGCCGTATGGCTATAACATCCTGGCAATTATTTTTTGCAGTTTTTCAACTTCTGATCATCAAGCCCCAGTTTATTGCATTTCCAGAATAGTTTCCACTCCAGAAGATTCAGACAGAAACACAGCACACACAAAATAAACAAAAAAGTTAACGAAAACGGGGGACGGGAGTTTCACCCACACAAAAGTGTCATCAAAGATTCTAAAAAGAAGTTTGCAAACACTTTACTCCCCATCGGAGTCGCCACTGTAAGGATCCCGCCCCGTGACGAAGGAAAACGAAGGGGATTTCGTTTTCAAAGGGCGAAAAAACCAAACACAGTTATCACGCAAAACATAACGGAGTCGCCACATTTGTTAATTATTTAACCCAACAAATGGAAAGGTTAGAGATTCTATTAGTTCGGAGGTCAAGTTACACCTTGGGAAGAGTTTTACTTCACCCAAGTCACCTCGGATAGGACCGAGTCTCCCTAATGTTAGTTAACAAATGTGCATGTGTGTGTGTGTATTTCAAAAATGGGAGAAACTGACATTTTAACAAAACTGGTTAATTATTTAACAAAAAATGGTTATTTTGCAAACATTCCAGTCAGAAAGGGAAGAAACTAGAAAATGCAATCCCTGACCAAAGTAGCCGTACGGCTAGGGAGAGCATTCCAGGGGTTTTTGACAGTTTATCAGAAAATTGTCCAGTTTCAGGCAAAACAGAGTGTTCTTGCTGAAACTGGACTGTGATGATCATTTTCAGTTATTTTCTTCAACAAAACATGGATTTAATCATCCCTATATCATTGATCACAAATTATACACCAAAAACAAAGGTTTTGGGTGTGATCAAGACAATCATTGGGTAAATTTTGAGAAAGTTGATGATCATGCACCGTGGGCCAAAATGACCATTTGATGATAAAGATTGAAACTTTACCATCAAAGTGGACTTATTATGCAAGATTAAACCTTTAGAACCAAAAATGTAACATAAATATTGAATCTTTATGTCCTATACTTGGTGATTTTATGGCTAGGTCATGGTTGGGATGATAAAGATTGAAACTTTATCACCCAACCATGATTCTCATGGCCAAACAAAGAACAAAATCAACATAAAACTTAACAAACCATGATCATCTTTAGGTTTGAACCTCTTTGATACAAAATTATGAAGGGAACCTTGAATCATGCTCATGGTTTAGTTCACATTATATGTATATATATAAGATATATAAGCTTGAAATGAACAAGTCTTGCAAGAATGTAAATTTGCTTGAGAGGACAAGTCTTACAAGAATGTAAACAAGAACAAGTAATGTGATTAACAAAGCGAAATAGATTTGAGATGAAGATAAGATGGGGGAAGGGGACCTCACCTATGATTGTTCTAGTCTATCTTCCTTTCCTTCACTCAATTATAAGGGTGATTTCTCTCTCAGACACGATTTCTGCAGAGTTTCCCCTATCTAAACAATATTCTTCCCCCCTAAAATGATCAGCATGGGGTTCAATTTATAGGGACTGAGGGTACCCAACATAGCCGTATGGATCAACCCCTCAAGTACCCAAACCATCCGTACGACTTGACTTGGCGAGCTTCTGGATTTTTCTAAGTTTAATTCCAGTTCAGTCCTGGAATATCAGGTTTATCCTAGTGAGGTCCTGGCCCATTGGTTTATTCCTAAATGGTACCAAGAATTCCTCTAAAGTAGGTCAAATTCAGATTGGGGTACTTACAGTGCTGTCGCTCAATGAGTGGAGTACGTGTCCTTTATAGCAGTTAGACACATAACACAAATATGACCATTATGGACAGGTGTCCTTAGATGTGGGTGCATACGTGTTATTTAACCACCGTTGGATCATTGGCGTAGTTTGAGTTTATTCAAGTCTTCAATAAATCACCAAGTGTTGAATTATCATCAAAGAGGGCGCATGAGCCATTTGGGGCGCGTAGCATAGTGCGCGCCTATGAGGCGCATAGGCGCAGGCTATAGGCACATGGCGCGAGCCTTAAATCAACATTGTGATTTTCTTCAATCTTGACATTCTTTCCCTATTCCTAAGCCTATTCTATTAAAATGGAGTATCTAAAAATTGAAGTATAAATACTTCTTATATATGGGTCTAAAGTCCATGAAATAAAACTTAGGTGATGGATCAATCAAATCTAATCAATCCTATTACATTGAAACTGAGATATATGTGGGCATACCCAACAATCTCCCCCTATTTGATTGATGCCATTACCTACTATATCAGGGACAAATATTATACTTGATAATAACATGTCCAAATAAATGAAATTGGTAAATCATGTCTCAAGTTAATGCACACACTAGTCCAAGATATAGATTTCTAATTTATTCCAATAAAGATAAGACATTACAAATGGAAAGATAGAAACAACAGTTTAACACATTCAAAATGTATATGAGTTTTGGTTTTGAAATGTGTTTAAACCAAGTTTAAACTCAATGCATGAAAAATGAAGTAATTCAAATATGATGCATATAATTTTAAACAATATTCATTGTTCTACAAACAAGGAGTTTGAGTGAACAAGTTTTAAACCAATATTGATGCTTTGTTCTCATTAATACTTGAGATGTAGGAGTTACAGAATACAAGTATCCAACAGAACAAAATCAAAATGTGCTAAAAACAAGTAAGCACTAAATCACTAACAAAAAAATTCTAACATCAAAAGTTTCTAACAAACTTACAAAAAGAAATAACTAAGGATTAGGAGGCGCGTCATCGTCTTCCTTCAATCCTTCTTCGATCTCTTTCACCGAGCGCTGAATCTGTTTTGACAGTTGATGACAACGGTTGACATAGCCATAAGTGTCAGTGACTCCATCTCTAATGTAGCGCAGATGATCAACATTGATGTTTTGATACTCATCAATGGATCGTTGAATAGTAGCTTGTTGTTGCGAGAAGTTTTCAGCAATCACTTGTAAATTTGTTTTAACAGAGGCTTGCGCAGCAACAATGTCAGATGAAGTCTTTTCTGTGCGCCTATCAGAACTTGAATACGCGGCGTTGAAGTGTGTTACAATCAATTCCTTCAAAACGTCCAACTTAGAAATTAAGGAGCGTGAGATAAGAGGCGCGCCATGTTTTGCGCTTGTTGAAGGCGCAAAGGACATATGTGCGTCTGAAGCATTTTGCAACTCATCCTTGATTTCTTTCAGCTTATCCATAACACCCACTAAGTTATCACTTTCACCAGTGACTAAGTCAAGTAACTTCTTAATATCATCAGCAACACTGGTTTCCACTTGCTTAATAGCATCAATAAAATCTTGACCATCAGTGAGCTTGATACCTCCTGCAATTCTTTCCCGAAGCTCAGCAAGCGTGTCTTTAAACATGTCGTTCATTTGAGCTATAACATCGCTCCATTGCTGAGGGGTTAGGAAATGTTTGTCTCTGATATCAGCGCCAATGCGTGTAATCTCCCTCTTAATGGCAGCAATCTTATCTTCCTGACAAGTAATCATTGAAGCATGAAGTTCAAATTGGGATTCTAAGCGCGCTTGTCCTTGCTGAAGTTGTTGAAGCATTAAAATAACCAGACTCAAATAAGCGTTAGGAGGAGGAGGCGCGGGATCAGATTGGGGTGCAGCAGGAGTAGTGCACCTGGCAGGTGAATAAATAGGAGTTGTTTTCCGAGGAGGAGAATGAAGGTATTCAGTACTTGAAGTAGGATCTTCTGCATCGGGTTGAGGCGCAGTAGCAGACTTGCGCTTCTTTAAGGGTTCTGGCTCCCCCTCAACTAGATCCTCACTAAGATCACCAAATAA
This sequence comes from Campanula takesimana, assembly GCA_026119855.1. NCBI lineage: Eukaryota > Viridiplantae > Streptophyta > Magnoliopsida > Asterales > Campanulaceae > Campanula > Campanula takesimana. Next base: position 365,659 of record JAOWBW010001152.1, on the reverse strand, counting down.
CTCAAAAGAGATTTTATCACTGATTTGTTGTTGTTCAGCAATAAGGGTAATTGAAGTTGGTTGAATAACATGAGCAGGAGCAATTGATTTGTTTGGAGGCGTAGGAATGGTTTTCTTTGATGAGGGCCCACGAACATTAAGAGGAGGAATAGGCGTAGAGGGAGCAGGAGCGCATACATCAGCGCTTGATCCTACGCCTCTTTGCCTTTCTTTCTGCGCCAAAGTAGCAGCCTGCTTGATTTGGTAGTCTTTATCTCTTTTTCTCTGCGCTTCAGCTAAACTAGCTTCCTGAGCGCGCTTGAGAGCTTCTTGGTCTTCTTTATCAGTTCTGGGGCGCTTTGGTGGTCTGCCCTCTCTTTCAACAACGGTTGCAATCCCTTTGCCTTTATCTTTTCTTGCGCTCGTTCCAGTGCCAGGAGCATTTTCAGTTTTTGCGCCATCTGCTGCGCGTTCTGTAGCGCCATCATCATTTCTTTGATCTGACTCAGTGGCTTCATCAACCAACTGAGCATCTTTAACCCTGGGTGCGCGCTTTGCTATGCGCTTCCTGCGCCTCTTCATCACCAAGCTATCTTTACCAAAAATTGGTACATCGTCTGTTTTATAGACGGGATTCTTATTAAGGAACTGAGCAAGGGCTGGGTAAGTAAGAAAAATCTTAGTAAGAATACGGCAGTGAGTCTTGAACTTTGTCTTCCCCTCACTCTTATTTTGATGTACTTGGTTATCTGCTCCGATAAAGTCTTGAACAAAATCTGAGGCCAATTCAACCTAGCCTTTCCCATAATGGCAGCAGTATATTCCCACTGCTCCACAGTGAATATATTCACATTGCCGGTTTTGAACACGATTGAAGTATCTACGAGATGTGCTATATGAGCCAGCAGATCACTACCATCCCTAATCTTAACATTTTTGATGTTATTCAGAAGAGTGGGGATTTTGAGAAAGGTATGCGCAACAATGTTCTGCGCGGCTACTGAGTAAGTGTTTTCTTGACCAACTACACTTTGAGGGCCAGTAGTGCTGAAACTAACTATGTTCTTAATTGTGCCAGTAGAAATAGTTATATCAACATTTTGAACAGTGGCACGTATCCTGTAGCGCACGAATCCTTCAGCAGGTGTCTCAACGAGAGAAGCAGTGGAAAAGAATTCATCAACGAGAAGAGGAGAATAGAATGGTTGATCCAGCGTGAATAATTGAGTGAGTCCAGCAGTGTGAAGGGTTGAGATGATTTCAAGCCCTAGAGGATCTAATGAGAGCTCAACAAGATCAATTGTCTCACCAGGTCTGAAATTTGCAATATCCTACAAAATAAATGATTTAAGTTAGAAGTGAATTTAGGCGCATAGACGCATAAAATGAGCAAAGTATAGAATAGGGGTATAATAAATTTGAGGCGCATAGAAGAATTAGGCGCAGAGAGTCATAGGCGCATAAAATAGCACAATGAGTCAAGGGGCATGATTTTTAAGTAGGCGCATGAAATTTGGAAGGCGCATAGGTATACAAGGCGCTTATTAAGTTTCTATGAAAAATACTAAGAAAAATTAAACATAGAAAAATTTGACTAAGTATGAATTTAGGCGCATAAGATATTTAGGCGCCTAATGTTTATTAGGCGCATGAAGGATTTAGGCGCATAACATTTGTAATAGCCAGAGGCACATACACATGTTAGGCGCATGAATCACTTGAGGTTCATAATATCAATAGACGCATAAACATACTAGGCGTATGGATTCATATTTAGGCGCATAATTATGTAAATAATTTGTGCTTAGCACAAAAACACACAAAATAACACAAACAAGAAAAAATTATTAATGTAAAAGACATATGAATCGAACATGCAAAATTTTGAAAAACAAGTTTTGAAAATTTTGAAACCCAAGACATGCAATAAAATGAAGAACACGAAGAACATGTCTTGAGTGCTCGAAGAACACCAAGAACATGAAAATCATAAAACTTCACCAAATCAAACACAAAATATGCCAAAACGACCGTATGAACATAAGGATCTCAAAAATGTAAACCAAAACAACAACAAATCCAGAAAATGGATTTAAAGATCCGAAAATTCAAAAACTTCAAAAATGGAAAATCTTCAGATTCGCAAAATATAAAGCATTGATCGTTAAAAAGTTTAGATATAAAGATTCGAAATCACAAAACGAACAAAACCCAACAGACGATTTTGAAAACGGAGAATCGAAACAAGATTTATCAAGAAAAATTGATTTTCGGTTTTAGGAAAGTGCCGAACCCAGAAAATGAAAAAAAAAACATGAAATTTTCAGAAAATAAAGAAGTTTAAGGTTTAGGATTCATACCATTTCGTCTTGAGGAGCTTTTGGAAGCTTTCTTAGGACCCATAAAGTTATATATATGAAGAAAATGGAGAAGAAATGATGAAAAATATAGAGAGAAAGAGAGAGAAAACGTGATAGAGAGAGAGAGAGACGGTGAAGGGCGGTAGAGATAGAGTTTATATAGGTTAGGTTTTCTAGAAAAGAAGAAGGTGAAGAGATGGGTATTAATGAGGGGAAAAAATTTCGGCTCATTATGGCAAAAAAGGACGGCGCATTAATGGTGAGGGATATAAAGATGATTTCTCATTAAATGCTGAATGACCCAAAGTACTTTAATGCGACATTTTGGGTAAAGAAAAAATGCTCCACTTCCCTTCTAAGTGTATGAGCAATTTTGACTAATTTTTGCACAAACCCCAAAAACATATGTTTTGGTGTAAGTTTGGGGTGCAAGAAATATATCCCCAGAAAATAAAATTTTTGAAAAACGCAAAACGAGGGAAAATTAATTGCACAAGTACCCTTGAACAATTATGGAATGTCAAAAGACAAAGATTCTCCATAATAAATGATAATGAGTAACTTACCTGGTAATTGTGACAAATTGAATATGTTCAATCATTGAAACATTGAATATGAGCATTGATTGAGCCGCAATCATCAATAGGCTCATGGTAGGCGCATAACTCATCGAGGGCGCGCAAAATGAATAAGGCGCGTGATAACCTAGGCGCGCTATGAGAGTGGGCGCGTAGAGATGTGAGTGAGGCACATAACAGGCACGTACAAGTTTCCTTGAAACTTTGAAAGTGATTTTAACTTTAAAAGACCTGGGATATACATAACTCAAAGAGACATAAAATCATTAGTAATAACAAAACAATATGTACTAGTTGAGTTCAAGCATTCCCATTTCACCTCTCAAAAAGATGAACCGTTTCGCATCAAGTGCTTTCGTTAGAATGTCGGCGATTTGAAAATCGGTTCCCACGTGTTCCAAATGAATATTGCCTTTTTCCACGTGGTCTTTGAGGAAGTGATATTTGATGTCGATGTGCTTGGTCTTTGAGTGCATCACATGATTTTCAGAAACCGCAATTGTTGATGTATTGTCGCAGTAGATGGGACAATTTTCTTAGATTATATCATAGTCCACCAATTGCTGCTTCATCTATAGAATCTGACAGCAACAACTTTCCGCAGCGATATATTCTGCTTCCGTTGTTGATACAGACACTGAAGCTTGTTTCTTACTCACCCATGACACAAGTCGATATCCGAGGAAATGACAAGTGCCACTTGTGCTTTTCCTATCAATTGTGCACGCTTCATAATCCGCATCTGAATAACCTACAAGTTTAAAATTCGAATCTTTGGTGTACCAAAGTCCAAGGTTAACAGTACTAGAGAGATATCGTATAATACGTTTCACAGCAATTAAGTGCGCTTCTCTAGGATCAGATTGATAACGAGCACAAACACATACACTAAACATTATATCAGGTCTACTAGGAGTAAGATAAATGAGTGAGCCAATCATACCTCGATAGAGCGTTTGATCAACCCGTTTACCTTTTAAATCCTTATCGAGTTTATTGCCGGTAGCCATTGGAGTGTTGTATGCTTTAGCATTCTCAAGTCCAAACTTCTTGATTAGATCCCTTGTATATTTGGCTTGATTGATAAAAATGTCTTCATTCATTTGCTTGATTTGAAGCCCGAGGAAGAATGTGAGTTCTCCCATCATGCTCATTTCAAACTTGCTTTTCATTAGTTTCTCAAAGCGCTTGCACAACAATTTATTAGTAGAACCAAAAATAATATCATCTACATAAATTTGAACAAGTAATTTATGACCATTATGTTTGGAAATGAAAAGAGTTGTATCGATTTTACCGCGAGTGAAGCCTTTCTCAATGAGAAACTTGGATAGTGTATCATACCATGCTTTTGGCGCTTGCTTGAGCCCATACAAAGCTTTCTGAAGTTTATAAACATGATTTGGAAATTTTGAATCTTCAAACCCAGGTGGTTGAGCTACATAGACTTGTTTTTGGAGTTCACCATTTAGAAACGCGCTCTTCACATCCATTTGATATAACTTGAAGTTCTTGTGAGCGGCGTAAACTAGAAAGAGTCTAATAGCTCCAAGTCTTGCTACGGGCGCAAAGGTTTCATCGTAATCAATTCCTTCTTCTTGCCTATATCCTTGTGCAACCAATCTTGCTTTGTTTCTTGTGATGGTTCCATTCACATCCATCTTGTTTCTGAACACCCATTTCGTACCAATCACTCCTTGATCATGAGGTCTTGGAACAAGAGCCCAAACCTTACATCGTTCAAATTAATTGAGTTCTTCTTGCATTGCAACAACCCAGTTAGGATCTTGGAGCACTTCATCATCCTTCTTTGGTTCAATTTGAGAGATAAATGCAGTGTAAGCATCAAAGTTTGTAGCTCTCCTTGTACGAACCCCAACTTGTAGATCACCAATGATATTAGCAATTGGGTGACCTCTAACTTCACGAATTTCAGGAGGTAAGTTAGGTTGGGTTGTAGTAACTTGAAGGTATTCAATTGGTACATCTTCACCAGATTCAAAATCATCAAAATTAGGGGGTTGAACTGGTTCAGAATTGAAACTTGGGTTAACACCAGATGCAGCTATTGATATAGGCGCGTGAGAGGAATCAAGAGGCGCGACATTCAAGGAAGGCGCAACTGAAGATTCACCAGGTGCGCCATAAATAGAATTAGGCGCAACTGATGTAGATGGATTTCCTTGAGTTGATAGATTCTGATCTTGTGTAGGCGCAACATAAATAGGAGCACCTGTTTCATTTAACTCAACAGAATCATCAACCACATTTGGAGCCAAATGTGGCTCAAGGAGAGAATGTTCATCAAATGTAACATGTAAAGATTCAACTATCACTAATGTAGATCTATTAAAAATGCGAAAAGCTTTAGAATGTTTGGCATACCCAACAAAAATACCTTCGTCGGCTTTGGCATCGAATTTACCTCTATTTTCGTTTCCGTTGTAGAGGATATAACATTTGCAACCAAAGATCTTGAAGAATGCAATGTTGGGAGTTCTACCACGCCAAAGTTCATATGCGGTCTTGTTGTGAAGTTTGTTGATGAGGGAACGATTTTGAGTAAAACATGATGTGTTGATAGCTTATTCCCAAAAGTACCTAGGCAATTTAGCTTCAGCTATCATAGTCTTTCCCGCTTCAATCAACGTCCTATTCTTTCTTTCCACAACACCATTCTGTTGAGAAACTCCAGTGGCTGAGAAGTTGTGATCTATCCCATGATCGTCGCAATATCGAGCAACACCGTTGTTCTTGAATTTAGTTCCATTATCGAATCAAACACTAACGATGTCATCTTCTTTTTGGGTTTAGAGCAGTCTGAATAAGGTGGTCAAAATGTCATAACAATCGTCTTTTGAGATCATCATTTCCACCCATGTATATGTTGAATAATCATCCACCACAACTAGAGTATACTTGTTTCTTCAAATACTTGCGGTGGTAAATGGTCCAAATAGATCAATGTGCAGCAGTTGCAAACATCTAGAAGTTGAGGGATTGGTCTTGCTAGAGAAAGACTTTTTCGGTTGTATTCCAAGTTGACACGCGACGCACTTCTTGTCATGATGATCAGCAACCTTAGGAAGTCCTTTTACAAGATTATTCCTGCTGAGTTTAGATAGATACTTGAAGTTCAAGTGACTTAAGCGCTTGTGCCACAGCCAACTATTTTTGCTCACACTTTTTGCTACAAAACAAAGATTAGTACTAGAGTTCATACTATGGAAATCAATAATGTAAATATTTGTCTTACGATATCCCGTGAGTAGTGTAGCTCCGATTTTCCATTCTTGATAAGACATTGCGTTGAAGTAAAATGGCATTCTAATCCTTTGTCGCAGAATTGAGATATGGATAATAAATTGTGCTTGAGCCCTTCGACGAGAGAGACTCTTTCAATGCACACTTTGTCTTTCTTGATCTTTCCATATGCTACAACTTGACATTTGTTATTATCACCAAATGTTACAGAGAGAACTCTTTCTTCATGAACATCTTCAAGTAAGGATTCATCTCCAGTCATGTGTCGTGAACAACCACTATCGAGAATCCATTCATATGTTTTAGCTTTTGAAGATCCAGTCATGAAGCAAAGAACCTGAAATATAAACATTTAAAGCAGGTCCCCTTTATTCCTTTTCGGGTCCTAGAGTTAGCAACTTTTGACGACCCACTCTTGCTTGACCTTAGGATTCTTACATCCTTTGGCATTGGGAGTGAATCTCAAAAGGCATTCCACGGCCCTATGTCCCGAAAAATCACAAATAGAACAATGATGAAAGCCACCAATCACGTGAGTTTTTACAAACTCTTTACTTTTCTTTGGGATAGCATTCTTCTTTGGGTCAGATGAGCCAGCCTTAACAAAATCTTTCTTTTGAAATTTTGGGGTGCTATTTCTTGGAGGGCACATAGGGCTAGGAGGCGCACGGCGGTGAGGCGCGTGGCTCCTAGGCGCATAATGAGCACTCGGAGAAGGAGCGCGTCTTGTTTCAAGAATGATTTGCTAAATGATGATTCATCTGTAGGTACTTCCTTCTCTTTAGCTTTCCCAAATTGTTTTGTTGGGTAGACATAATGGAATGTTTATCTATTGACTTTTTCCTGTCCTTTACCCATTGAATTAGAATGTTTTTCCTTGGGAATTTCATTAGTTTGCTGAGTTGTAAATTTACTGTCTCTTTCAGCACAAAAATCACACTTAAAGTTGTCACTAGTTGATGATGTGAATCCCAAGCCACTTTTATCACCACTGGCTTTTTGGGACTCAAAGATACCGTCCATAGTGACACGAGAATTGGACCACTCATTTGTAATCTTTTAAGATCAGTAATTTGAGTAACCAATTCATCGTTTTGAACTTTAAGTAATGAGTTTTGTTCCGTTAGATAAGTGTTTTTAACAGTAAGAGGAGTTATGCTCTTTATCTGCTCCTTAAGGAGGGTGAGTTAAGATTTAAGTAGAGATTTCTCGGTCTTAAGATGGGAAATTTCATCACATTATAGTGCTAAAGCTTCCTTCATATCACTGAAACGACTGATTACCTTTTCAGCCTCTTTGAATAACTTTTCTTGCTTTACAATGTCCTCATCATGATTGACTGTAGGAATAGGTGCAACTTGAGGTCTAACATATTCACTCTTTCTGAGTTTGCTTCTTGCACTCAGATCACATCTAGAAAATAACAATCCACCATCGCTTTGATCCGGAGTGAGAAATACTTGTTCAACGAGCTCGCTGATGGTTGGTCCTTTCTTCTTTTTCACTTCTTGAAAAGCTGCAGATTTCTTGATAGGTTTATTCAAGACATTCATATCAGGAACATCCTTTGAGTAATCATCGTCAGAATCATAAGTATCAACTTCATCATCATTTTCCACCAAACAAACGAGTCCATCAGCAGAATCTTCATCGCTCTCGTCTGAGTCTGTTTCAATCCAAGTGTTCTACTCATTTGCTGGTGATTATTCTTCAGCAACCATTCCCTTGTGACGAGTGAATTTGGGAGTGAACTTGGGAGTATGGCTGCTCTTCTTCTGCATGTACTCAAATTTGGGAATTGGGCAGCTTGAAGCAAAGTGTCCTGGTTTCCTGCAATTAAAACAAGCAAGGTATTCTTTTCTTTTAGAATCACTGCTCCTCGTGAACTTTTGGAGGAGCTCTACTTGTAGATCCTTTAGCTTTATTGAATGAGCCGGGTTTTGAGAATTTTCTGAACTTCTGGAATCTCTTCACAAATAAAGCGAAGTCTTCATCATCCATGTCTAATAGCTCAGAAGTAGAAATTTTAGGATCCAAAATTTTCTCATCTTGAACCGTCGCAGGCGCATGTTCTTCCTTTCTATGCACCACCATTGCAATGGATTTTGATTTTCCTTCAGTTTCACTGATGCGCTGAAGTTTGAGCTCATAAACCTTAAGATTTGCATAAAGGTTCCTTAAAGTCCATACATCTAAAATTCCAGCGTCTTCAAGGGCGCTAGATTTATGTATAAGGAAATTAGTGTTTAATTCCTTATTAGAGAACATATTTCCAAGTGAAATACAGAGATTGATAATTTCACAATAGCGTTCATAAGTCTGTCTAAGAGTTTCACCGGGGAGTTGAGAGAAATTGTTGAATCTCTTTTGCACTTCATATCTCTTGTTCTCCTTGCAAACCGTGTCTCCTTCTATATGTTCTTCAATAGCATCCCATAACTCATTGGCGGTAGCACAATGAATGACTTGTTGTTTCATAGCCGTGCTTAGAGTGCTTAGGAGAATGTTTCTTGCTTTGCCATCATTTCCAACTCTTCTTGTTTCTTCCTCAGTCCATTTTTCCTTTGGTTTCTTGATGGTTGGTTGAGCAGCGTTGGTGCGCGGATTTGGATTCGCTTTCATTGGGATGTAAGGTCCATAAACCATGGTGTCATGAAGCCTTTCTTCGATTGAGGTGAGATGAGTCAAGATGCTGAATTTCCACACGTCAAAATGATCTTCATCAAAGACTGGAACATGTGTGTAGTTAGCAGTTGCCGAAGGTTTTGAGTTTGCCATATCGAATCGGCACCCAAGCTGTTAAGATTGAAAAACAAAGATGTTTTATAAAGGTGTTTGCTCTGATACCACTTGTTGGTCTCAAAGGGCAACAAGGGTATGGAAAATAGCTAGAGGGGGGGGGTGAATAGCTGTTTTAAAATTCTTTTTGTACCCTTGATAAACTCAATTGCAAATGCGCACTTTATCACATAAGCGTTATGAAATGCGCCTAAGTGAGTGAGTGAAATGGACAGCGGAATTTAGTTATGTAAATAGGCGCAAAGTATGATAAAGGGGGCGCACACACACTCTAAGTATTTTGGCTCAAAGTGGGTGAAATAAGGAACTAAGGCAAATGATATAACAAACACAACACAATTCAATCCAAACAATCTACAATAATTAAACAAGCAAATAGTGAGATAAGATAATAACTTGAAAGTAAATGACAAGAAATTAAAACGCGCTATATGGAGAGGTTCGATCGGAAAATGATCTACGTCCTCTACCAAGATAGTTAGTCTTGGATTTCTAATGGAGATCTTATATAATGAGAGAGTGTTACAAATTACAACGTTTGAGCTTATACACTAATCTCAAGATCTAATATTCTATGAAAGAACAAATCCTAGACAAAAACCGGTGTATCTCTTAAAGAAAGATCTAAGTGATCAAACTTAAAGAGGTGCGTGTGTGTTCTTAGTTTTAAGGCTCTTTAGATCTATGAGATTTAGAGCACAATAAAACTAAAGTGCTTTTGCTTGAGGATTTGGGCTAAGGATAAAGGTATGAAGATGTTCTTGAGAATTCTGGAAAATCAAAGGCAATCTTCAAATCTTCAACAAATGTTTGAGAGAGAAATTCTGAATATCTTAGCAACTTCAAAACGTTTGAAGTTATGGGATATTTATAGTAGAGCCCCAAACATTAGCCGTTGGAAATCCCTTGTGGATAAGGTTAAAGGACAAATGTGATGTCGCTCAATGAGTGGAGCACGTCTCCTTTATAGCAGTTAGACACATAACCCAAATATGACCGTTATGGACAGGTGTCCTTAGATGCGGGTGCATATGTGTTATTTAACCACCGTTGGATCATTGGCGTAGTTTAAGTTTCTTCAAGTCTTCAATAAATCACCAAGTGTTGAATTATCATCAAAGAGGGCGCATGAACCATTTGGGGCACGTAGCATAGCGCGCGCCTATGAGGCGCATAGGCGCAGGCTATAGGCGCATGGCGCGAGCCTTAAATAAACATTGTGATTTTCTTCAATCTTGACATTCTTTCCCTATTCCTAAGCCTATTCTATTACAATGGACTATCTAAAAATTGAAGTATAAATACTTCTTATATATGGGTCTAACCTCCATGAAATAAAACTTAGGTGATGGATCAATTAAATCTAATCAATCCTATTACATTGAAACTGAGATATATGTGGGAATACCCAACAAGCCTATTTAAAATTATCAACCCTTTTTCAAAATTCAACCTTATGCTTACTATTGAGTTTTGTGGTCAAGTAAAAACCACTAGTTCAAAGTAAAATGCACAGCGGAAGTTTTCGATAAAAACGAAGTAAATTTTTTTTGAAGTTAAAACGACTAGGTAGGCAGAGATTGCGGTAGGCAATATAGCGGTCGGCAATATTGCGGTCGGCAAAAAAGAGGTAAGTGAAAACACTAACTAGAAAGGTTCAACTTCAGTAAGCAAAACGGTCGGCACTATTGCGGCAAGCAATATTGTAGAAAGGTAACCTTGCGGTCGGCTATATGCGGTCGGCAAAGGTTACTGACTAGGTAGGTTGAAAATGAAGGTTTGTGTCTGAGAGTTTTGGCAAAAGGATAACTAGTCAGAAGTAGTAACTAAGGGAGTAGGTAAGTAACAAACACAATTCACTATCGTTTGAATATCTAGAAAGATCAAAGCACTAAACGACAAAAAAGATTAATATTAACAATAAGAACAATTGCTGAATGTAAATTTGCAGAAAGTAAATGACACAATGATATGGAAAGGTTCGATCTGTTAAAAGATCTACTACCTTTACCAATATGGTCAGTCTTGGATTTTGAATGGAGGATGTATTAATTCTCTTGAGTACAAATTACAAAGATGAAGAATTGAATTAACTCCTATTTTCTATGAAGAACAAATCCTAGACTTAGACCGGTGTATCCCTAATGATGCAATCTATGTGATTGATCAATCGGGGTGTGTGTGTGTAAAAAACAAGAGCTCTATGTAATCTATATGATAGAGAGCCTAATTAATCTTTAAGTGTTGCCGGGCTTGATATTTGATGCTTGAAGGTTTGCTGGAGATCTTTGAAGATTTGAAGGCGAAGGCTTGAAGATTCAAATGATTATGGAAATCTTGAGTATGATCTTCAATCACCAAGTATTTCAACAGCAATTTCTCTCTTTGAATCTCAGCACACTTTCAATGAATAAAGTAAGGGCTATTTATAGACTTTGGAGAGATATAGCTGTTAGAAGATGATGAGCTGGAGAATTCTGATTGGAGCTCACATCTTTGTCTTGTAGTTGCAGAAGTTAGTGGTCCAGATGTACTATCTTGTATGAGCAGATTCAAATTTGAATTTCCAACGTTCTAAAACAAACTTGTCTTTTCTTGGTTGTACGGTAGCAAGTCTGCGGTAGGCTTATGCTCTGCGGTCACCATGCAGCGGCAAGGTTATTGCGGTCACTAAGACCATGCGGTCGCATAGTTGAGGTAGGCAGACTTAGCCAATTTCACAGCAACAGTAGCAGCAGCATTTCTTCAAAATTTGAGGGGCTGATCTTCTAGCCTAGCTAAACTAAAAATAGACTTAACTAATGAAGTTATAAAACTTCTTACAATAAAACCTAAAGTCCATAAAAAGTAAAATAAGGTTATGGGATCAATCAAATTTAGGTAATAGGAGTGGTTTATAATATGCATACCCAACAATCTCCCCCTATTTGATTGAGACCATTACCTACTATAACAAAGATTAATTCATTGTACTTGGTAATAACATGTTTCAAGAAATTAATTTTATTAAATTCATGCCTCAAGTTAATGCACATACAGTAAGTCAATGTTATAGATTTTTATCATCCTAAAAATAAAAAGACTAATCCTAGAAGATAGAAAATACTTTGATGCAATTCAGAGAGATAAAACATGAGAGATATGAAAAGCATCAAACAACTCAAACATAACTGGTACTCTGAATCATTTAAGCGATGACGAATAAGAGTACAAACAAAAATAGATAATAGTTGTTTTACAAACCCAAATAAAGTTAAAACAGAAATAAAATATTGTTCAAGGCATCCAGCCTAACAAAACAGAACAAACGGTCATCAAGTACGGTCACTAATGTGGTCGGGTAGAAGCGGTTGCGGTACCTTCACATATCCAAGCCGGGGATATTCACCTCATCTTCAAATTCAGGGATGATGGAACAGGTGAATGCGTTGGCCAGCATGTAGTCAAAACTGTTTACGGTTGGGAAGTCAACATTGTTGCCTTCATCATTCTCGGCATGTGAATGAACATTACCATGACCAGCATCTGCAACTTGAATGGATCCTTCAGTGACTGCACTTCTAGCAGACCTCTGAACTGACTCCTCTAAGGTTTCCAATTTCTTTTCAACGACCTGAAACGACCCAACGACCGTGTTGGTCAGTTCCTCAATTCTGGTACCCTGATAATCCAGCGGAGTTTTGAGAGTGGCAAAGGTAGCCTTAATGTCTTCAAGCTTCTTTGCTTGATTTTCAGTAAGAGATTCCAGAGATGCCTTGATAGCAATATCTACTTCTTTTTCCATGCTGAACTTGTTCTTTTTCAGGGACCAAATCAACTTTCACCATATCCAACTGTTTGTGGATTTCAATGGAGGTATCCAACACTTCACGAGAAATGCACCTGTTAAGAGCATTGGTTTGAACGGTAAGGGATTCCTTTACAAACTGAGGAGTTATCATAAAATTGGTAGACAGAGCGGTAGAGGTAGAAGTGGCGATCGGAGGAGCTTGAGTAGCAGAACTGGAACTGGCATTCCCTAAAACAATATCTTTCACCGTCTTTGTTATAGCTACTATCTCGCCCTTAATAGTATCAATCATTTTGGAGGGCAGAGAATAGAGCTCCTGTTGCAAAGTAGCCTGAGTAGACTTAAGATCAATAACCTTCGCGGTTAGCTGAGTAATAGCTGACTGATTGTCAGACTGGAGTTTGGTCAGTGCTTGGACCGCAGTAAGCAATGCGGTCACCTCACTTGCGGTAGCAGGAATATTTTCATTTCGGACCGGAGAAGGAGGAGCATGTATTGGAGAGTGAGTAGGAGAAGCAATTGGGGCGTGGTTGACAGACTTGGTTTTAGCACCAGTTTCATCAACAACAATTTCAGGGCGGTCAGGCTTGTCGACCGGAGTCACGGTTTGAGTAGCAGCCTCAGTACGGTCGAAAGTGGGGTTATCAACATTCACATCAGCATCCTTTTCTTTATCATCACTTTCACCTTGATGACTACCATCATCATCAACCTGTTTGTTATCATCATCACCATTATTATCACTACCAGCAACCTCAACCTTGGAACCACTGGAAGCATCATCCTCAGTTTCCTCACTATCAGACTCATCTTTCAAAGAATAAAATTGCCTCGCAACAGAGGGCTTCAATTTTTGAGCAACCCTTTTTAGCGTGGAAGCAACCTCAACCACAGTGTCAGGTATCGATAGGAGGGGAACCAATAGGGTAAATACTGGAGATGCGGCATATTCGCTTTCTTGACAACCTTGACCGGACTTAGAGAATGAATTATTTTTTTCTCCCCCTGAGTTGTCGCAGTCGAAGGGGCTTTTGATTTGATGATAGATGGAGTGGTTGGTTTGAGAGAATTGGATGTAATCAGATTTGGATGGTTCGGCAAGAGACCTTGGTGGTGCGGTCGACTTGTGAGGTGGTGAAACAGAGTAGGTAGATTTGACGGAAGGTTCCTTGAACTTAATACCAACAGCAACTGAAGATTTCTTGGCGGCAGGCTCAATAGCAATGCCTTTGCCTTTTCCTCTGACTGGTGCGGCAGGCACATATTCCTCTTCATCTTCATCATCGTCTTCATCACTGGCAGCATGCAGAGAAGACTTGTGTTTGGAGTGAGACTCATAGGGTTCATGAGGGTCCTTTGCAAGATAGATTTTGTAAAGCCTGGTTCCAAAACGAACACGAAAGATTGTTTTCATGAAGGATCGGGTAAAGAGTTTGCTTTTGGGGATGGGGAGAAGAAGTTCTCGATTCTTCGACATGAATTTTCGAATCTCCTTAATGTGAGTCATGAGGTAGGTAATGAAGCGGGTATGAGTGAGGTACTTGATTGTGCCTTTATTATTTGCCTTGTTGTACGTGGCAATGTTGTCAATCAACGAGTCATAAATAATTTGGCACCAGTCCATGTTTTTGCACAAGTAGATTGCAGCAGATAGAGTCCATTGGGTTGTATTGACGTTTGCTTGTTTACCGGTTTTGCAATTTATCGAATGGCCAACCAAATGGCTGATATGGTACATAACTTCATCGAATTCTTTACTGGGAACCTTGGTTACTTAATTGTGACCAACCAATCGCTTTGCAAGAGTTTTCAATTCATCGTCAGCGACGGTCGTGGCATAAGCAACACCAGCCACCTTTCTGATTCCGAGGACATCAGCAATATTTACGACATCCAAAGACATCTCATGACCTTCAATTTCAGCATGAATTAATTTCACAATCTTTCCTGATGCACTTCGACCGGTCTCTTTTGTAGCAGTCGCAAAGAATTGATCAACCAAGGCAGGAACATAAATGTCCTGATCGAACGTGAAGAATGACATCAACCCAGTCTTATCGATTCTTTTGATAAGATTTCTGCCAATAGCGTCTTCTTTTAGATCTTCAATGTCCATTAGAACACCCGGTAAGAAGTGTTTGGTATTCTGAAGATTTTTTTTTTGAGAAGTTAGAACGAAAATAAAGTTGTGCGAACATTTGCTAGGTTGTGCGGCAAGTGACCAACGGCAAGGTACACTGTAAGTGTGTAACTGTAAGCATGAGAAAACCAAGAAATAAGCGACAACTGATCATGCGGTAAGGATAACTAGCATGCGGTAAGGGGACATTACGGTAAGCACATGCGGTCAACACACTTTGGAAAAAAATCCATAAACAACGAAACTTGAACGAAATGAAATCCAACGAATTAAAACACGCACAAACACTTTTCAAGTGTGTGGGCCAAGAAAAATGGATCAAAAAGTGTGTTTCACAAGAACACCAAGAACATGAACAGGAACTCGATGAAGAACACTGTAGCAATACCCAGAAAATTCAAACAGTGCCAAAAAATTAAAAGAAAATAGATATTTTGCTTCGAAAAGCCCGATTAAAACTGAAACTAACATCAATTTCGAGAAATATTAACTCAAAATGCCATAAATCGAGAAGGAAACAAAAAGGGGGCAAACCCTTCTATAAACCCAGATGGTTAAAACGTACGAATTAACCCCGAAGAACACGAAATAAAAAATATAGAGATGAAAAATGTTATACTATAACATGAATCTAACAACATTTAAGCATAGAAACTATCAAGATTCAAAAATGGGAGGAAGAAAATGAATTTTTTTTAAATAAACCCACCAAGAACTTAATAATCCGAAATTCATCAAATATGGATAGATTAAGGGGTGGAAATCATACCATTCTAGCTTGTTGAAATGAAGGATAGAGAGAGGATGATTTCTTGTGAGTTTTATCAGTTGGAACCATGAGATTTTATAGAGAAATAGAGAGGGGCGGATAGTATAGCGCAGAGAGAGAGAGAGAGAGAGAGAGAGAGAGAGAGAGAGTTTAGAGAGAGAAAGTGACTTAGAGAGAGAAAGGGTCAGAGAGAGTGAAGAGACAGAATGGGAGGAGAGATAGTGGGAATGGAGTATATGGGTGGTTATGGGAAGTGGAGAAGTGGAAAACTGGGAGGTTAACTCTGCAGATCAAATTTGACAGAAAAGAGTCCTTTTGTCTCTAAGTAAGAACCAATGACGGCGGAGCAATAATATAATAATGATTTGAAATAAATAAAAGCGAGGCAAAATAGAAAATTACCTTTATACCCTTGAAGTTAAAACATCAAAACTCCTAAAGATCTCTAAGGTTAGAGTACTTACCTGGAGTCCACAAATGCGGTAAGTATTGAGATGAGGTTACCGTACGTTGTGCGGTCGATGACGATGAGGTAGGGCTTCTTCAAGGTAGTAAATACTTCTTTGTTTACCCTTGCTGTCAGATGTCATGCGGTAGTGTGAATACATGAGATGGAAATCGGGAGTCGCCACGTTGTTTTATTTGTTGTTAAAACATTGAGAAAACCATTTATGAGAACAAGAGAAGAATATCAAGTTATCACTCCTATCGCCCGAGAAATCAGACTTTCTATCATGATGAATGTGTTAGTAGTGTGTTAGTGATTGTGACCGGATCCGAAGATTGCCTACGTTCCTCTCATTTGAGAATCTCAGGTCAGCGTAGTTGGCACATAATCGGAATAGAGAGGAGAAGCGGGATCATGCATAATGAAGGGGGATGAGAAAGAATCATACAAGATGATCACATCCTAGAATAATGATTATACCATTGATAAGATCAATGGGTAGTCCTCATATTCATCCTTGGAGAATTATTGATCATGGGAATATTTACCTAAAGTTTAGGGTTTAGAAGTAGTTCCTAGATCTCGTGGATCATCATCGGCTATACAATATGAACAGGGATTAAAACATTAGATCTAGCATGTTACGCATGAGATAAGCCGTAGATCTAGCATAATAATAACAATATCATGAAACATGTATGAAATAACACATAAGCATGAAGATCGCTACCCTAGTCATAGAGCATATTATGAATTCTAGCAAGAACATGAAGAACATGTTACGAATCATATAAATATAGATGTATAAACATGATGAAACTAGCATAAATCAGATCTAAACTAAGAAAACATGACAAGTTCTCACCAATCTTGACAAGAACGAAGTCGAATCTCTCGTGCGGATTCGCCGGATCTTCGGGATTGCTAGAAAGGCTTGGAGAGAGAGTTCTGCCGTCAGTTTGGCTTGTAGAACTTGGGGAAGAGAATTGTATTTTTGATAATGAACTGAGGTCACCTATTTATAGGAAATATTGACCCGGAGGAAGTGGCCGCCCGATCGGTCAGAGAGATTGGAACAAATTTCGAGGCTCTGATCAATCTGGATTCTGGAGGATGATGAGATAACGCCTATCTTCGATTCCTCATCCGATCAGTCATCAACATCTTCTTATCTAGGCTTTTTGGGAAATCCTGGATAAGTCTTGTGCAGTTTGTAAATACCTGGGAGGTCCCTGTGAGTTCTAGAATGTCTGATAAACTCATTTTTAGGTTGGGTACTAATAGTAGCCCCTCGGCGACACTTCTTGCAAGGCATGGAGGGTCGTTGAATAAGAAAAGGAACCGATCTGAAACATGAGTTCCAAATCGAGAGAGAAGTGAGAGAGAAGGTGACCAGGTTGGTCGAGTGGCTGAACCTTTGTCAGGCTACCTACGTATCCAAGTGGAATCAAGCCCGTCGTAGTTTGAGACTTGCGGGGAAAGAATGAAACGAGACATCGTCTTTTACGGGGATAGACAAATATCCGTCAAGCAATAAAGTCACGCGGACCCTACTGGGGAGAAAAGAAAAAGAAACGAAACATCGTTGAGCAATAAAGTCGTTGCAGATAGACTTTACAGAAACGAATCATAGTAGAACAGATAAAGTCATCGCAGATGGACTTTACTTGGGGAAAGAGGAGGGGTCATACACACGGTTCGATAAGAAGTTTATAGAATCGAGAACAAAAGGAGGGATAAATTCTAACTTCTTATAGAGCGAACATAATCGCATAATTTCTTGGTAGTCCACGGTACTTTGAGAAGCGTAGTTCCTCAGCATCGCAGAATTATGTAACGCCGATTGTCTAGAGCTCACACGGTGTTACACCTATAACTTTCTCAACATGAAGGGCTTATGAATGATTCGACCTCCGATTATAAATTGATTTGGTGATTTTTAAGGTCTTCTAGACCAAATTGATTTTATCAATATGAAGGGCTTATGAGATGATTTGACCTCCAATTATAATCTTTTGGGCTTATGAGATAATTCGACCTCCAATTATAAATTGATTTTATCAATATGAAGGGCTTATGAGATGATTCGACCTCCAATTATAATCTTTTGGGCTTATGAGATAATTCGACCTCCGATTATAAATTGATTTGGTGATTTTTAAGGTCTTCCGGACCAAATTGATTTTATCAATATGAAGGGCTTATGAGATGATTCGACCTCCAATTATAATCTTTTGGGCTTATGGGATGATTCGACCTCCGATTATAAATTGATTTGGTGATTTTTAAGGTCTTCCGAACCAAATTGATTTTATCAATATGAAGGGCTTATGAGATGATTCGACCTCCAATTATAATCTTTTGGGCTTATGACATAATTCGACCTCCAATTATAAATTGATTTTATCAATATGAAGGGCTTATGAGATGATTCGACCTCCAATTATAATCTTTTGGGCTTATGAGATGATTCGACCTCTGATTATAAATTGATTTGGTGATTTTTAAGGTCTTCTGGACCAAATTGATTTTGTCAATATGAAGGGCTTATGAGATGATTCGACCTCCAATTATAATCTTTTGGGCTTATGAGATGATTCGACCTCCGATTATAAATTGATTTGGTGATTTTTAAAGTCTTCCGGACCAAATTGGAAATTTACTAGAGTGTTCCGGACCCAATTTTTGGAAATTTACTAGAGTCTTCCGGACCCTATTTTAATTTTTTTGGAAGTATACGCGGTCTTCCGGACCGGATTGGGATTTTCTTTGGTAAGATACCCTTTTTGTTTAGCCTTTAAACATCGGACGTTATTGTTGGAGTCTGATTGTGAAATTACCTATAGTCTAGAGTTTGAGCTTCGATTATTTGATGTTAGAGATGTTTTGGATGTGAATTTCCCAATGAGAATTTTGTAGAAATTTAGTTGTAGTTTACCCACAGTTTGGGGTTAAATGAACCTTATGTAGATTGCAAAGAGTTTTAATTTGTAGATTACCCAAGGTTTGGGGTTTATTTGTATTTTACTTTGATTGTAAATATTTTAACTGTGAATTACCCAAGATATGGGGTTTAAGTTAATTCTTGTTGATTTGTGAGAGTTGTAATTGTGAATCACCCAAGTTCGGGATTTAAGCATGTTGACGTTAGAGGATTTTGAATGTAAATTACTTCGAATGAGAAGGTTTGATTGTTAATTACTTCGAGCGAGAAGGTTTGATTGTTAATTACTTCGAACGAGAAGGTTTGATTGTTAATTACTTTGACCGGGAAGGTTTGATTGTTAATTACTTCGAGCGAGAAGATTTGATTGTTAATTACTTCGAGCGAGAAGGTTTGATTGTTAATTACTTCGAGCGAGAAGGTTTGAGTGACTTTTATATTGATCGTTTTGATTTTAAATTACCCAAAGTATGGGGTTTTAAGTGATTTTTCTTTGATTGTAAAGATTTATTTGTATTTTACCCAAGGTTTGGGGTTTTGATTGTTAACCGTAGAGGGTTTTAATTATAAATTGTTTAACTTATGGACTTGATTGTAAGTTATTTTGGAGCAAGGGACTTGATTGGAATTTACCTTGCTTTAAGGGTTTGATTGTTGATTACTTCGAATTGGGAAGGTTTGATTGTTAATTTACCCAAAGTTACGGGGTTTGGTTGTTACTTACCTAAGGTATGGGGCTTGGTTGATTAATTTTGTACTTAGGGTTTAATAACCTTAAATTGGGGTTTTCATGAAACTTGTAGATTTCGACCCAAGTTGATTGATTTATTTGTGGTTTTGTTTAAAAACGCAAATTTTGTGTTAAGTAATTTGTGGTCCGAAAATGTTGTAATCTTTGACCGATATTTGACTTGGTTGACTTTGTTAGAAGTGCCTTTTGTGTTGTTTGACTTTTGTTAGAGTGTAATGTACATTAGTGTTTCGTTGAGAAAGCTTATTTTGGATGAAGTTACATTTTTGTCTGTTAATTATTGAAATGCTTCGGACTTGTTCGGAGTTGACTTGTCTTGGATTTGTTTTGAGTTGACTTGTCCTAGGTAGACTAGGGTTTTTATTGTTTTAGTGGAATAGCGCGCAACATACATGTAACAAAGTATTTGTTGGGAGACTTGGGGATTCTCCTAATGCAACAATTTGTATTTACACATGTTTATGAAATTAAACTGCTAGGTTAATCACATACCTTTGCTGTGTATACCTATTTGTGATTACAGGTTGTATTGCCTCCTTTAAAGTTGAGGGGCTCATGTAGCATTGTGCATATCTTGTGGGAGAGGACTCCAGAGACTGTTCATGGCTCGACCGGGTTTGATTGTACTGATGCCAAGAGCGGGTACAATGTACATCTAGGTGGCCTCAAGAGGTGGTATGAGGCGATGTTGGTGGATCTCGAGGCCGGAGGCGGTGATGTAGAGGTGACTGCCCAAGCATTTACTTGGTATGTGTTGTCACTGACCATTTTTTCTAATGCCGGCACGATGGCGATGACCCCACTGCTCGGATGTGTGGTGGACTTGGATGTAAGAGCTACAGTCTTGGCAAACTTGTACCATTCCCTAGATCGGAGTTGCAGTCGTGCTTGAGGCGACGAGCCAGTGGATGTTGTTGATTGGACATGGCAGAGATGCCCTTTACTTGATTGAGAGGGTAGGTCCCTAGGATGGAGTAGGTAGTGTCTAATTGGTTCCGGTGGATCCTCCGTGGTCCATGACTGATCTAGTGTCTCTGTATGACCGGGTTAGGTTGACCAAGGGCCTTGATGCTAGAAAATTTGTGGTAGAGGGAGCCTCGTGTGACGACTTTGTTGGGACGTTCCTTGGGGCTCACGCGCTGTGATAGAGGAGACATTGCGGAGATGGGGCAGTGGTATGTTGAGTTGGTGACACTGGGCCCAGCAGGTCCTACTTTTAGCAAGATTTTTAGAGTCCTTCTGTACAATCATATAGACGGTGATGATGACCCTCAGTGGGTGCAGCGTGAGGAGAGTGAGATAGTTCTGGAGTTTCGAATCCTGGCGGGTTATGTCAGTGTAGGTACCTTATCCTTTCTTTTATCCCACTTCTGTCTTTAGTAATCCTCTAGTTCGGACTATGTTGACACACTTGTGCTGCCTTTGTCTAGGTGAATCCTCGGACATATGAGACTATGACACGCCGTGAGGCCGACCTATTGTCGGTGATTCGGAATTTACACAAGAAGTTGGCAAAGAGTATTCGCAAGGTGGCAGGATACGGTGGTTCTCCCCCTTTCAGTGATGACGATGGTGCTCTGGGTGGACACCCTCAGAAGAGGACTCGAGGGGATGCTAGTGGATCGGCTTCTTAGTTTCTGTATTTTGTTAGCGTAGAGCAGTAACATAGTATATATTGATGGATGACTGTATAAACATTTCTATTATGTACTATGTAATATTTACAGTAGCATGCAACACTTAGAGTAGCAAGTAGCATGTAGAGTAGCAAGTAGCACGTAAATAACGTGTGGCACGTAGATAGTAAGTAAATGGCATGTAAAGTCATGTAGACTGACTAGGAGCGCATTACACAGGCTAAGGGTATCCTAGTTGACTTCAGAAACTTCTGCCTAAAGGAGATTTAGGGCTTTAGACCTATGCGGGACCCAAGGGTGTCCTAAGTTGTAGGGTAAATGGTGTAGGACCGAGTCAGTGAGGACATCACGGGGATAAGACAAAAGACAATTTAAAAATTGGTGGAGACCGAGTGTGCGGATTTATAAACAATGTGTCGTGATAGAAAACACTTTTTGAAAAGGTAGTGACTTTATAAAAAATGCCTTATAATTAATTACAGTCTAATTAATTCAAGTACTTGTCCTTCGTTGGTTTTGTTGATTAGGGTAGCCCTTCGGGTAAGTGAGATTCCATCGGGTTTCCGGTGATCTCGAGTAGTCAGGCAGTTGACCTAACTTGGTTTGGAGAAGCCCCAGGTTGAATGGGGGTGCTTGGGAGAGGTGAACCATGTCGAACTTCGCGGAGAGATAACCTTTCATAGAGAATGATCTTGTTGGAGCATCAAATACTCGGCCCAATTCTGTTGGGGAAGCCCCAGTTTGTTGAGGGCATAAGGTGGGGAACGCTACCTCCTTCTAGACGCACCCTATTTTTTTTTCTCTAGACCGCCCTTGCGGATTTTCAATCTAGGTGGGTATATTCTTTTAGCGCCGTTTTTTTTTTTTTTTTTTTCAGTCGACTAGAAATAAAATAAAAAGACAGAATTGTACGGACGACTTGCAGGAGCCTTTTGTTATGGTGAGAGAAGAGAGAGAGGGAGAACGAGAGGGAGTTCTCACATTTTGACACGTTGGACACGAGAGGTATATGTACAAAAGGAAGGAAGCCCCTGCTTGACAGAAAATAAGTGTTTAGCTCTTTCTTAGATTGTAGAACAGAAGACTTGTCGAGACATTTGAAAATTGTTTTATTCAGAATTGTATTTTGATTGCTCGAGAATGGACCTCGCTGATTAGTTATGTATCTTATGATTATGTTTTAGACAAGTAGTCTCGAAATAATAAACGCCTTGATTAATTGAGAAAGAGAAATAGAAATTATAATGTATGGGGAAGCGAGAAAAGAATGAAAGTTGGCTCGAGGTGGGTTGTATATATTTTGTTGACCCGACCAGGAGGTCTCTCAGTGTAAGAGGCTCAGGTCCGCGTAGTTCGAGGATGATCCGGTTGATGATGATTTTGAGTGGTGGTTACTCCGTTGCTACTTGTTGCTTTGGACTGCTTCGTTTGTAGTTGCTGTTTCGGACTGCTACCATCGAGTTGAGTTGGATTCCTTTGAAAAGGAAGAAAAATAGAAAATCAGAAGCGAAAAGAAAGTGGGACCTTTACTTTTCCTATGATGATAGCCCCTTCTATTTTTCTTTGCTTTGATTTATTATTTTTTTTTCTTTGTGATCACCCTTATTTTTGCCTAGGCCGCACTTGCGGGTTTTTAACCTAGCGGGCTTCTTTTTTGTGCTTTTGCTCTATTTTTTGCCTAAGCCGCCCGTTATGGGTTTCGACCTAGCGAGCCTTTTCTTTTTATTTTTTTTATATATACATTTACATATTGAAACATTGGGCAAGATGAACCCCTAGTTCGCTTTCGCCTTTGGGAGGTAGAACTTGTGGAGGGGATTTGAACAGCCCCTTGCAATGACATCGTCATGGGGAGACGGATAGCCCCTAGTGCATCATCATGTTGTAGTTGTGATGGGAACGGATAGCCTTTGTACAGACTCTTCTCTGATGGTGAGCGGCTCTGCAGTCATCGTCTTCATCATGGGAAGGTGGAGGGTGCACACAGTGGGTGTACACGAGGGAAGTATATGGAGGGTGCACACAATGGGTGTACACGAGGGAAGTATATGGAGGGTGCACACGGTGGGTGTACACGAGGGGAGTATATGGAGGGTGCACAAAGTGGGTGTACACGAGGGGAGTATATGAAGGGTGCACATAGTGGGCGTACACGAGGAGTATGTATATGGAGGGTGCACACAGTAGGCGTACATGAGGAGTATGTATGGTGGGTGCACACAGTGGGTGTACACGTATAAGGGTAGGTGTTGGGTATGCTTATTATAAACCACTCCTATTACCTAGATTTGATTGATCCCATAACCTAATTTTATCTTTTGTGGACTTTAGGATATATTGTAAGAAGTATTAAACTTCATTTTTAGAATAGTCCATTTTGATAGTATAGGCTTTAGATTGATAAGCTTAAAATTTTCTAAGTCTGGAATTTTAGTGGTCAAGACCTTGACCGTGAATTCACTTGACCGTGGTAGATCACCTTACCGTGGAAGACCACCTGACCGTGAATCGCTCGACCGTGAGTCCTTAACCGCAAGTAAAGAAGTTGTCCAAGAAACCCAAGTTTGTTTAAACTTAACCTTGGTCAAACTATGGTTAGTTTAGAACTTTGCAGAACTTGGACCCCAAGTAATTCAAATTTGAATTCATCTAAGTGGGACCACCTCTTCTCTGCAGAAAGGACAAACTCAGATTGAGCTCCAATCAGAATTCAACAGCTCATTGTCCTTCAACTTGGAGCCCAAGTAATTCCAACAGCTATTTTCTCATTCAAGGCTATATAAATAGCCCTTAAGTTCTTCATTAAACATTGCTGAGATTAAAAAGAGAGAAATTTCTGTCGAAATACTTGGTGATTGAAGATCATACTCAAGATTTCCAGAATATTTTGAATCTTCAAAGAACTCACCTTCAAACCTTCAAAGATCTCCAGCAACATTCAAGACATCTCAAGCCTTGTAACACTTAAGATTCATTAGGCTGTAAAATCATATAGATTCCAAAGAGCTTTTGATTCTTACACACACACTCACCCCAATTGATCAATCACATAGATTGAATCAAAAAGGATACACTGGTCTAAGTCTAGGATTTGAACTTCATAGAAAATAGGTGTTAATTCAATACTTCATCTCTGTAATCTGTACTCACAAGAATCAATATATACCTCCTTTCAAAATCCAAGACTGACCATCTTGGTAAAGGACGTAGATCTTTTAACAGATCGAACCTTTCCAAATACTTGTGTTATTTACTTACTGCTCTTTACATTCTGCAAATTTACTTTCAAGTATTGTTCATCTTGTTCTTTATTGTTCATATTAATCTTGTTTGTCGTTTAGTGTTTTGATCTTACAGATATTCAAACGTATTGTGAATAGTGTTTGTTTGTTCAACTTATTGCCTAAGTTAAAATCTGACTAACTTATCATTTGCTAAAACTTTCAAGACCAACTTTCAAACTCAACCATTCTTGACCACATATCTCTTGACCGCACCTCCCTTAACCGGACTCACTCGACCGCAAATTGGTTGACCGTGAGTGCTGGTATTCCTACTTAGAGATTCAGTCAAAACCAACTCTACCTTATCTCCATCGAAAAACTTCCGCTGCGCATATTACACCTTGACCGTGTGGTTTTTACTTGACTGCAAATTCAAGATTGTAAGCACTTGGTTGAATTTTGAAAAAGGGTTGAATTTTTATATAGGCTATTCACCCCCCCTCTAGCCTCTTTTCATACCCTTGTTGTGTCTTTGGGACCAACAAGTGGTATCAGATCTAACACCGTCATAAAACTTCTGTTTTTCAAGCTTAACAGCTTAGGTGCCGATTCAAAATGGCAAGTCAGAAAACTATAGCAACGGTTAACTTCACGCACGTTCCACCGTTTGACGAAGATAACTTTGATGTATGGAAGCACAACATTCTAATTCAGTTTTACTCCATGGACGAGCAACTTGGTGATTGTCTTACCATTGGACCATACTTCCCAATGAAAGCTAATCCGAATCCAGAAACCAATGCAGACATACCATCAATCAAGAAACCAAAAGCTGAATGGACCGATGAAGAGAAAAGATTGGTTGGAATGGATGTGAAAGCAAAGAGCATACTCCTAAGTACTTTAAGTACATCTTAACGTCAACAAATCATGGAATGTGCTACTGCAAAAGAACTTTGGGATGCAATTGAAGATTACATCGAAGGAGATCAAGCTTGCAAGGAAAGCAAAAAGTTTGCAATTCAAAGAAGATTCAACAACTTTGCTAAGATCCCCGGTGAATCACTTAGAGCCACTTATGATCATTATTGTGAGATCGTGAGTACTTACACCGCACTTGGAAAGAAGCTTACCAAGAAAGAAATCAATGTTAATTTTCTGGCCGCTCTTGGTTCTCAATATCTTCACAAAGGAAACACTCTTGAAGATACCAAGTTACTAGATGATATGTCACTCAGAAGCCTCTATGCCAACCTCAAGGTTTTTTATATCAAGCTTCATAACATTGAAGAAATGGAAGGAAAAACTAAGAGTTTATCGTTGGTCGCTCAAAAGGAAGAAGTGATCGAGGAAGAAGATCCAAAAATATCCACATCAGAATTGCTTGATATGGACGATGATGACTTTGCTATGTTCGTGAAAAGGTTTCAAAAATTCAGAAAATCAGCAAGGCCCGGATCATCAAGCAAAGCTCCAGCAAGGTTCTCAAGGAGCAGCTCAACAAGTAAGAAAGAGTACTCCAACTTCTCCAAGAAGAAAGAGGATCTTGTTTGTTTTAATTGCAGGAAACCCGGTCATTTCGCATCAGAATGCCCAATTCCCAAATATGAGTATATGAAGAAAAAAGCAACTTCACTTCAAGATACTCAAAGAAAAAGGGGATGGTTGCTGAAGAGGACTCTACCACAAAAGAGTTAGCTACCTGGATAGAGTCAGATTCTGATAAAAGCGATGAGGACTCTGAAGAAGGTCACATTTGTTTGGTCGTTCATTCCGATGATGAGGATGATAATGAAAATCGTCGCTCACCAAATGCAAAACCTAAACGGATAAGATATACGGCCGATAAACTTGCTGAAAAGGGATTCCTAACCCCAGTTCAAAAGAATGGCGATCTTTTATTTTCAAGATGTGATGTGAGTGCAGCAAAGAAGGCTCTACTAAACCCCAAAGTGAAGGAAGTTTTGTTTACCACTCCTCAAGTCAAGTTTGACATTTCCCCCGATGAACAAGAAAAGATGTTTGCAAAAGCTGAACAGGTAATTAGTAAATTCTCTGGCATGAAGGAAGCTTTAGCACTTTCAACTGAAGAAATTTCCCAGCTTAAGACGGAGAAATATCTACTAAGATCTGAACTCACCCTCCTTAAGGAGCAGATCAAGAGTACGACTCCTCTTACTGATCGAAACCGTTTCTTAGAAGAAAAAAATGCCATATTTAAAGTTAAAAACGAAGAATTGGCTGCTGAGATAAATGACCTTAAAAGGATCACTAATGAGTGGACCAATTATCGTGTCACTATGGAACAAATCTTAGAATCCCAAAAGTCCAGTGGTGATAAGGAAGGCTTGGGATTCCAAACTAGTAACAACTTTAAATGTCCATCTTGTTGTGAAAGAGATGAGAAATTTACCAAGCAAAGGTTAAACATCAAGGATCTAAGGGTAAAAGACAAGAACCAAAGAAGAAACTAGAGTTCCATTATGTCTACCCTAAGTACCAAACTGGCAAGGCTTCAAAGTTGAAAGAAAAAGTCTTGGAAGATCCTACCTCAGAGGAAGACTCTGGTAAAGTACCTGGACACGACCATGCCTCTTCCTCTAGTCACGGTCGAATAGCCTTCCGGGGCATGTCAACCGCAAATAAGGGACATGCGGTCAAGTTCAAGAAATTGAACTTTGTTCAGGAGAGATCTTCCATACCAGTTAACAATGTTGTGCTCAAGACCTCAACGAAGTTTGTTAACCCTCAGTTGGGTGGATTCCACCATTGTTCTGTGTGTGATGGTTATGGTCACAAGGCTGCTGAATGTCTTTTGAGATTCATACCCAATCCCAGAAAGAGTAACCGTCCTTCTGTGAGGCAGGTGTGGGTTGTCAAAAGTTGCTAACCCTTTGGACCCAAAAGAATAAAAAGGGGATCTTGTTCTTAAATGTTTATTTTATAGGTCCTCTGCTTAATGGCTGGACACTCCAAGGATAAATCAAGCTCATGGTATCTCGATAGTGGCTGTTCAAGACACATGACCGGAGATATCATCTTATTGGAAGATGTCCGTGAAGAAAAAGGGCCATCAGTAACCTTTGGAGATAATAACAAAGGAAAGACTGTTGGATATGGAGTCATCCGAAAAGGAAAAATCACCATCCAAGAAGTCTCTCTAGTTATTGGTCTACAACACAATTTACTCTCAATATCTCAGTTCTGCGACAAAGGATTGCAATGCCACTTCACCTCAAATTTCTGTCTCATCAAAGATGGCATATCCGGCGTTACCTTGCTTAAAGGGATTCGTAAGAAAAATGTTTATATTGTTGATTTTACTTCATCTTGCATTTCTTCTAATCTCTGTTTTGTAGCAAAGAATGTTAGAGAAAATAGTTGGCTGTGGCACAAGACACTAAGTCACTTAAACTTCAAGTATCTCTCTAAGATTGGTAGAGAGAATCTAGTTCGTGGTCTACCCAAAGTAGCTGATCACCACGATGAGAAGTGCACACCATGTCAACTAGGCAAACAACCAATGGCGTCTTTCTCCAGCAAGACCACACCCTTAACTTCAAGATGTTTGCAACTACTTCATATGGATTTGTTTGGTCCTGTATCTACCGCAAGTATTAGTGGAAATAGATATACTTTATTTGTGGTAGACGATTAATCAAGATAGACGTGGGTTGAAATGATGATCTCAAAGGATGATTGCTATGACATTTTGACCGCACTCTTTAGAGAGCTCCAAACACAAAAGGAAGATGACATCGTTAGTGTTCGATCTGACAACGGTACAGAATTCAAGAACAACGGTGTAGCTCAGTACTGTGATGACCATGGTATTGACCACAACTTTTCTACTGCTGGAGTTCCACAACAAAACGGTGTAGTGGAAAGGAAGAATAGAACTTTGATAGAGGCTGGAAAGACAATGATTGCTGAAGCTAAGCTACCTCAATACTTTTGGGCTGAAGCCACCAACACAGCATGCTTCACTCAAAATAGATCCCTCATCAACAAGACCTGCAACAAAACTCCTTATGAACTTTGGAGAGGAAGAGCCCCCAACATAGCATACTTCAAGATATTTAGATGCAAATGCTTCATACTCTACAACGGTAAAGAACATCGAGGTAAATTTTCTCCTAAGGCCGATGAAGGTATATTTATTGGGTATGCTAAACATATTTATTGGGTATGCTAAACACTCAAAAGCTTTTCATGTATTTAATAATACCACTCTTAAGATAGTTGAAACTGTCCACGTTACTTTTGATGAACATTCTCTCCTTGAGCCACATATGGCTCCAAATGTTGCTGATGATTTTGTTGAGCTTAATGAGACAGGTACAAATCAACCACAAAATCAATCAACTCAAAGAAACCCATCTACCTCAACTGTACCTCCATCTACCTCTCATGAAGCACCAGAAGCTACCACATCTGTTGCTACCTCAAATGGAGTTGAAGTTGAAACACCCATCAATGTGGAAGAACCTATCACTCAAATTACTTATGATTGGGATGGCACAAATGATGTGCCACTAGAAGATTTACAACCTCCATCAACTCAACCAGATATACCTCAAGAATTTCATGAGGTTAGAGATCACCCAATTCAGAATATCATTGGTGACCTACATTCTGGTGTTCGAACAAGAAGATCGAACTATGATGCACTTACCGCATTCATATCTCAAGTTGAACCCAAGAAAGTTGATGAAGCACTCCAAGACTCAAGTTGGGTTGTCGCCATGCAAGAAGATCTCAACCAATTTGAAAGATGTAAAGTTTGGACCTTGGTTCCAAGGCCTCAAGATCAAGGAGTGATTGGTACAAAGTGGGTGTTCAGAAACAAGATGGATGAGAATGGAAGCATCACAAGGAACAAAGCTAGGTTGGTTGCACAAGGATACAGACAAGAAGAAGGCATTGATTATGATGAAACTTTTTCCCCCATTGCATGACTCAAAGCTATAAGAATATTTTTAGCTTATGCCTCTTTCAAAAGATTCAAGTTATATCAAATGGATGTAAAGAGTGCATTCCTCAACGGTGAACTTCAAGAAACAGTCTTTGTTGCTCAACCGCTTGGATTTGAAGACCCCAAATTTCCAAATCATGTCTACAAACTCCGTAAAGCTCTATATGGACTCAAACAAGCTCCACGTGCATGGTATGATACTCTATCTAATTTTGTCCTTGAAAAGGGATTCAAACGTGGTAAGATCGACATAACTCTATTCATTACTAAATATCATGATCATATTTTATTAGTTCAAATATATGTAGATGATATTATTTTTGGTTCTACTAATGAATTGTTGTGTAAGCGATTTAAGAAGCTAATGAAAAGCAAATTTGAGATGAGCATGATGGGAGAATTGACATTCTTCCTTGGGATACAAATTAAACAATGTGCTGAAGGTATCTTCCTCAACCAAGCAAAGTACACAAAGGACCTTATCAAGAAATTTGGACTTGAAAATGCAAAAGCATACGACACTCCTATGGCTGCTGGTAACAAGTTGGATAAAAACTTGAAAGGTAAAAAGGTTGATAAAACCTTGTACCGAGGTATGATTGGCTCTCTTCTCTACTTAACTGCTAGTAGGCCAGATATCATGTTTAGTGTTTGTGTTTGTGCTCGTTATCAAGCTGATCCTAGAGAAGCCCATCTTATTGCTGTTAAACATATTATTCGATATCTATCTGGGACTATTAACCTTGGACTTTGGTACTCTAAAGATTCAAATTTTGATCTTATAGGTTACTCAGATGCAGATTATGCAGCATGTATAATAGACAGGAAAAGCACAAGTGGAACTTGTCATTTCTTTGGAAATTGACTCGTTTCATGGGCAAGAAAGAAACAAGCCTCAGTCTCTGTATCTACCACAGAAGCCGAATATATAGCTGCTGGAAGCTGCTGCTGCCAAGTGCTATGGATGAAGCAACAATTGGTTGACTACGGAATCAATGAAGAAAATTGTCCAATCTATTGTGACAATACATCTACCATTGCTGTCTCCAACAATCCTGTCATGCATTCAAAGAACAAACACATTGATATCAAGTACCACTTTCTCAAGGATCATGTGGAAAAAGGTAATATCCATCTAGAGTATGTGAGTACTGACAATCAAATTGCAGATATTCTCACCAAGGCTCTTGATTCGAAAAGATTTAGGTATCTTAGAGGAGAAATGGGCATGCTAGAACTTTAATTACTTGTCCATATATCTTGATTGTGCTAATGTCGTGTGTTTTATCCAAGTCCAAAACCAAGCAGGTCTCAACGGTCGATGACATCTCACCAGTCAAGTAACCACGGTCGAAGCTTCAAGATCTATCAAGTGTACCGACCGCAGCTTGTTGACCGCATAATGTGTCGACCGCATGAAAAGATGAAACTTGTTCAAAGCTTTAAAGTAGCCGACCGCATGGGAAAACGATGACAATGGTTTACTGCTTTTATAGAAACTTTTCTTATCCAAGTTACCCTTATGACCGCATAAGGTCACGGTCAAGCACTTGACCGCAAAAAGCTAGGTGACCAGGTAAGTATTTCTAACTTAGCAAGATTTTGGGATCATCTTAGTCATCCAAAGGGGTAATTCCGTAATTTCCTCTTTTCCCTCATTTTTATTTAATTAAAATCATTTGAAATTAATTTTATTCCCCTATTTATGTCCGCCGTTACTATCCATGCATTTATGGCAAAAGGACATCTCTGGTCAAATCCCTGAGTTTTGTAGAGTTAACCTCCGACTTCTCTGCACAAACAGTTCCACTACCCCTCAACTCCATCTCTCTGCTTAAACCCCCTTTTCAGATAAACTCCCTTCCACTTTCTCTCTCTACACACTCTGTCTATTTCTTTCTCTACAAACCCTGTCCTTCTCTCTCTCTACTTTCACCATTTCCTCTCATTCCTCTCTAAAATGGCACCAAAATCATCTCAACCTACTAAATAATCTAAGAAATCGCAAGAACTACTCTCTGAAGACTCAATGGTATAATTTCTTGACCCAAAACTATTCTATTTTTAGTTTTCATTTTGGTTTTGGCGAGTTTCGACAACCTCTAATATTCGGGTTCATTGCCTCATTTTCTGAGTTCTTTTTTATTCTTATTATGCTTATTCTAGTGAATCTTATGATTTCGAGTTCTCTATCATGTTTAGATTCAAGATTGGTTTAATATACCTCTCTTTGCCATGAATAACCTTTGAGCTTTTGTTTATATTGCAATTTATTTTGCCCTTTCATATTCCAAGTTTCTTATGATTTTGATAGTGAAATTGTTGATGTTTCTGTATGTAATCGGTTTTTATGCTCATTTCAAGTATTTTCATGTCTACCGTCGTCTTTATCTACCGTGTGCCTGTCGACCGCATCATCTTGGTCCTTCGACCGCACAATGGTCGACCGCACCAGTATTGCTAACTTCTCAATTTTTTTCAGGAAGAACAATCATTCATTCCTGGGTGCGTTATAGATTTCGAAGATCTTCAAAAAGATGCTATTGGGAGACACTTGATCAAAAGGATGAAGAAATCAGACATACTCCACTACTTTACCATGAACCAATCTGATCATTACCTTGCCGCAGTTGGTGTCACGACCCGAAATATAGGCTCTATTTTATTAGTAATTAAATGATTTTTATTTAATTATTTGCTTATTTATTTATTTAAATTATTATTTATTTAAATATTATGTGTGCATTTTATGTTTCATAATAATTATGCCTAGCATTTTATTCGAGTTGTTTGGCTAGTGTGGAAGTGGTGAGTCTTAATTGTTAGTCGGGAGTGTAGGTAATTGTGTTAGTATGGGGAGGGGGTCTAGTTGTAACTTTTTAAATAATTCCCCTACTCCCCTCACCTCCCTACTCCTCCCCTTCTCCCTCATACACTCCACCCCCACCCCATTCTTCCAGCCATTTCTTCCTCTCTCTCTCCAAGCAAAAAAGGTAAGTTTCATCTTCTTCCTTCTCTCTTCATTTAAACCTTCTTCCTCTCATCTTCTCTCATTTCTTAAAACTTGAACATTGTTTAGATCGTCGATAGGATCGCGTAGAATCAAAAATATTCAAATTCCGTCAACTTTGAGAAAAATCAAGTAAGTTACTTTTCCCCCATTTTTATGCTAAAATGTTCATATCATGTTTATATGATGTTTGATGTGTTATAATTGAAGTTTGATTGAGTTTTGAATTTGTTTAGAATTTATTTCGAATTTATTTGAGTTTTGGGTAAAAATGGTGGATTGATGAATGTTGAGTTTTGATTCTTGGTTTGGGTTGATAAATGGTGTTGTTAAGGTCCCCTTTTGGTTAAATGTTGTTTGGATACCTTAGTAAGCTTGAGGGAAGTCTTAATTCTAGTGGATTTTAGTATGGTAAAAGTTTGGGTTGTTTTTGGTTTGGAAATGAAGAACCCAGCTGCTGAAATCCCTCCCGTTCGTAGACCAGGCGCCCGCCCGACCCCCTCCAGGCGCCCGCCTACATACCCCTTTCTGAAGACTTGACTTTCTGTTGATTCAGGCGCCCGCCTGCCCTATTCCAGGCGCCCGCCCGCCACTGTTCCAGGAATTGACCTTTTTGCTTGTTTAAACCAAATGGCTTAACTAGTTTAGGTTTAATCCTTCTAATTAACTTAAGATAACACCGTGGAACACTTTATTGTGTGGATTTGATTCTTTTGTGAATAAATATGATGTGAAATTTATTTAAGTACCGTTTTGGGAATGTTGGTTCATCCTTGATGTGTGGTATGGATTGGTGTACCTTTGTGGTAATTTAATTGGATTGGTTCCCTACTTTGGAACCTTAAGTTGTTCATTCATGCTAAATTATTATTACTTAGCATTTATTTGGAAGCCCAGCTGGCATATCTGTTGCATCGGGCGATGGGAAAGATTATAATGGCAAGGCCAAGTCCATTATAATGTTGACCATTGTTTTGCCCCCTTCTTTACCCCTTCTCCAGATTGGCCTTGGAAAGGATAAGTCAGCGTTCCTTTGTGAATGTATCTGGCTAACGGGCATGACTTTGTGTCATGGTCCTTGTCCTTTGTGACACTGTTATGGTTAGTGGTTCCGGTACCGGGGTTTTCTCTTCGGCTTTCATGCTATTATGAAGATGATGATTTGTTGATTATTGAAGCTGCGCAGCGATCCTTTATTTGGATGTTCCGGTTTGGAAAACCTTGGCTATATCCTTTGTTATGTGTTTATTTTCGCTGCTATCTGTTATGTGATAAATGCTATGTGATATGTGATAATTATTATTGTTTATTGCTTATTGCATCATAGCATGTCATGTAGTTGCATTAGTAACTTATTGAGATTTATCTCACCCCCTTTTCTTTTATCTTTGTTTTTCCTTAACCCCCCCAGGTGCTAAGGATTAGTCTCGCTGATCACGAGAAAGAGGACGTCGAGTGTGGATACATTCTTTTGGGGAAGGTTATTATAGGTTGGTTTACATTATGTAAATGTGCAACCATTTTGGGATAGTGTACCAAACAATGACGTCACTAAGAATTGTATATTTTTATTTTGTTGGGCATAAACTTGTGGAAGTTTTTGATAGTTGTAATTGGTTTTTATCAAACTCGGTTTTGTAAAACTTTGGTTCATCACCTTTTGGTGTCAAAATGGAATTTTTAACTTCAGTATTTCACAGTTTTGGTTTTAGAGTCGACGTCCAGATCGCGGTCTCGGGCCCGCGGGGTTCGGGGCCGCGACAGTTGGTATCAGAGCTATGGCATTAGCTCTATGTATAAGTCTAGGTGGATTAGTATGACCTAGGTGGGTAGTAGTGTGCGGAGTGATTAACGGTTGAGGTCTTATGCAGGTAATTACTCGAAATGTCTGGAAGAAGAAACAGAGGAGGTACTAGTGGGGCACCGAATCAGAATGATACGAGGGAAGAAGCACGTGCCATGTTTCAAGGCATGTTTGAGGCGGCCATGAAGGCCATACATGATCAAGGTCCGAGGGTAGAGCAAGCACCACCCCGCTATGGATTGGAGCAATTTCTGAAGTTGAAACCGGTTGAATTCAATGGGGAGCCCGATGTTCGGAAAGCTGAGTTGTGGATTGAGTCAATGGAGAAGATTTATGATGTATTTGGGTGTTCGGATGAGGACAAGGTCCGGTTTGCGGCTTACAAGCTTGTGGGTGCCGCCGAGCATTGGTGGAAAGGTGTTAAAGCTACTTGGGACGATACTCACACGGTGTATGCGTGGGAGTTGTTCGTGCGCAAATTCAAGGAGCATTTCATTCCGGTTGTTGATCAAAACCGAAAGGAGATCGAGCTACTCAACTTGGAGCAAGGTGTGTTGTCTATAGCACAATACTCGGCTAAGTTCATAGAATTAGCCCGGTATTGCGACTATTTGGTGAGGACCGAGGAACAAAAGGCTATGAGGTTTATTCGGGGATTGAAGACCTTCATCCGTACTCAACTGATTGCTCAACGGATTGTGACTTTTCAAGATGCGGTGGACCGAGCCTACTTAATAGAGCAAGATATTGGGGAGCATAAAAGGAAGACCGAGGTAGCTAACCCGAGCAAGCCGGGAGGGCAAAGCAAGCCACAACACCGTTCCGATAATCGAGGTAACTTTGGGGGACAATCTCAGTTTAAGGGGCAAATCGCACCGAGGAATCCGGGTACTACTCCGGGGATTCAGAATAGGAAGCCTTGTACCTTTTGTCAGAAGGTAGGCCATTCAGAGGATAGGTGTTGGAAAAAGCAAGGCAAGTGTACCAATTGTGGTGAAATGGGGCACTTTGCGAGAGAGTGCACGAGGTACCGAAGTCAAGCATCCGGGTCAGGAGTTGGTATTAATCAAGGTCAGAAAAGGGATGCCGCTGGGAAGCCCAAAGTCCAAGGAAGGGTATTTGCCATGAATCAACAACAAGCTACCGATGATCCATCCGTTATTGGAGGTATTGTTTCTGTGTCTAATGTGAGCGCACGAGCGTTAGTAGATCCAGGATCATCTCATTCATACATTTCTGTGCAATTTGCTTCCATGTTAAATGTTGCATTCGAGTCTTTACCATACGTGCTAGAGGTGTCGACCCCTATAGGAGAATGCTTGATTTATGATCGAGTCTTTCGTGCTTGTGACGTGGTTATTTGTGGTCGAGTCCTTTGTGCGGATTTGGTAGTTCTTCCTATCCAAGACTTTGATGTCATTTTGGGTATGGATTGGTTGAGCAAGTTTCATGCGTCCGTTGATTGCCGTAAGAAAACTGTTACTTTTTCTATTCCCGATGTGCCTAAGTTTGTTTTTGAGGCTTGTCCTCTGAGTAGAAGGGTTCGCTTAATTTCTTATTTGAAAGCGAGAAAATTATTGCATAGTGGTTGTGAAGGGTATTTGACTAGTGTTCTTGATACTAGGAAAGAATCCCCTAGTTTGGATAGTTTTCGGGTAGTTCGGGAATTTCCCGATGTTTTCTCTACCGAGTATAATATGCCTCCCGATCGTGAGATTGAGTTTTGTATAGATCTTTTGCCGGGTACGGCTCCAATTTCGAAAGCACCTTATAGGTTAGCTCCCTTTGAATTGAAGGAACTGAAGGTTCAGTTGCAAGAGTTGCTTGGTCGAGGACTTATCCGCCCTAGTGTTTTCCCGTGGGGAGCACCGGTTTTGTTCGTGCGGAAGAAAGACGGTTCCTTGAGATTGTGCATCGATTATAGAAAGTTGAATCAGGTTACGGTGAAGAATAAGTATCCCCTACCGCATATCGATGATTTATTTGATCAGCTTCAAGGGTCCGTGGTTTTCTCTAAGCTTGATTTGAGGAGTGGGTACCATCAGTTGAAGGTTTGATCGGAGGATATTCCGAAGACTGCTTTTCGCACTCGGTATGGTCATTATGAGTTCTTGGTTATGTCGTTTGGGTTGACTAACGCGCCGGCCGTGTTTATGGATTTGATGAACCGGGTTTTCCACCCCTATCTTGATCCGTTCGTGGTGGTCTTCATCGACGACATTCTTGTTTATTCAAAATCTCGAGAGGAGCACGAGTAACATTTGAGGACAGTTTTATCCGTTCTTGCGAGGGAGAAATTATTTGCGAAGTTCAGTAAATGCGAATTTTGGCTCGAGAAGGTGTCATTTCTGAGCCATGTGATTTCTAAAGACGGGATTTCGGTGGATCCTTCAAAGATTGAAGCCATAGTGGATTGGAAGAGACCCGAGTCAGTGACAGAGATTAGAAGCTTTCTTGGTTTAGCCGGGTATTACCGAAGGTTTATTGAAGGGTTTTCGAGGATTGCTACTCCGATGACTCAGTTGACCCAGAAGAATGTTCCGTTTGTGTGGACCGAGAAATGTGACAAGAGTTTCGAGGAATTGAAGAAGAGGTTGACTACCGCACCGATCTTGACTTTGCCTAATGGGAGCGATGGCCTAGTGATTTACAGTGATGCTTCGAAAGAGGGTTTGGGTTGCGTGTTGATGCAGAATGGGAAAGTGATTGCGTATGCTTCGAGGAAGTTGACCCCTAGTGAACAGAAATACCCGACTCATGATATGGAGTTAGCGGCGATAGTATTTGCGTTGCACAAATGGAAGCATTACCTTTATGGAGCGAGGTTTGAGATTTTCACCGATCACAAAAGTTTGAAGTACCTTTTCTCCCAGAAAGAGTTGAATAATAGGCAGCGCCGATGGATGGAATTGTTGAAGGATTATGATTGTACGATTTCTTATCACCCGGGAAAGGCGAATGTGGTAGCCGATGCGATTAGTAGAAAATCTTATGTGGCTTCGATGATGGTTCGTGAGTGGAAAATGCTTGAGGATGTTCGAGATTGGTCTCCTCGTGAATCGAGACATGGTGCTATTTTTGCGAATATTAGGGTGTCTCCGACCCTAATTCAGAGGATAAAGGAAGCTCAGAAAGAGGATCCCGAGTTGGTGAAAATAATGGGTAAACTGAAAGAAAAGAATTTCGAGGATTTTTCATTGAGTTCGAGTGGAGTTTTGACTTTCCGTGGTCGTTTGTGTGTTCCGGATGTTGATGGAATTAAACAGAGAGTTCTTGATGAGGGTCACAAATCGAGGTATACTATTCATCCGGGTAGTACGAAGATGTATCAGGATTTGAAGCAACAATTTTGGTGGATTAATATGAAAAGGGAAATAGCCGAGTATGTTTCGAAGTGTTTAACGTGTCAGCAGGTCAAAGCCGAGCATCAGAGACCCGCGGGATTACTTCAGCCGTTAGAGATTCCCGAGTGGAAATGGGAGCATGTGACTATGGATTTCGTTACGGGACTACCTCGTACCCGTAGGAAGTATGACAGTGTTTGGGTAATAGTGGATAGATTGACCAAGAGTGCCCATTTCTTGCCTATTGACATCAGATATCTGATGGAAAAGCTTGCGACCCTTTATATCGATGAGATTGTTAGATTGCATGGGGTTCCGGTTAGCATTGTGTCAGATCGAGACCCGAGGTTTACTTCTAGGTTCTGGAAGGCGTTTCAGGAAGCTTTGGGTACAGATTTGCGATTCAGTACAGCTTTTCATCCCCAGACCGACGGTCAATCCGAGAGGACTATTCAGATTTTGGAGGATATGTTGCGAGCTTGTTCGATAGACTTTTCCGATTCTTGGGATTCGCACCTACCGTTAGTGGAATTCTCTTACAACAACAGTTATCAGGCTAGTATCGAGATGGCACCGTTTGAGGCCTTGTATGGAAGGAAGTGTAGATCGCCTATTTGTTGGGATGAGGTTGGTGAAGCGAAGATCGTGGGTATTGATTTGCTTCGGGATTCGGTTGAGAAAGTTAAAGTTATCCGGGATCGATTGAAAACAGCCCAGAGTCGACATAAGAGCTACGCAGATAACCGAAGGCGAGATCTTAGTTTTCAGACCGGTGATTTGGTGTTCTTGAAAGTATCGCCGAAGGTGGGTATTCGTAGGTTCGGGAAGAAGGGTAATTGGCTCCGAGGTTTATTGGCCCGTTTGAGGTTTTGGGAAAGGTTGGACTTCTTGCGTATCGTCTCGCGTTACCTCCATCTTTGGACCGGTTGCACAGCGTGTTCCACGTTTCTATGCTTCGGAAGTATGTTCATGATCCGTCTCACGTGTTACCGAGGGTACCGGAAGATATTGAGCCCGATATGACTTATGAGGAACGACCGGTTCGGATCTTAGATTCCAAAGTCCAAGAGTTGAGGAGCAAGAGCATTGCGTTGGTTCGAGTCCTTTGGAGGAATCATAACATAGAGGAGTCGACGTGGGAGCTTCGTGATGAGATAGAGAGGAAATTTCCGTGGCTTTTTGCTTAAGGTAAGTCTCGTTAAAATTCGGGTCGAATTTTCTTTAAGGGGGAGTGAATGTCACGACCCGAAATATAGGCTCTATTTTATTAGTAATTAAATGATTTTTATTTAATTATTTGCTTATTTATTTATTTAAATTATTATTTATTTAAATATTATGTGTGCATTTTATGTTTCATAATAATTATGCCTAGCATTTTATTCGAGTTGTTTGGCTAGTGTGGAAGTGTTGAGTCTTAATTGTTAGTCGGGAGTGTAGGTAATTGTGTTAGTATGGGGAGGGGGTCTAGTTGTAACTTTTTAAATAATTCCCCTACTCCCCTCACCTCCCTACTCCTCCCCTTCTCCCTCATACACTCCACCCCCACCCCATTCTTCCAGCCATTTCTTCCTCTCTCTCCAAGCAAAAAAGGTAAGTTTCATCTTCTTCCTTCTCTCTTCATTCAAACCTTCTTCCTCTCATCTTCTCTCATTTCTTAAAACTTGAACATTGTTTAGATCGTCGATAGGATCGCGTAGAATCAAAAATATTCAAATTCCGTCAACTTTGAGAAAAATCAAGTATGTTACTTTTCCCCCATTTTTATGCTAAAATGTTCATATCATGTTTATATGATGTTTGATGTGTTATAATTGAAGTTTGATTGAGTTTTGAATTTGTTTAGAATTTATTTCGAATTTATTTGAGTTTTGGGTAAAAATGGTGGATTGATGAATGTTGAGTTTTGATTCTTGGTTTGGGTTGATAAATGGTGTTGTTAAGGACCCCTTTTGGTTAAATGTTGTTTGGATACCTTAGTAAGCTTGAGGGAAGTCTTGATTCTAGTGGATTTTAGTATGGTAAAAGTTTGGGTTGTTTTTGGTTTGGAAATGAAGAACCCAGCTGCTGAAATCCCTCCCGTCCGTAGACCAGGCGCCCGCCCGACCCCCTCCAGGCGCCCGCCTACATACCCCTTTCTGAAGACTTGACTTTCTGTTAATTCAGGCGCCCGCCTGCCCTATTCCAGGCGCCCGCCCGCCACTGTTCCAGGAATTGACCTTTTTGCTTGTTTAAACCAAATGGCTTAACTAGTTTAGGTTTAATCCTTCTAAATAACTTAAGATAACACCGTGGAACACTTTATTGTGTGGATTTGATTCTTTTGTGAATAAATATGATGTGAAATTTATTTAAGTACCGTTTTGGAAATGTTGGTTCATCCTTGATGTGTGGTATGGATTGGTTTACCTTTGTGGTAATTTAATTGGATTGGTTCCCTACTTTGGAACCTTAAGTTGTTCATTCATGCTAAATTATTATTACTTAGCATTTATTTGGAAGCCCAGCTGGCATATCTGTTGCATCGGGCGATGGGAAAGATTATAATGGCAAGGCCAAGTCCATTATAATGTTTACCATTGTTTTGCCCCCTTCTTTACCCCTTCTCCAGATTGGCCTTGGAAAGGATAAGTCAGCGTTCCTTTGTGAATGTATCTGGCTAACGGGCATGACTTTGTGTCATGGTCCTTGTCCTTTGTGACACTGTTATGGTTAGTGGTTCCAGTACCGGGGTTTTCTCTTCGGCTTTCATGCTATTATGAAGATGATGATTTGTTGATTATTGAAGCTGCGCAGCGATCCTTTATTTGGATGTTCCGGTTTGGAAAACCTTGGCTATATCCTTTGTTATGTGTTTATTTCCGCTGCTATCTGTTATGTGATAAATGCTAAGTGATATGTGATAATTATTATTGTTTATTGCTTATTGCATCATAGCATGTCATGTAGTTGCATTAGTAACTTATTGAGATTTATCTCACCCCCTTTTCTTTTATCTTTGTTTTTCCTTAACCCCCCCCCCCTCCAGGTGCTAAGGATTAGTCTCGCTGATCACGAGAAAGAGGACGTCGAGTGTGGATACATTCTTTTGGGGAAGGTTATTATAGGTTGGTTTACATTATGTAAATGTGTAACCATTTTGGGATAGTGTACCAAACAATGACGTCACTAAGAATTGTATATTTTTATTTTGTTGGGCATAAACCTGTGGAAGTTTATGATAGTTGTAATTGGTTTTTATCAAACTCGGTTTTGTAAAACTTTGGTTCATCACCTTTTGGTGTCAAATGGAATTTTTAACTTCAGTATTTCACAGTTTTGGTTTTAGAGTCGACGTCCAGATAGCGGTCTCGGGCCCGCGGGGTTCGAGGCCGCGACAGTTGGAGAATTCTATTCTACCGCTAAAGAATTCAAAGGGAGAGATGATCAGAACAACTCTTTTAACTGGATTGCTGCTGAAGTGTATGGTCATAAGATATAAATTGACTACACTGATATTGCCTCCACCCTTAGTCTTGACATTGACAATGAGGCTCCTATCTTTCTATCTGATGATGAGTATGATGGATTGGCAACAAGATTAATTAGATCTACTGATGTTTGCAAGCCCTACCGCATGATATTTCCTGAAGTGATGTACTATATTGGTCATCTGGTTGACCACGGTCTTCTGTGTAAAAGTGTCAACCATGGCAACTTCAATTCTACTCAATGGAAGCTCTCAACTGCAATCTACCTTGGCAGAAAGGTGAACTGGCCCAAGATTCTGTATGGACTGTTGTTAGACCACATCAACGATTACAAGAAGCAGCTATCTGATCAAGCACCTACCAAGTACAAGAAAAACTCCAGACTCCTTTCCCTCCTGTTCAAATTCATTCCTGAACTTCGAAAGGAAATCAACAAGGATAAAGATGCCAAGGTTCTCTATTCAAGGTCTTTGACATCAAGACCAAGAGATCCACCTATCGCAACCGGTTTGGTGATGATCAATATCAAGAGTACCGGAATCGTGAGCCTGTACACAAGAGAGAAAAATACATCCCTCCAAACTACACCAAGGCTGCCAGAATAGCCTTAGGACTCGATGCTCCTGGAAGATCGTCATCTGCTCATGATGATGATGAAGAGATTGAAGAAGCTAAGGAAGAACTTGAAACTAGAAGGATAGTAAAAGGTAAAGGGATTGCTAGTGCATCGACCGCTCCTCCCAAAACCAAACCATTAACTGGAGTTGTTATTAAAGAACCCTCAACCGTTAAGCCTTCTTCCAAAATCATTCCTGCCGCTCCATCCAAAACCAAATCAACCGTTCTACATACAAAGTCTGTTTCAAACCTTTCCTGTCCTCTCTAACCGCTCCATCCAAAACTCTCAAATCAAAGTCTTCTGCACTCCCCGCTTTGTCTCAGGGGAGAAATCCAAGAAAAGGGATCTTTCTCTAATTCCCATCCAAACCGCAAAGAAATCTAAGGTATCTCGACCTCCTCTTTTGACCGCCTCTCCAGTATTCACTCCATCCGGTTCACCCATGCAAAGTGACCGTGATGAGGATGCTGATGTCCCTCCTACTCAACCGCAAAGACATCGATCAAATCATACTCTTGAATTAGTAGATGAACCAGATAATGTGGAGTTGGTAGAATCTAGTGATGAATCTGGAAAACAAGGTGTTAAAGCTGATGTTGCTGAAAATGTTGAAAAGACTGTTGATGTAGAGAGTCCTGATTTTAGTGATGAAAATGATCAAGTCCCTCCTGTTGAGGCAACCTCTGAAAAGGACAAGTCCACTGATGTTGAGTTTCAGGGTCACGGTCAAGATGGCGACCGTGTACCCAGTGATCATGATGATGATGCGTTGGTTAAGACTCATGCTCCCTCTCCTCCTAGAACTTCTCAGGCCACGACCGCTTCTGATAGCTCGGTGGATCCAATAGCTCACCTTATGACCGCCATTGAGTTCTTGACTCAAATGTCACGACCCGAAATATAGGCTCTATTTTATTAGTAATTAAATGATTTTTATTTAATTATTTGCTTAATTGTTTATTTAATTTATTATTTATTTAAATAATTATGTGTGCATTTTATGTGTTATAATATTTGTGCCTAGCGTTTTATTCGAGTTTTGGGCTAGTGTGGAAGTGTTGAGTCTTAATTGTTAGTAGGGAGTGTAGTGTTTGTGTGTGTAGTGTGAGAGAGGGGGCCTAAGTGTAAGTTTTTAAAATAATTTCCATACTCCCTCCCTATTCCCCTCACCTCCCTCACCCTCTCCCTCACTCCTCCCTCCCATCTCTCAGCATCTTCTCTCTCTCTCTCTCTCAAAAGGTAAGTTTTCTTCTTCTTCTTCTCTCTTCATTTTCTCCTTCTTCCTCTCATCTTCTCTCATTTCTTAAATCTTGAACGTTGTTTAGATCGTCGCTAGGATCGCGTAGAGTCAAAAAGATTTGAATTCCGTCAACTTTGAGAATTTGCAAGTAAGTTACTTTTCCCCCATTTAAATGCTAAAATGTTCATATCATGCTTATATGATGATTTATGTGTTACATTTGAAGTTTGGATGAGTTTTGAATTTATTTGGAATTTATTGAGTTTTTGGTTAAAAATGGTGAATTGATGAATGCCTTGATTTAATCTTGGGTTTGGTTGATTAAGGGTGTTGTTAGGGTCCCCTCTTTGTTTAAATAATGTTTGGGTACCTTAGAAATCTTGTTGGGAGTGTTGGATTTTGGGTGTTTTGTGTTTTGGGTTGAAAATGGAAGAAACCAAGTTGTTCTTCCCGATTCTGGCGATTCCGGCATGTTGTGCGACCGCCCAAAATAGTTTGGGCAACCGCGCACCTTTCTGAGAGTTTTTGTTCTTGTTTTGAGACACTTTGGGCGACCGCACAACCCATAGTGGGCGGCCGCACAGGTCTCTGAAAAATGCACATTTTGTTAAATTGTGTGACTAAAGAATGCGTTGTGATCCAATTCTTGGGTGTCCTCCTAGTTGACCTTAGCGAACATTGTAGTGCATTCTAGTGATAGAATTGAGTCCTTTGTGATCAAGTTTGTGTTTGAAATTAAGTAAGTGTTAAGTGTCATTGTTGGAACACTTTATTGATTGGGTTTGATTCCTTTGTGAATAAATACGAGATGGAATTTGATTAAGTATCATTTTGGGAATGTGGTCATCTTTGATGCACGGTTTGTATTGGTTTACCTTTGTGGTGATTTAAGTGGAATGGTTCCCTACTTTGGAACCTTAAGTTGTTCATTCATGCTAAATTATTATTACTTAGCATTCATTTGGTAGCCCAGCTGGCATATTTGTTGCATCGGGCGATGGGAAAGATTATAATGGCAAAGCCAAGTCCATTATAATGTTGACCATTGTTTTGCCCTTACTATACCCCTTCTCCAGATTGGCCTTGGAAAGGATAAGTCAGCGTTCCTTTGTGAATGCATCTGGCTAATGGGCATGACTTTGTGTCATGGTCCTTGTCCCTTGTGACACTTTTATGATTTGGTTCCGGTACCGGGGTTTTCTCTTCGGCTTTCATGCCATTATGAAGATGTTGATTGGATGATTACTGAAGCTGCGCAGCGATCCTTTATTTGGATGTTCCGGTTTGGAAAACCTTGGCTATATCCTTTGTTATGTGTTTATTTCCGCTGCTATCTGTTATATGATAATTTCGATGTGCTATGTGATATTTATCATTGCTTATTGCTTATTGCATCATAGCATGTCATGTAGTTGCATTAGTAACTTATTGAGATTTATCTCACCCCGTTTCTTTTATCGTTATTTTTCCTTAACCCCCCCCCAGGTGCTAAGGAATAGTCTCGCTGATCACGAGAAAGAGGACGTCGAGGGTGGATCTGTTCTTTTGGGGAAAGTTGTATAGGTTGGTTTACATTATATCAA
Source organism: Campanula takesimana (assembly GCA_026119855.1). Classification (NCBI taxonomy): domain Eukaryota; kingdom Viridiplantae; phylum Streptophyta; class Magnoliopsida; order Asterales; family Campanulaceae; genus Campanula; species Campanula takesimana. Next base: position 320,931 of record JAOWBW010001152.1, on the reverse strand, counting down.
TGTGTAACCTTTTGGGGATATTTGTACCAAACATTGACGTCATTAGGATTTTGTATATTTGTATTCTTGTTAGCATAAACTTGTGGAAGTTTATGATAAGTTGTATTTGGTTTTTATCAAACTCGATTTTGTAAAACTTTGGTTCATCACCTTTTGGTGCTAAATGAAATTTTTAACTTCGGTAATTTGGAGTTTTTTGTTAGAGTCGACGTCCAGATCGCGGTCCCGGGGCCCGCGGGGTCCGGGGTCGCGACAGTTGGTATCAGAGCTATGGCATTAGCTCTATGTATAAGTCTAGGTGGATTAGTATGACCTAGGTGGGTAGTAGTGTGCGGAGTGATTAACGGTTGATGTCTTATGCAGGTAATTGTTCTCAATGTCTGGAAGAAGAAACAGAGGAGGTGCTAGTGGGGCACAGAATCCGAATGATACAAGGGATGAAGCACGTGCCATGTTTCAAGGCATGTTTGAGGCGGCCATGAAGGCCATTCATGATCAAGGTCCGAGGGTAGAACAAGCACCACCCCGTTATGGTTTGGAGCAATTTCTGAAGCTGAAACCGGTTGAATTCGATGGGGAACCCGATGTAAGGAAGGCCGAGTTGTGGATTGAGTCTATGGAGAAGATTTATGATGTGTTTGGGTGTTCGGATGAGGATAAGGTCCGGTTTGCGGCTTACAAGCTTGTGGGAGCCGCCGAGCATTGGTGGAAGGGTGTTAAAACTACTTGGGATGATACTCGCACAGTGTATGCGTGGGAGTTGTTCGTGCGTAAGTTCAGAGAGCATTTCATTCCGGTTGTTGATCAAAACCGAAAGGAGATCGAGCTACTCAACTTGGAGCAAGGATTGTTGTCTATAGCACAATACTCGGCTAAGTTCATAGAATTAGCCCGGTATTGCGACTATTTGGTGAGGACCGAGGAACAAAAAGCTATGAGGTTTATTCGGGGATTGAAGACCTCCATCCGTACTCAACTAATTGCTCAACGTATTGTGACATTCCAAGATGCGGTGGACCGAGCCTACTTAATAGAGAAAGACATTGGGGAGCATAAAAGGAAGACCGAGGTAGCTAACCCGAGCAAGCCGGAAGGCCAAAGCAAGTCACAACCGAGGATCGATAACCGAGGTAACTTTGGGGGACAATCTCAGTCCCGAGGGCAACAAAACCCAAGGAACCCGGGTACCACTTCCGGGAACCAAGGGAGCCAAATTAGGAAGCCTTGTACCTTTTGTCAGAAGGTAGGCCATGCAGAGGATAGGTGTTGGAAAAAGCAAGGCAAGTGCATCAATTGTGGTGAAATGGGGCACTTTGCGAGGGATTGCACGAGGCACCGAGGTCAGTCATCCGGGTCAGGGGTTGGTTTTAATCAGGGTCAGAAAAGGGATGTTACCGGGAAGCCCAAGGTCCAAGGGAAAGTGTTTGCAATGAATCAACAACAAGCGACCGATGATCCATCCGTTATTGGAGGTATTATTTCTGTGTCTAATGTGAGCGCACGAGCGTTAGTAGATCCAGGATCATCTCATTCATACATTTCTGTGCAATTTACTTCTATGTTAAATGCTGCATTCGAGTCTTTACCGTACGTGCTAGAGGTGTCGACCCCTATAGGAGAATGCTTGATTTCTGATCGAGTCTTTCGTGCTTGTGATGTGGTTATTTGTGGTCGAGTCCTTTGTGCGGATTTGGTAGTTCTTCCTATCCAAGACTTTGATGTCATTTTGGGTATGGATTGGTTGAGCAAGTTTCACGCTTCTGTTGATTGCCGTAAGAAAATTGTTACATTTTCTATTCCTGATGTGCCTAAGTTTGTGTTTGAGGCTTGTCCTCTGAGTAGAAAGGTTCGCTTAATTTCTTTTATGAAAGCGAGACGATTATTGCATAGTGGTTGTGAGGGGTATTTGGCTAGTGTTCTTGATACTAGGAAAGAATCCCCTAGTTTTGATAGTGTTCGGGTAGTTCGGGAATTTCCCGATGTTTTCTCTACCGAGTATGAGATGCCTCCCGATCGTGAGATTGAGTTTTGTATAGACCTTTTGCCGGGTACGGCTCCGATTTCGAAAGCACCTTATAGGTTAGCTCCCGCAGAGTTGAAAGAATTAAAGGTTCAGTTGCAAGAGTTGCTTGATCGAGGGTTTATCCGCCCTAGTGTTTCCCCGTGGGGAGCACCGGTTTTGTTCGTGCGGAAGAAAGATGGTTCGTTGAGATTGTGTATAGATTACCGGAAGTTGAATCAGGTTACGGTGAAGAATAAGTATCCTCTACCGCATATCGATGATTTGTTTGATCAGCTTCAAGGGTCCGTGGTTTTCTCTAAGCTTGATTTGAGGAGTGGGTACCATCAGTTGAAGGTTCGATCGGAGGATATTCCGAAGACTGCTTTTCGCACTCGTTACGTTCATTATGAGTTCTTGGTTATGCCGTTTGGGTTGACTAACGCGCCGGCCGTATTTATGGATTTGATGAACCGGATTTTCCATCCCTATCTTGATTCGTTCGTGGTGGTTTTCATCGACGACATTCTTGTTTATTCGAAATCCCAAGAGGAGCACGAGCAGCACTTGAGGACAGTTTTATCCGTTCTTGCGAGGGAGAAATTATTTGCGAAGTTCAGTAAGTGCGAATTTTGGCTCGAGAAGGTGTCATTTCTGGGTCATGTTATTTCGAAAGATGGGATTTCTGTGGATCCGTCTAAGATTGAAGCTATAGTGGATTGGAAGAGACCCGAGTCAGTGACCGAGATTCGTAGTTTTCTGGGTTTAGCCGGTTATTACCGAAGGTTTATTGAAGGGTTTTCGAGGATTTCTACTCCGATGACTCAGTTGACCCGAAAGAACGTTCCGTTTGTGTGGACCGAGAAATGTGGCAAGAGTTTCGAGGAATTAAAGAAGAGGTTGACTACGGCACCGATCTTGACCTTGCCTAATGGGAGCGATGGCCTAGTGATTTTTAGTGATGCTTCGAAAGAGGGTTTGGGTTGCGTGTTGATGCAGAATGGGAAAGTAATTGCGTATGCTTCGAGGAAGTTAACCCCGAGTGAACAGAATTACCCGACTCATGATATGGAGTTAGCGGCGATAGTCTTTGCGTTGCACAAGTGGAAGCACTATCTTTACGGGGCAAAATTTGAGATTTTTACGGATCACAAAAGTTTGAAGTACCTTTTCTCCCAGAAAGAGTTGAACAACCGACAGCGCCGATGGATGGAATTGTTGAAGGACTATGATTGTACGATTTCTTATCACCCGGGAAAGGCGAATGTGGTAGCCGATGCGATTAGTAGAAAGTCTTATGTGGCTTCGATGATGGTTCGAGAGTGGAAAATGCTTGAGGATGTTCGAGATTGGTCTCCTCGTGAATCGAGACATGGGGCTATTTTTGCGAATATTAGGGTATCTCCGACCCTAGTTCAGAGGATAAAGGAAGCTCAGAAAGAGGATCCCGAGTTAGTGAAGATAATGGGTAAATTGAAGGAAAAGAATTTCGAGGATTTTTCTTTGAGTTCGAGTGGAGTTTTGACTTTCCGTGGTCGTCTGTATGTTCCGAATGTTGATGGAATTAAGCAGAGAGTTCTTGATGAGGGTCACAAATCGAGATATACTATTCATCCAGGTAGTACGAAGATGTATCAAGACTTGAAGCAACAATTTTGGTGGATTAATATGAAAAGGGAAATAGCCGAGTATGTTTCGAGGTGTTTAACGTGTCAGCAGGTCAAAGCCGAGCATCAGAGACCCGCGGGGTTGCTTCAGCCGTTAGAGATTCCTGAGTGGAAATGGGAGCATGTGACTATGGATTTCATTACGGGACAGCCTCGTACCCGTAGGAAGTATGACAGTGTTTGGGTAATAGTGGATAGATTGACCAAGAGCGCCCATTTCTTGCCTATTGACATCAGGTATTCGATGGAGAAGCTTGCGACCCTTTATATTGATGAGATTGTTAGATTGCATGGGGTTCCGGTTAGCATTGTGTCAGATCGAGACCCGAGGTTTACTTCTAGATTCTGGAAGGCGTTTCAGGAAGCTTTGGGTACAGATTTGCGATTCAGTACAGCTTTTCATCCTCAGACCGATGGTCAATCCGAGAGGACTATTCAGATTTTAGAGGATATGATGCGAGCGTGTGCGATAGACTTTTCCGATTCTTGGGATTCGCACCTACCGTTAGTGGAATTCTCTTACAACAACAGTTATCAGGCTAGTATCGAGATGGCTCCGTTTGAGGCCTTGTATGGAAGAAAGTGTAGATCGCCTATTTGTTGGGATGAGGTTGGTGAAAAGAAGATCGTGGGTATTGATTTGCTTCGGGATTCGGTTGAGAAGGTTAAAGTTATCCGGGATAGATTGAAGACAGCCCAGAGTCGTCATAAGAGCTATGCAGATAACCGAAGGCGAGACCTTAGTTTTCAGGTTGGTGATTTGGTACTCTTGAAAGTGTCTCCGAAGGTGGGTATCCGTCGTTTTGGGAAGAAAGGCAAGTTGGCTCCGAGGTTTATTGGTCCGTTCGAGATCTTGGGAAAGATTGGACTTCTAGCGTATCGTCTTGCGTTGCCGCCATCTTTGGACCGGTTGCATAATGTTTTCCACGTTTCTATGCTTCGGAAGTATGTTCACGATCCATCTCACGTGTTACCGAGGATACCGGAGGATATTGAGCCCGATATGAGTTATGAGGAACGACCGGTTCGGATCTTAGATTCCAAGGTCCAAGAGTTGAGGAGCAAGAGCATTGCGTTGGTTAGAGTCCTTTGGAGGAATCATAACATCGAGGAGTCGACGTGGGAGCTCCGAGATGAGATCGAGAGGAAATTTCCGTGGCTTTTGTTTGAGGTGAGTCTCGTTAAAATTCGGGTCGAATTTTCTTTAAGGGGGAGTGAATGTCACGACCCGAAATATAGGCTCTATTTTATTAGTTATTAAATGATTTTTATTTAATTATTTGCTTAATTGTTTATTTAATTTATTATTTATTTAAATAATTATGTGTGCATTTTATGTGTTATAATATTTGTGCCTAGCGTTTTATTCGAGTTTTGGGCTAGTGTGGAAGTGTTGAGTCTTAATTGTTAGTAGGGAGTGTAGTGTTTGTGTGTGTAGTGTGAGAGAGGGGGCCTAAGTGTAAGTTTTTAAAATAATTTCCATACTCCCTCCCTATTCCCCTCACCTCCCTCACCCTCTCCCTCACTCCTCCCTCCCATCTCTCAGCATCTTCTCTCTCTCTCTCTCTCAAAAGGTAAGTTTTCTTCTTCTTCTTCTTCTCTCTTCATTTTCTCCTTCTTCCTCTCATCTTCTCTCATTTCTTAAATCTTGAACGTTGTTTAGATCGTCGCTAGGATCGAGTAGAGTCAAAAAGATTTGAATTCCGTCAACTTTGAGAATTTGCAAGTAAGTTACTTTTCCCCCATTTAAATGCTAAAATGTTCATATCATGCTTATATGATGATTTATGTGTTACATTTGAAGTTTGGATGAGTTTTGAATTTATTTGGAATTTATTGAGTTTTTGGTTAAAAATGGTGAATTGATGAATGCCTTGATTTAATCTTGGGTTTGGTTGATTAAGGGTGTTGTTAGGGTCCCCTCTTTGTTTAAATAATGTTTGGGTACCTTAGAAATCTTGTTGGGAGTGTTGGATTTTGGGTGTTTTGTGTTTTGGGTTGAAAATGGAAGAAACCAAGTTGTTCTTCCCGATTCTGGCGATTCCGGCATGTTGTGCGACCGCCCAAAATAGTTTGGGCGACCGCGCACCTTTCTGAGAGTTTTTGTTCTTGTTTTGAGACACTTTGGGCGACCGCACAACCCATAGTGGGCGGCCGCACAGGTCTCTGAAAAATGCACATTTTGTTAAATTGTGTGACTAAAGAATGCGTTGTGATCCAATTCTTGGGTGTCCTCCTAGTTGACCTTAGCGAACATTGTAGTGCATTCTAGTGATAGAATTGAGTCCTTTGTGATCAAGTTTGTGTTTGAAATTAAGTAAGTGTTAAGTGTCATTGTTGGAACACTTTATTGATTGGGTTTGATTCCTTTGTGAATAAATACGAGATGGAATTTGATTAAGTATCATTTTGGGAATGTGGTCATCTTTGATGCACGGTTTGTATTGGTTTACGTTTGTGGTGATTTAAGTGGAATGGTTCCCTACTTTGGAACCTTAAGTTGTTCATTCATGCTAAATTATTATTACTTAGCATTCATTTGGTAGCCCAGCTGGCATATTTGTTGCATCAGGCGATGGGAAAGATTATAATGGCAAAGCCAAGTCCATTATAATGTTGACCATTGTTTTGCCCTTACTATACCCCTTCTCCAGATTGGCCTTGGAAAGGATAAGTCAGCGTTCCTTTGTGAATGCATCTGGCTAATGGGCATGACTTTGTGTCATGGTCCTTGTCCCTTGTGACACTTTTATGATTTGGTTCCGGTACCGGGGTTTTCTCTTCGGCTTTCATGCCATTATGAAGATGTTGATTGGATGATTTCTGAAGCTGCGCAGCGATCCTTTATTTGGATGTTCCGGTTTGGAAAACCTTGGCTATATCCTTTGTTATGTGTTTATTTCCGCTGCTATCTGTTATATGATAATTTCGATGTGCTATGTGATATTTATCATTGCTTATTGCTTATTGCATCATAGCATGTCATGTAGTTGCATTAGTAACTTATTGAGATTTATCTCACCCCGTTTCTTTTATCGTTGTTTTTCCTTAACCCCCCCCCCCAGGTGCTAAGGAATAGTCTCGCTGATCACGAGAAAGAGGACGTCGAGGGTGGATCCGTTCTTTTGGGGAAAGTTGTATAGGTTGGTTTACATTATATCAATGTGTAACCTTTTGGGGATATTTGTACCAAACATTGACGTCATTAGGATTTTGTATATTTGTATTCTTGTTAGCATAAACTTGTGGAAGTTTATGATAAGTTGTATTTGGTTTTTATCAAACTCGATTTTGTAAAACTTTGGTTCATCACCTTTTGGTGCTAAATGAAATTTTTAACTTCGGTAATTTGGAGTTTTTTGTTAGAGTCGACGTCCAGATCGCGGTCCCGGGGCCCGCGGGGTCCGGGGTCGCGACATCAAATCAATTTGGATACTCAAGGTGAGGTTGCCAAACTTGCTGCAAACCAGGTTAAGATGCAAAATGAAGTTGATCTAATCAAGGGCTCCATTGTTGAGTCCATTAAGGGGGAGAGTCAGAATATAACAAAGGCTATTCTTGAAAGCCTAGCTACAGTGAATCCCAATATTGCTTTGACCGCATCCCTCAACCGTCTCTCTCTCTCTCTCGTGCTGGCCTAAAAAAAGAGCTCAAGTCACAATCTAATACCATTGACCGTTCTGTGGTCAAGATTGTTGATGAAGCTGGCAAGGAAATATCAAAGGTGATGTCAAGCAACAAGAATTTCTTATTTGAGAAGATGGATAAAGTGAAGACCTCTCTTAAGGCAGAAATCAATGCCTGTATTTCCGTAGGGTTGCTCTCGGTCGTTGATAAGTTCGTGCCAAAGATAGAAGCTATGGGACAAGCTATGCAAGTCCATACTCAAAGCCTAGAAGGCCAAACTTCCAAGATTGATAGGGTTTATGAAATTTCTAACACCAATGTGCAGGAAGTGATCAACAAGATCTCAACCCTTCAATTGACAGTGGATAGCATTGCTGGATCTCAAGGTTCCTCCTCTCAAAATCAAGCGACCGGGGATGGAAACATGATTGCTAGATAAGAGGAAGATGAAGGTGAAGATAGCTTCGAATTCCCTACCGTGAATAATTTAGATTTTCTAGAGATCAACGACCTCAATAATCCCATCATCATTCCTGGTGTTGGATTCTCGAAGAAATTCTAAGTACTACCGTTGTTGCAACTCTTTTGATGACCGTGTGTGTTCGATGAAACTTTGGTGTCTCAAAACAATTTTTATTTCTGTTTGTTTTTATTTATTATTTGGGTCTGTAAAACTTTAATCTCTTTTGGTTCTGCACTCCCTTCACTTTAATGGTTATATTTCTTTGGAGTGCCCTTAATGTTTGTTTGATGCATTTTCATTCTTATTGTTGTTTCTCTCTAAAATGCGTTCAAACTTATATTTCTATCGTGCAAGGATTAGAATTTTTTATTTTTCGGTTGATAGAAATATATGACATTGGCTTAGTGTGTGCATTGACTTGGGACATGATATTAATAAAATAATATTTCTTGAAAACATGTTATTGCCAAGTACAATGAATTAGCCTTTGTTATAGTAGGTAATGGTCTCAATCAAATAGGGGGAGATTGTTGGGTATGCTTATTATAAACCACTCCTATTACCTACATTTGATTGATCTCATAACCTAATTTTATCTTTTGTGGACTTTAGGATATATTGTAAGAAGTATTAAACTTCATTTTTAGAATAGTCCATTTTGATAGTATAGGCTTTAGATTAATAAGCTTAAAATTTTCTAAGTCTGGAATTTTAGTGGTCAAGACCTTGACCGTGAATTCACTTGACCGTGGTAGATCACCTTACCGTGGAAGACCACCTGACCGTGAATCGCTCGACCGTGAGTCCTTGACCGCAAGTAAAGAAGTTGTGCAAGAAACCCAAGTTTGTTTAAACTTAACCTTGGTCAAACTATGGTTAGTTTAGAACGTTGCAGAACTTGGACCCCAAGTAATTCAAATTTGAATTCATCTAAGTGGGACCACCTCTTCTCTGCAGAAAGGACAAACTCAGATTGAACTCCAATCAGAATTCAACAGCTCATTGTCCTTCAACTTGGAGCCCAAGTAATTCCAACAGCTATTTTCTCATTCAAGGCTATAAATAGCCCTTAAGTTCTTCATTGAACATTGCTGAGATTAAAAAGAGAGAAATTGCTGTCGAAATAATTGGTGATTGAAGATCATACTCAAGATTTCCAGAATCCTTTGAATCTTCAAAGAACTCACCTTCAAACCTTCAAAGCTCTCCAGCAACATTCAAGTCATCTCAAGCCTTGTAACACTTAAGATTCATTAGGCTCTAAAATCATATAGATTCCAAAGAGCTTTTGATTCTTACACACACACTCACCCCAATTGATCAATCACATAGATTGAATCAAAAGGGATACACTGGTCTATGTCTAGGATTTGAACTTCATAGAAAATAGGTGTTGATTCAATACTTCATCTCTGTAATCTGTACTCACAAGAATCAATATATACCTCCTTTCAAAATCCAAGACTGACCATCTTGGTAAAGGACGTAGATCTTTTAACAGATCGAACCTTTCCAAATACTTGTGTTATTTACTTACTGCTCTTTACATTCTGCAAATTTACTTTCAAGTATTGTTCATCTTGTTCTTTATTGTTCATATTAATCTTGTTTGTCGTTTAGTGTTTTGATCTTACATATATTCAAAAGTATTGTGAATTATGTTAGTTTGTTCAACTTATTGCCTAAGTTAAAATCTGACTAATTTATCATTTGCCAAAACTTTCAAGACCAACTTTCAAACTCAACCATTCTTGACCACATATCTCTTGACCGCACCTCCCTTGACCAGACTCACTCGACCGCAACTTGGTTGACCATGAGTGCTGGTATTCCTACTTAGAGATTCAGTCAAAACCAACTCTACCTTATGTCTATCGAAAAACTTCCGCTGTGCATATTACACATTGACCGTGTGGTTTTTACTTGACCGCAAATTCAAGATTGTAAGCACTTGGTTGAATTTTGAAAAATGGTTGAATTTTTATTTAGGCTATTCACCCCCCCTCTAGCCTCTTTTCATACCCTTGTTGTGTCTTTGGGACCAACAGTAGGTATAGAGAGGACGTATAGAAAAGAGAAAACAATTCGATTGATCAAAGCGTTTGTTATTTTGAGACTAATTGCTTGTTTAAGTTATGTATGATGGTTTGTGGGTCCATTTACCTTTTAATGAGTCTTTATTAACAAATATATTTGGTATTAATTCGTCATATAAAGATATAGCAATCAATTGTCAATTAAGATTAATACAATTTTCATGGAGTTGATGTATATGCAAGATTATGTCTCAAGTCTAGAGAGAAAAGAAATAAAGACACTTTATTATTAAAGACTCAAATTGACTAGTCCGAGGTGGACTTTAACAATCTAACTAATGTCCGTAGTGGACTTTTGCTAGTAAAAAATAAAAGACTAATGTCTGAAGTGGACTTTGACTAAAAGACTCTCTAGAACCTACGAAGATTGAAAGACTTTTTTTTAATTTATTTTTTATTATTATTATTATTATTGAAGGAGGTAGCCCCGGTGTAACTTCTTCTTCTATGCCCATTGGTTCCTATGGCGGATGATGGCTCCACTATCAATGAGGCCTTGGATCTTCCTTTTCAGTTGGGTGCAGTTCTCGGTGTCATGCCCAACGTATTGGTGATACTTGCAGTCTTTGGAGGGATCCAAGTTTTGTCTTCTATTGATTGGTTTGAAGTCGAGGAGAGGAGATAACTTGCCGGCTTGAACAAGACTTTCGAAGCATTTGTCTAATGGCATACCCAAGTCATCGTACTCGCGTTTGTCCTTCTTATCATGAACCATCTTAGAGGGTGGTTTAGGCACCGGTATTCCTTGTTGATGAACCATCTTGGAGGGTGGTTTAGGCACCAGTATTCCTTGCTGATGAGTAGTCATAGGATGAATCTCGACGGGGAGAGTTTGTGGTGGCCCATACATGTACGGATGTGGAAACTGAGCAGGAGGAGGAGTGAGGTTGAGGTACTCGTAGATGCCATGGATGTTAGACCGGAGATGTTCCTCGGTGTTTTTAGAGCTTTGTATACCACCTTCTGGAAGCGGTCTGTTCGCTTAAGAAGAACAGTCTCAAAGAAGGCTTCTTGTTCATCGAGAGCAGTTCGGAAGAGGGTTGTTTGCTCATTAAAGATAGTCTCATAGAGGGCCGCTTGCTTGTTGAGAGCGGTGTTAAGATGGACCGTTTGCTCGTTGAGGATGGCGTTGAAGTGGGCCATTTGGTTATTGAGAGTCGCGTTGGGGTGGAGAGTTGTCTCGAGACATTGGGTGGTAGCTTCGGTTGTGACTGCGTTGATCCCTTCGGTAGACATGATGTAGGATTCTATAGTGATTGGTGGAGAAATTAAGTATTTGAATTAAATTAGACTTATAGTTAATGACAAGGCATTTTTTTAAAATCATTTTTTATGAAAGGACTCGATCTCCGTATTTTTGGAAATGTTCTTTGAATGAAAAGACTAAAAGTTTGACCGAGACGATAGCTGCCTACGTTCCCCTTACTATGCAGGAGAGGTCCTACACAATGAGAGGCTCAGGTCACCGTAGTTGGGGTTAAGTAAAATGAGTGAGATAGTGATCGAAGAGGTCAGTGATTTTGAAAATCATGTGTATTTAGAAGATGACCGTATAGGTCTGTGACTTTTGAAAACTGTAAGTTTTTAGAAGATGACCATAGAGGTCTGAAAAGAAAGAGAGATGACTCGGTCCTTGGTTAGGCATAGGTGGAGGGACCCTAGGTGAGGTGGTTTTTTTTTTTGACTTGAAGTCGGGTAAGGTTTGACATGGGTAGGCCAAGAGGTAGGTCGTCTAAGATCGGCTAGCTTGACTAAAGGTGGGGTCAAGATGAAGGATTGACATAGATGGGTCAAAATGGCGGGTTGGCCTAGATGGGTCGAGGTAGAGGTTTGACCTAGACGGGTCAAGGTGACGGGTTGACCTAGATGGGTCAAGGTGACAGGTTGACCTAGACGGGTCAAGGTGATAGGTTGACCTAGACGGGTCAAGGCGATAGGTTGACCTAGATGGGTCAAGGATGAGGGTTTGACCTAGATGGGTCTAGGCGATAGGTTGACCTAAACGGGTCGAGATGACGGGTTGGCCTAGATGGGTCGAGGACGGGTTGACCTAGATGGATCAAGGACGGATTGCCCTAGACGGGTCGAGGTAACGTGTTGACCTATACCGATCAAGGACGGATTTTCCTAGACGGGTTAACCTAGTGTGAATACGTGTGTTTGAATTTTGGATATTCATAGCAACATTAAAATTATGAGAGTCGCCACACCGTTTTAATTATAGCCAAAACATTGAAAAAAGCATGTTAATGGGTTCGAGGGTCAAATTACAACAAGAGAAGAATATTTACGTTATCGCTCCTATTGCCCGAATGATCGGTCTTTCTATCATGATGAATGTGTTAGTAGTGTGTTAGTGTTTGAGACCGGATCCGAAGATTGCCTACGTTCCTCTCAATGTGAGAAGCTCAGGTCAGCGTAGTTCGAGAAGAATTTAGAATAGGCAGAAGAATCGGGATCATGCATAATGATGGGGGAAATTACCTAAAGATTAGGGTTTAGAAGTAGTTCCTAGATCATGTTCGGGTTGATGAACCCTAGATCATCATTGGCCATGAAATAACATGTTAACATGAAGATCGTAACCCTAACTATAGCATAAATAAGGTTTTAACCTAAGAATATGATGAACATGCGAAGAACATATTATGAACATATGAATGTCATGAAGAACATATGAATAAAGATGTTAGGAACATGAATATTATGGATCTAAATTAATAATATGGCAAGAACATGAAGAAAAAGTTAGAAAACTTACCTTTGTTGACAAGAACTAACCTTGGATCTTCTTGGGATTCTTGAGAGTGTTCTTGGAGGCTTGAATGACTTGATTTGGGAGCAAAATCGTCACTTGGAAGCTCTAAAATTCGGATCCTAAACCAATAGGCTGAGATTGGTTTATATAGTAAACAAAGGGGGAGATCCAACGGCTGAGATCTGAAGGAGCGAGGTTGGCCGCGTGGCCAAGATGGCTAGGTACGAAAGTGGCCGCGTGGCCAAGATGGCTAGGTACAAAAGTGGCCGCGTGGCCATTGTTGCGCGCTGACGTGAAATTCAAGCTAGGGTTTTACTGTTCATACAAGGCAACCCTAAATGTCCATATTTAATGTTTTTTAGTACATTGAGCTATTTTTGGGAATCCGGGACAAGTCTTTGTAAGGTTTTTTAATTACTATAAAGTCCTCATAATTTGGGAAAACCCTAATAAACTCATTTTCAGGATCGGGTACTAACAGTAGCGCCTCGGCGACGCTTCTTGCAAGGTAAGGTGGGGTCGACGATAAAAATAGGAACTGTTCTGAAACATGAGTTTCAAAACAGAGGAAAGGTAAGCGAACGGCTGAACCTTGGCAGGCGACCTAGGTATCCGCGGGGGAATCAAGCCAAACGTAGTTCAAATCTGAATTGAGAATGATTGTCCTCAGATGGGGAGAAATCTGATCTGCGGGAAAATTCATCCATCAGGGAAAATGCAACTGCTGGGGATGAGAGATGACCACGTTGGTCGGGTGGCTTAACCTTTTCAGGCTTTCTACGTATTCTCAAAGGAATCAATCCGGTCGTAGTTCGGATGTACTGGGGAAAGAAGGAAGAAAGAAACGAGACATTAGACTCCTGCTGGGGATAACAATCCTACGGACACTATCCTGTATGAAGACTGAACATTTGTAAGGGAAATGAGACATCAGGCTTCTTCTGGGGATAACAATCCTAAGGATACTATCCTGTATGAATACTGAACATTCGTAAGGGAAACGGGGCGAGACATAAAGACTACGGCGTCTAAATGGCCTCAAGGTGGAAATGGTAACTGCCGGGGTAAACGCAATCAGAAACGGACGGGTTCCTGCCGATCGCGCTAAAATAATAGATGCTGGATCTCTCGCAATTAGAGACGAACGGGCCTCTGCCAATTACGATCGATCTAGGATGCGCATGACATAGAGGCGGACGGGTCTCTGTAATCATACGAATCCTAAGCAAATATTGGGGAAAGAAAGTAGGGGTGATAATGGTGCAAGACATAAAGACTACGGCATCTAAATAATCTCAAGATGGGCTAAAATAATAAATACTGAAACTCTTGCAATTAGAGACGGACGGGTCTCTGCCAATCACGATCGAACTAACAAATATTGGGGAAAAAAGGTAAGGGTGACAATGGTGCGAGACATATAGACGGCGGGGTCTAAATAATCCCAAGATGTTAAAATGGTAATAGCCGGAGCTTATGTGATATAAAGATAGACGGGCCTCTGTCAATCGCAATTTATAAAATAACAAGTGCTGGATATTACGCAATATAGAGGTAGACAGGCCTCTGCAAATTGCAACAGAACGTACGCGAAGTAGAGACAACTCTAGGGTCATCGCGATAATATAACAAAGCAATAAAAAACGTACGTGCAGTAGGGATAACTCCTAGTCACCACGATAGTTTTTATAGAGATGAAACATTCGTGCAGTAGGGATAATTCCCAGTCACCACGATAGTTTTTAAAGAGAGGAAACAGTCGTGCAGTAGGGATAACTCCCGGTCACCACGATAGTTTTTAAAGAGATGAAACATTCGTGCAGTAGGGATAACTCCCGGTCACCACGATAGTTTTTAAAGAGATGAAACATTCGTGCAGTAGGGATAACTCCCAGTCACCACGATAGTTTTTAAAGAGATGAAACATTCGTACAGTAGGGATAACTCCCGGTCACCACGATAGTTTTTAAAGAGATGAAACATTCGTGCAGTAGGGATAACTCCCGGTTACCACGATAGTTTTTAAAGGGGTGAAACATTCATACAGTAGGGATAACTCCCGGTCACCACGATAGTTTTTAAAGAGATGAAACATTCGTGCAGTAGGGATAACTCCCGGTCACCACGATAGTTTTTAAAGAGATGAAACATTCATGCAGTAGGGATAACTCCCGATCACCACGATAGTTTTTAAAGAGATGAACATTCGTGCAGTAGGGATAACTCCCGGTCACCACGATAGTTTTTAAAGAGATGAAACATTCGTGCAGTAGGGATAACTCCCGGTCACCACGATAGTTTTTAAAGAGATGAAACATTCATGCAGTAGGGATAACTCCCCGTCACCACGATAGTTTTTGAAGAGATGAAACATTCGTGCAGTAGGGATAACTCCCGGTCACCACGATAGTTTTTAAAGAGATGAAACATTCGTGCAGTAGGGATAACTCCCGGTCACCACGATAGTTTTTAAACAAAGGATAATTTAGAGATTTTTTTAGGCTTTTTAAAACCAAATGATGTTCTAAAGGACAATAGACCCTTGCAGAGTCATAAAGCTGGTGAACTTATCATGAGTCGCGAAGATGACGGATTGTTATGAAGTTGCAAAAGGATGAACTCTCATGGAGTCACAAAGGTGATAGACTCTTGGGGAGTCACAAAGGTGAGGGACTCTCGGGGAGTCTCTGATATCTTGTGAGCAAGGATAATCATGGAGAGCATAGTGTTTGGGCTCCACTTATCTTAAATTAGGAGGGAATGCATAAGACGAGGCTACAAGCCAAGGCATTAGGTAAAGAACCTT
Source organism: Campanula takesimana (assembly GCA_026119855.1). Taxonomy (NCBI): domain Eukaryota; kingdom Viridiplantae; phylum Streptophyta; class Magnoliopsida; order Asterales; family Campanulaceae; genus Campanula; species Campanula takesimana. The sequence goes on along the minus strand of JAOWBW010001152.1, from coordinate 305,515 downwards.
TTGGTTGGTTGCTTAGGGTAGGACCTAAGGCTTTTGAGGAATGAGGACCTAAAGATTAGGGTTTAGAAGTGTTCAGGAAAACTGGCGTTAAGGACCGCAAATTTGGGACTAGGGTTTTAGAAATATCCTAGGCTTCGAGGCTAGGGCTTAAAGTTGTGGTAGGCTCAGAGGTTGCAAAGGCATTGGCTTTTAGACATAAGTCTGGGAGTTAGAAAGGTTGTGACTTCCTAGGCTTGAGACTAGGGACCACTGGAAAGAGGGATTGATTTTGTGGAGGGTTTTAAGCTAAGCTTGATGTTAGGGTTCACCATTTTCCGGGATTGGTGACTATGGCTTGGAAATGTTCGTGGTAACCTAGGCTTTAGGCTAGGTTTTAAGGCTACGGACTGTAAACTTCCTATATTTTGAGACTAAGGTGAAGGAATTTCCTAAGTCAAGGACTAGGGTTTGAAGGGAACGTTGAATCCTAGGCTCGATGATAGAGTTTAGTGAGGATATAGTCTCCTAGGCCCTGCGTCTAGGGTTTAGAAAGAGTGCGACTACCTAGGCTTGAGGCTAGGGTTTGGAGCGAATGTGACTACCTAGGCTCGAGGCTAGGGTTTAGAGCGAATGCGGCTTCCTAGGCCTGAGGCTAGGGTTGATTAAGTTTTGGACAGGGCATTGTATCCTAGGTTTTGGGTTAGGGTTCAATAAGACGGGGGATTAAGATTTTAAATTTCCTAGGTTTCGAGACTAGGGTTTCGGGAATTTGGAAATGATGTTGCATGCGGGGCTTTGGAAATTCCCTAGAACTTGGGCTAGGGTTAAAGAGGATGTTGCGGTTTCCTAGGCTTAAGGATATGTGACTACCTAGGCTTGAGGCTAGGGTTTGGGGAGAACGCGACTTCCTAGGTTTGAGGCTAGGGTTTGGAAAGAATATCGACTACCTAGGCTTGAGGCTAGAGTTTGGAGGGAATGTGACTACCTAGGCTCGAGGGTAGGGTTTAGGAAGGATGTGGCTACCTACGATCGAGGCTAGGGTTTAAGAAGGATGTAACTTCCTAGGCTTTAGGCTAGGGTTTGGAAGGATGTAATTACCTAGGCTTGGGGCTAGGGTTTGGAGAGAATGCGACTACCTAGGCTTGAGGCTAGGGTTTGGAGGGAACATGACTACCTAGGCTTGAGGCTAGGGTTTGGGAAGATGTGATTACCTAGGCTTGAGGCTAGGGTCTGGGAAGATGTGATTACCTAGGCTTGAGGCTAGGGTTCGGAGCGCATGTGACCTCCTAAGCTAGAGGCTAGGGTTTGTAGAGGATGTGATTACCTAGGCTTGAGGCTAGGGTTCGGAGCGCATGTGACTTCCTAGGCTAGAGGCTGGGGTTTGTGGAGGATGTGGCAACCTAGGCTTGAGGCTGGGGTTGAGAGAATGTGATTGCCTAGGTTTAAGGCTAGGCTTCGGATAGAAGGTGACTACCTAGGCTTGTGGCTAGGGTTCGGAGCGCATGTGACTTCCTAGGCTAGAGGCTAGGGTTTGTAGAGGATGTGGCCACCTAGGCTTGAGGCTAGGGTTGAGAGAATGTGATTACCTAGGTTTAAGGCTAGGCTTCGGATAGAAGGTGACTACCTAGGCTTGAGGCTAGGGTTTAGAGAGAAGGCGATTACCTAGGTTTGGGACTAGGGTTTAGAGGGAATGCGATTACCTAGGTTTAAGGCTAGGCTTTGAATAGAAGGTGACTACCTAGGCTTGAGGCTAGGGTTTGGAGAGAATGTGACTACTTAGGCTTAAGGCTAGGGTTTGGAGACCGTAAGCATTTGAAGGTTTGTCTTGGTTTAGACCGAGCAAGTTTGAGGTCTAAGAGTGTTGCGGTTTGGGGCAAGTGAGCTTGATACCTCATGGCTGGATAGGCTTGATAGGTTAGACCTAGGCTAGAGTGCTAGGGTTTAGCTAGGGTAAGACTCATACATGTGTTAAGGAGACCAGGGCCTAATGGAATGGTAGGCGTGAGATCTAGGAGATCGAAGGCTAGGAAGGGTAGCGTTGGGACATAAGGCTTTCAAGCGGGTAAGTCTTTTGTCCTAGAGAAACCACGTTATGGGTTAGGACCAAGCAGGCTTGAGGTCGGCCAAGGATCAACGGATTGGGATTGGATGATCCTAGTACCTAATATGCATGTCGGGCTTGGATCCTAGAGTGTTTGAAAGTTTAGGCTAGGTGCGAACCATAGGTGCGGGAAATGGTTTTGGATATATGACCATGTTGGCACTTTAGGTAAAGGGATTGAGTGTCCAAGACTTTGCTTGAGTACAATAGGTACCTAAGTTGGATTGGGTATGCTTAGGTCCTAAGTTTGTATCAGAGGTTATTGCGCGTGACCAAGCTCGTTCGGCGATTGCGAAGGTGGGTTTGGTATGGGACCAAAGGTGTTAAGCGCACGATTTTTGACTGGACGGGTTTTGATATCTTTATAGCATATCATGGTACGCGGGAGGTCCTATGCATTCGAGCACGTTTGAGGTTTGGACTCGTGAGGAAGAAAGGTTTGAGATCCATGGAGTTCAAGGGTGGACCTTGTAGGTGGCGAGGTTTGGACTCGGCTCGGATTAAGTAGGTTAGAGACCTAAGGGGTTGAAGGTCAGACTAGGAAGTCTTTTGAAGCTAAGGAGTGACACTAGGTTTAAGAGTGGCAGGGCCATGGTTTGGGTATGACGGTAGGCGTAGATGGCATTGTTTTGGTTGGACCGAGCAGGCTTGGGAACTAAAGAGTTCTAAGGGTCGACATCTAAGGTTATAGACCTAAAGGGTAGACATTTTGTGATCTAAAGGGTTTAGGAGTTGAGACCTAAAGTGTGGATCGGATATGCTAGAGACCTACAAGGTAGGCGCTTGGTAGACTTGAATGGACTTGGGATCTAAGGGATCGTTCAATAGGTTAGACTGGGTAGACCTAAGAGGTTGGACCTAAGAGGATAAGTGAGACATAGTCTGGACAAGGTAAGGATGAATATATATTGGTAGGTTTGGGATCTAAAAGATCAGGTAGACTCGAGACCAGTAGGTTCGGGACCTAATGGGTCATTCTAAGGATTTGGATTCGGTAGACTGGTTTAAGGCTTGAGATTTTGGATAAGACTGGTTTGAAGCTTTAGGAGTCCCGCTACTAACTTGTGGAGGGTCGAGCTAAGGGGTTATGGTGTAACCTATGTAAGACTGACCGGGTAGGTGTGGGACCTAAGGTTTGAATCAAGTCAGATTGGGACGTAGAGAGTTGAGGGTTTAGTCCTAGGGGTTCCCTAAAGTGTAGGAGATAGGGTAAAGGACCGAGTCAACTCAAGAATCACGGAGATGGGTCTCAGATGGATCGAGGATGTTTTTATAATTTTGTGGAGACCGAGAGTGCGGGTTTATAAACAAAGTGTCAGGGAAGAGAATACTTTTGAAAGTGTTATGATTTTATAAAGATGCCTTATAATTAGTTATGATTCTAACAAATTCAAAGTGTTCGTCATGTGCAGAGTTTGACGATGAGGGGTACATCCTTGTTGAAGCCTCGATATTCTCTGAGAAACCACATAGTCGACCCATTCTGTTGGGGAAGCCCTAGTTCGATAAGGGTGTAGAGCGGGGTATCCTACCTCCTTTAAGACGCACCCTTTTTTCTTCCTAGACTGCCCTTGTGGGTTTTCAATCTAGCGGACATCTCTTTTGCGTCATCATTTTTTTTTTTTTTTAAATCATTCAGTCGACTCAAAAAAGGAAAAAAGAATTGTTTGAAAACATGCGGGGGCATTTTGGGGAGAGTAAGAGAGAGAGATAGTACTCACATTTTGACTCTTTGGGCAACTGAGTGTATATATGTACAAAAGGGAGGAAGCCCCTGCTTGACAGAAAGTAAGTGTTTAGCTCTTTCCTAGATTGTAGAACGGAAGACTTGTCGAGACATTTGAAAATTGTTTTATTCAAGATTCTTATTTGATTGCTCGAGAATGGACCTCGTTGATTAGTTATGCATCTTATGATTATGTTTTAGACAAGTAGTCTCAAAATAATAAATGTTTTGATCAATTGTGAGTGAAGAAGTCAGGAGTAGAAATATGGGGCAAGAGCGAAGAGAAGGAAAATTGGCTACGAGGTGGGTTGTGTATATTTTGGACCGGACCCTAAGGTTGCCTACGTTCTCCTCAAGGTGAGAAGCTCACGTCCACGTAGTTCGGGGATATCCTGGCTGATGATGGAGTTGGATTTGAGTATGAGGTTCATTTGTCGCGATAGGTTACTCCGTTGTAGCTTGTTGCTTTGGATTGCTTCATTGTAGCTTATTGCGGTGGATTGCTCCATTATAGTTGTCATGGCTGCTGCTACCACGTTAATCTTCTTTGTAGGGAAAGAAAGAAAAATAGAACATTTGAAGTGAAAATAAAATGGGACTTTTACTTTTCTATGGTGATATCCCCTTCTAGTTTTCTTTATTTTTTTTTTTATTTTATCTCTTTGTGCACACCCTTTTTTTGCCTAGGCCGCCCTTTCGGGTTTTCAACCTAGCGGGCTTCTTTTTGGTGCAATGCTCTAACTTTTGCCTAGGTTGCCCTTTTGGGTTTCAACCTAGCGAACCTTTTTTATATATTTGTACACGAGCCCCTAGTTTGCTTTCGCCTCTCTCGATTGGGAGGTAGCCTCTTTATAGTTCAAGCGGCCTTTTGCTGGCGGCGGGCATCCTAGCCCCTTGATTTATACCGGTAGAGCTCCATCGGATTATCACGTGGCACCTATTAATGGCATGAATAACTTCGTGCATTTCTTTTATATTTGCGATGGAATACGGACAGCCCCGGTGTATCGGCATGTAGTACTTATGAAGGGAACAAACAACCCCTTAAATTGTGGCAGCATGGATGTCTATTTGATGATGAGCAACCACAGTCCATTTCTTTGTCATGACCATATGGAAAAGGGGTCTAATGGTGGGATGAGAGGCGTATGAGGATAGTGTATGGGAGAAGGTGTATAGGGGTAGAATGTAGAGAGAAGAGAAAGTGATTCGTTCATCCCAATTGGTCAAAGCATTTGTTATCTTGAGACTAATTGTGTATTTAGTTATGTGAATGGTTTATGGGTCCATTTACCTTTTAATGAGTCGTCATTAATGAGTAAGATTAAGATTAATTCATCATATAAAGATATAGCAATCAAGTAAAGATGGTGAATAAGACAATTTTCATGGAATTGATTTATGCAAGATTATGTCTCAAGTCTAGAGAGAAAAGAAATAAAGACTCTTTTATTATTTGAAAGAAAAACGACTAATCCGGGGTGGACTTTTACTAAAGAAACAAAAATAGTCCAAGGTGGACTTTTGACTAAAGACACTCTAGAACTTACGAAGACTGAATGACCCTTTTTATTTATTATTTAAAAGAGGTAGCCCCAGTTTGCTCTTTCTTGTTTGGACTTTACTCACGCCCATGCATTCCTATCGCGGGTGATGGCTCCGCTATCAATGAGGCTTTGGATCTTCCTTTTCAATTGGAGGCAACCTTCAGTGTCATGCCCAATGTACTGGTGGTATTTGCAGTATTTGGAGGGATCCAAATCCGGTCTTACCCTGTTTGGTTCATAGTTGAGTAGAGGAGCCAACTTGCCAGCTCGAACCAAACCTTTGAAGAATTTGGCTAACGGCATACCTAAGTCGTCGAATTCGCGCTCGTCCTTCCTTTCACGAACTGTCTTTGAGGGTGATTTAGGTACCGGTACCCCTTGTTGATGAGTAGTCATAGGAGGCATCCCGACGGGGAAAGTCTGTGGCAGCCCGTACATTTGAGGAGCGTACGGGTATTGAAATTGAGCAAGAGGGAGAACTCGGCTGAGGTAATCATAAACGCCACGAATGTCAGACTAATGGCACCTCTCGATATTTCTTAGGGTTTTATGCATCTCCTTCTGAAAGTGTGTTGCTTGTTCGTTGAGAATGGCCTTAAAGTGGATTGCTTGTTCATCGAGGATGGCTTCGAAGTGGGATGCTTGCTTACTGAGAGCAGTACCGGTGTAGGGGATTATCTCGGGATCTTGGGTAGCAGCTTCAGTTGCAACTTTGATGTTCCTTGCAGCCGACATGATGCAGGATTCTTTAATAGATGTAGATGAATTAGGTCGTTGATTTTAAATTAGATTCATATTTAATGATAAGGCATCGTTATACAATCGCTTTTGGAAAAGAGTCGGTCTCCACGTTTTGAAATGCATTTTTGACAAAAATTTGAAAGTTTGACCGGGCCGAAGTTGCCCACGTTCCCCTTACCATGAGGGAGAGGTCCCACATAATAGGAGGCTCAGGTCTCCGTAGTTCGAGTCAAGTTAGACTTTTAAAAAGAGGTGAGAGATGACCATAGGGGTCAAAAAGAGGGAGATGACTCGGTCTGTAGTCAAGCATGGGTGAGGAAGGCCTATAGGAATCGAGTAAGGTTTGACTTAAGGTTTGACCTAAATTTGACCTAAGGTTTGACCTAAGGTTTAAGACAAGAAATGGTTCAAGCTAGGATGCGACGATAATGGTGGGTTGACCTAGATGGGTAAGGATAGGTCGACCTAAATGAGAAGGGTTGGATTGACCTATATGGTGAATGAATCAAGATAGCGGGTTGTAGCGGTTTGCCTATGGGATGATGTAAGCGGGATAGACATGGTTTGACCTAAGTGGGTCTAAGGTTGACCTATTCGGGTTGGTGGACTAAGGAAGGTTGGAGATTGACCTAGATGGATCCAAGATAGGTAAGTCGACCTAAGCGGGTCACGGGGTGACCTTGACGGGTCAAAGGTAAATGAGTCAAGGATGGTGTGTGGACCTAAACGGGTTGACCTAGGTTGGTCTGGACGACGGTGGGTCAAATAATGACCTAGGTGGGTCAAGATGACGGTTTGACCTAAGCGGGTTAGGACCAAAGGTAATTGGGTTTACCTATGGAATCAAAGATTGACCTAAGAGGTCGAAAATGGATAAGGTTGACCTAGGAGTCCAAGTTTGACCTAAGAGGTCGAAGGTGATTGGGTTGACCTAAGAGGTCAAAGGTTGACCTAAGAGGTCAACGGGTGACAATGTTGACCGAGGGGGTCAAAGGTTGACCTAAGAGGTCAAAGGTGATAAGGTTGACCTAGGAGGTCAAGGGTAGACCTAAGAGGTCAAAGGCGGATAAAGTTGACCTAGGCGGTCAAGGGTAGACCTAAGAGGTCAAAGGCAGATGAGGTTGACCTAGGCAGTCAAGGGGTGACCTAAGAGGTCAAAGGTGGATGAGGTTGACCTAGGCGGTCAAGGGTTAACCTAAGAGGTCAAAGGTGGATGAGGTTGACCTATGGGGTCAAAGGTTGACCTAAGAGGTCGAGGGGTAACCTAAGAGGTCGAAGGTGATAGGGTTGACCTAGGAGGTCAAGGGTAGAACTAAGATGTCAAAGGCGGATAAAGTTGACCTAGGCGGTCAAAGGTTTACCTAGGAGGTCAATGGTAGATAAGGTTGACCTAGGAGGTCAAAGGTTGGGAAGGTTGACCTAGGCGGTCAAAGGTTGACCTAGGAGGTCGAAGGTAGATAAAGTTTTCCTAAGAGGCCAAAGGAAGGTGGGATTTTGATCAAAGCGGGTCGAGATGAAGGGTAGACCCAAATGGATCGCAATGATGGGTAGGTAACCTAGATAGGCCAAGATGAGGAATTTTGATAGATGGCCCAAGGGGTGAGCGATGGACCTTAGAGGTCGCCTAGATGCAATGCACATTTTATTTAATGAAAAGTTTTGCATTTATTTACATCCTAAATGGTTGGTCCAAGGAGTGTTCTAATCTCTATGTGTGGGTTGACACGGGTAGTGTCGCGACCCCGGACCCCGCGGGCCCCGGGACCGCGAGCTGGACGTCGACTCTAACAATAAACTCCAAAATACCGAAGTTAAAAATTTCATTTAATACCAAAAGGTGATAATCCAAGTTTTACAAAACCAAGTTTGATAAAGACTAAATACGACTATCATAAACTTCCACAAGTTTATGCCCAACAAAATAAAAATATACAATTCTTAGTGACGTCATTGTTTGGTACAAATACCCCAAAAGGTTACACATTTATATAATGTAAACCAACCTATACAACTTTCCCCAAAAGAATGTTTCCACACTCGACGTCCTCTATCTCGTGATCAGCGAGACTATTCCTTAGCACCTGGGGGGGGGGGGTTAAGGAAAAACAAAGATAAAAGAAAAGGGGGTGAGATAAATCTCAATAAGTTACTAATGCAACTACATGACATGCTATGATGCAATATACAATAAGCAATAACAAGTATCACATAGCACATAGCATTTATCACATACAGATAGCAGCGGAAATAAACACATAACAAAGGATATAGCCAAGGTTTTCCAAACCGGAACATCCAAATAAAGGATCGCTGCGCAGCTTCAATAATCAACCAATCATCATCTTCATAATAGCATGAAAGCCGAAGAGAAACCCCGGTACCGGAACCAATAACCATAAAAGTGTCACAAGGGACAAGGACCATGACACAAAGTCATGCCCGCTAGCCAGATACATTCACAAAGGAACGCTGACTTATCCTTTCCAAGGTCAATCTGGAGAAGGGGGTATAGAAGGGGGCAAAACAATGGTCAACATTATAATGGACTTGGCTTTGCCATTATAATCTTTCCCATCGCCCAAACACACACAAAATACCAGTTGGACTTTCAAATAAATGCTAAGTAATAATTTAGCATGAATGAACAACTTAAGGTTCCAAAGTAGGGAACCAATCCAAGTAAATTACCACAAGGGTAAACCATACCAAGAAGTCACCAAGAAAGTGAAATAAACCAACAATACACAATAAAGGTGCCCCAAAATCCCAATTAACAATTAATGAATCTCAAACACAAACTTGATCACAAAGGACCCAATTCTATCACTAGAGTGTGCTATAATATTCACTAAGGTCAACTAGAAGGACACCCAAAACTTGGACCAAAACGCGTTCCTTAATCACACAAACTAACAAAGTGTAAAGTTTCAGGGGTTCTGTGCGGCCGCCCAAAAGGGTATGTGCGGTCGCCCAAAATCCTTCAAAACAAGAACAAAAGCTTTCAGAAAGATGCGCGGTCGCCCAGGAAGTTTTGTGCGGCCGCCCAACCTTCCGGATTGCCAGAAATCGGGAAGAACAACATGGGTTCTTCCATTTTTATACCCAAAACACATTTCCACCCAAAATCCAACATTCCAACTCACATACTAATGTACCAAAACAACTTATAAGTCTAAAAGGACTCCTAAAACAACATTTAACAACCAAAAATCAAGAATCAAACCAACATTCAAGATTTCACCATTTTTTATCAAAACTCCAAATAAATTCCCAATAAATTCAAAACCCAACCAAACTTCACATACAACACATCAAACATTATCTAAGCATGATATGAACATTTTAGCATTAAAATGGGGGAAAAGTAACTTACTTGCAAATTCTCAAAGTTGATGGATTTCAAATCTTTTTGATTCTACGCGATCCTATCGACGATCTAAACAATGTTCAAGTTTTAAGAAATGAATAATAATGAGAGGAAGATGGAGAAAATGAAGAGAGAAGTGAGAGAAAGAAAAACTTACCAATGGCTAGAGAGAGAGAGATGAGTGCTGGGAGGGAGAAGAGAGTGAGGGAGAAGGTGAGGGAGGTGAGGGGAATAGGGAGGGAGTAGGGAAATAATTTCAAACATTTACACTTAGGCCCCCTCTCTCACACTACACACAAATACTACACTCCCAACTATCAATTAAGACTCAACATTTCCACACTAGCTCAAATAACTCGAATAAAATGCTAGGCATAATTATTATAACACATAAATTGCACACAATAATAGTTAAATAAATAATAATTTAAATAAATAAATAAGCAAATAATTAAATAATAATCATTTAATTACTAATAAAATAGAGCCTATATTTCGGGTCGTGACATTCACTCCCCTTAAAGAAAATTCGACCCGAATTTTAACGAGACTCACCTCAAACAAAAAGCCACGGAAATTTCCTCTCGATCTCATCGCGAAGCTCCCACGTCGACTCCTCGATTTTATGGTTCCTCCAAAGAACTCGAACCAACGCAATGCTCTTGTTTCTCAACTCTTGAACTTTGGAATCTAAGATCCGAACCGGTCGTTCCTCATAAGTCATATCGGGCTCAATATCCTCCGGTATCCTCGGTAACACGTGAGACGGATCATGAACATACTTCCGAAGCATAGAAACGTGGAAAACATTATGTAACCGATCCAAAGATGGTGGTAACGCAAGACGATACGCAAGAAGTCCAACCTTTCCCAAAATCTCAAACGGACCAATAAACCTCGGAGCCAATTTGCCTTTCTTCCCAAATCTACGAATACCCACCTTTGGAGACACTTTCAAGAACACCAAATCACCAATCTGAAAACTAAGATCTCGCCTTCGGTTATCTGCGTAGCTCTTATGTCGACTCTGGGCTGTCTTCAATCTATCCCGGATAACTTTAACTTTCTCAACCGAATCCCGAAGCAAATCAATACCCAAAACTTTCGCTTCACCGACCTCATCCCAACAAATAGGCGATCTACATTTCCTTCCATACAAGGCCTCAAACGGTGCCATCTCGATACTAGCCTGATAACTGTTGTTGTAAGAGAATTCCACTAACGGTAGGTGCGCATCCCAAGAATCGGAGAAGTCTATCGAACACGCTCGCAACATATCCTCAAGAATCTGAATAGTCCTCTCGGATTGACCATCGGTCTGAGGATGAAAAGCTGTGCTGAAACACAAATCTGTACCCAAAGCTTCCTGAAATGCCTTCCAGAATCTAGAAGTAAACCTCGGGTCTCGATCTGACACAATGCTAACCGGAACCCCATGCAATCTAACAATCTCATCAATATAAAGGGTCGCAAGCTTCTCCATCGAATATCTGATATCAATAGGCAAGAAATGAGCACTCTTGGTCAATCTATCCACGATTACCCAAACACTGTCATACTTCCTACGGGTACGAGGTAGTCCCGTAACGAAATCCATAGTCACATGCTCCCATTTCCACTCGGGAATATCTAACGGCTGAAGCAATCCCGCGGGTCTCTGATGCTCGGCTTTGACCTGCTGACACGTTAAACACCTCGAAACATACTCGGCTATTTCCCTTTTCATATTAATCCACCAAAATTGTTGCTTCAAATCCTGATACATCTTCGTACTACCCGGATGAATAGTATACCTCGATTTGTGGCCCTCAACAAGAACTCTCTGTTTAATTCCATCAACACCCGGAACACACAAACGACCATGGAAGGTCAAAACTCCACTCGAACTCAAAGAAAAATCCTCAAAATTCTTTTCCTTCATTTTACCCATTATCTTCACCAACTCGGGATCTTCTTTCTGAGCCTCTTTTATCCTCTGAATTAGGGTCAGAGACACCCTAATATTCGCAAAAATAGCCCCATGTCTCGATTCACGAGGAGACCCATCTCGAACATCCTCAAGCATTTTCCACTCACGGACCATCATCGAAGCCACATAAGACTTTCTACTAATCGCATCGGCTACCACATTCGCCTTCCCCGGATGATAAGAAATCGTACAATCATAGTCCTTCAATAATTCCATCCATCGGCGCTGTCGGTTGTTCAATTCCTTCTGAGAGAATAGGTACTTCAAACTTTTGTGATCCGTAAAAATCTCAAACTTCGCTCCATAAAGGTAGTGCTTCCATTTGTGCAACGCAAATACAATAGCCGCTAACTCCATATCATGAGTCGGGTAATTCTGCTCACTAGGGGTCAACTTCCTCGAAGCATACGCAATTACTTTCCCATTCTGCATCAACACACAGCCCAAACCCTCTTTCGAAGCATCACTATAAATCACTAGACCATCGCTCCCATTAGGCATGGTCAAGATCGGAGCGGTAGTCAACCTCTTCTTCAATTCCTCGAAACTCTTGTCACATTTCTCGGTCCACACAAACGGAACATTCTTCCGGGTTAACTGAGTCATCGGAGTAGAAATCCTCGAAAACCCTTCAATAAACCTTCGGTAATAACCGGCTAAACCCAGAAAACTACGAATCTCAGTCACTGACTCGGGTCTCTTCCAATCCACTATAGCCTCAATTTTTGACGGATCCACAGAAATCCCATCTTTCGAAATAACATGCCCCAGAAATGACACCTTCTCGAGCCAAAATTCGCATTTACTGAACTTCGCAATTAATTTCTCCTTCGCAAGAACGGATAAAACTGTCCTCAAATGCTGCTCGTGCTTCTCTCGAGATTTCGAATAAACAAGAATGTCGTCGATGAAAACCACCACGAACGAGTCAAGATAAGGATGGAAAACACGGTTCATCAAATCCATAAATACGGCCGGCGCGTTAGTCAACCCAAACGGCATAACCAAGAACTCATAATGACCATACCGAGTGCGAAAAGCAGTCTTCGGAATATCCTCCGATCGAACCTTCAACTGATGGTACCCACTCCTCAAATCAAGCTTAGAGAAAACCACGGACCCTTGAAGCTGATCAAATAAGTCATCAATATGCGGTAGAGGATACTTATTCTTCACCGTAACCTGGTTCAACTTCCGGTAATCTATACACAATCTCAACGAACCATCTTTCTTCCGCACAAACAAAACCGGTGCTCCCCACGGGGAAACACTAGGGCGGATAAACCCTCGATCAAGCAACTCTCTGTGCACTCAGCGGAGTATCCAGTAGGGTGCGCAGTGTGACACGGACTAGTGGTAGTGTGCCATTTGATTACATATTTTATGATGATATGCAATGCAAGAGAGGAGTCTACGAGCATAACAATTCATATCAACAGTATTTAAGCATGAAACGAACATAATAGAACAGATCTAGAACATCGAAACATACTATGAACATATAAACCTGCAGTAAATCGTTAGAAACAGATTTGCAGAAAATGGGTGCGTGGGGCAGTTAGAACACACAAAATCATGACGTTAATGAAAGTTAGGCCCTCTTAAGTTTTGAAAAAAAGGTTTTTCGAAAACAATTCCCCAGCAAAGTCGCCACTGTGAATACGTGAGATGGAAATGGGAGTCGCCACGTTGTTTTATTTGTTGTTAAAACATTGAGAAAACCATTTATGAGAATAGTAGGGTTCGGGGGTCAAGTTACGACAAGAGAAGAATATCAAGTTATCACTCCTATCGCCCGAGAAATCAGACTTTCTATCATGATGAATGTGTTAGTAGTGTGTTAGTGATTGAGATCGGATCCGAAGATTGCCTACGTTCCTTTCATTTGAGAAGCTCAGGTCATCGTAGTTCGCACATAATCGGAATAGAGAGGAGAAGCGGGATCATGCATAATGAAGGGGGATGAGAAAGAATCATACAAGATGATCACATCCTAGAATAATGATTATACCATTGATAAGATCAATGGGTAGTCCTCATATTCATCCTTGGAGAATTATTGATCATGGGAATATTTACCTAAAGTTTAGGGTTTAGAAGTAGTTCCTAGATCTCGTGGATCATCATCGGCTATACAATATGAACAGGGATTAAAACATTAGATCTAGCATGTTACGCATGAGATAAGCCGTAGATCTATCATAATAATAAGAATATCATGAAACATGTATGAAATAACATATAAGCATGAAGATCGCTACCCTAGTCATAGAGCATATTATGAATTCTAGCAAGAACATGAAGAACACGTTATGAATCATATGAATATAGATGTATAAACATGATGAAACTAGCATAAATCAGATCTAAACTAAGAAAACATGACAAATTCTCACCAATCTTGACAAGAACGAAGTCAAATCTCTCGTGCGGATTCGCCGGATCTTCGGGATTGCTAGAAAGGCTTGGAGAGAGAGTTATGCCGTCGGTTTGGCTTGTAGAACTCGGGGAAGAGAATTGTATTTTTCATAATGAACTGAGGTCACCTATTTATAGGAAATATTGACCCAGAGGAAGTGGCCGCCCAGCCAGAAGACTGGCCGCCCGACCGGTCAGAGAGATTGGCACAAATTTCGAGACTTTGATCAATCTGGACTCTGGAGGATGACAAGATAACGCCTATCTTCGATTCCTCATCCGATCAGTCATCAACATCTTCTTATCTAGGCTTTTCGGGAAATTGTGGATAAGTCCTGCGCAGTTTGTAAATACATGAGAGGTCCCTGTGAGTTCTAGAATGTCTGATAAACTCATTTTCAGGTTGGGTACTAACAGGTAGGCTTGAATGATGTAGCACAGAATTGTGCGGTCGACAAGGATGCGGTCAATCATAGCCATGCGGTTGACAGAGTTTCCGTATACTAGGTACCTACTTATTAATGAAAACTAGGAGAAACCAAAACTTTAGCACAAAAATCATAAGGAAAATTTATTAAATTTCTAGCCCATTTCTCCTCTGAGAAACCTAAATCTCTTGGAATCCAAAGCCTTGGTGAGAATGTCTGCAATTTAATTGTCAGTACTCACATACTCTAGATGGATATTACCTTTTTCCACATGATCCTTGAGAAAATAGTATTTGATATCAATGTGTTTGGTCTTCGAATGCATGACAGGATTGTTGGACACAACAATGGTAGATGTATTGTCACAATAGATTGGACAATTTTCTTCGTTGATTCTGCAGTCGACCAATTGTTGTTTCATCCAAAGCACTTGGCAGCAGCAGCTTCCAGCAGCTATATATTCAGCTTCAGTGGTAGATACGGAAACTGATGCTTGTTTCTTGCTAGCCCATGAAATGAGTCGATTTCCAAGGAAATGACAAGTTCCACTTGTGCTTTTCTTGTCTATGGTACATGCTGCATAGTCTGCATCTGTGTAACCTATAAGATCAAAATTCGAATCTTTGGAATACCAAAGTCCAAGGTTAATAGTCCCAGATAAATATCGAATAATACGTTTTACAGCAATAAGATGTGCTTCTCGAGGATCCGCTTGATAGCGGGCACAAACACAAACACTAAACATGATATCTGGCCTACTAGCAGTTAAGTATAGAAGAGAGCCAATCATACCTCGATACAAGGTTTGATCAACCTTTTTACCTTTTAAGTCTTTATCCAACTTATTACCAGCAGCCATAGGAGTGTCATATGCTTTTGCATTGTCAAGTCCAAATTTCTTTATGAGATCTTTTGTGTATTTTGCTTGGTTGAGGAAGATGCTTTCAGCACATTGTTTAATTTGTAGCCCAAGGAAGAATGTCAATTCTCCCATCATGCTCATCTCAAATTTGCTTTTCATTAACTTTTCAAATCGCTTACACAACAATTCGTTAGTGGAGCCAAAAATAATATCATCGACATAAATTTGAACAAGTAAATTATGATCATGATATTTTGCAATAAATAAAGTTGTGTCGATCTTAGCACCCTTAAAACATTTCTCTAGGAGAAATTTAGATAGAGTATCATACCATGCCCTTGGAGCTTGTTTGAGTCTATACAAAGCCTTTTGAAGTTTGTAGACATGATGTGGAAATTTGGGATCTTTAAATCCAGGCGGTTGAGCGACATAGACAGCTTCTTGAAGTTCGCCGTTTAGAAATGCACTCTTCACATCCATTTGATAAAGCTTGAATATTTTGAAAGAGGCATAAGCTAAAAATATCCTTATAGCTTCAAGTCGTGCAACGGGGGCAAAAGTTTCATCGTAATCAATGCCTTCTTCTTGTCTATATCATTGTGCGATCAACCGAGCTTTGTTTCTTGTGATGGTTCCATTCTCATCCATCTTATTTCTGAACACCCACTTTGTACCAATCACTCCTTAATCCTTTGGTAGTGGAACTAAGGTCCAAATCTTACATCTTTCAAATTGGTTGAGCTCTTCTTGCATGGCAAAAACCCAACTTGAGTCTTAGAGTGCTTCATCAACTTTATTGGGTTCAACTTGAGATATGAATGCGGTAAGTGCATCATAATTTGATCTTCTTGTTCTAACACCAGAATGTAGGTCACGAATGATATTGGGTGATCTCTGACCTCGCGTACTTCATGAGGTAAGTCTGGTTGAGTTGATGGTTGTTGTAAATCTTCTAGTGGTACATCATTTGTGCCATCCCAATCATAGGTAAGTTGAGGGATTGGTTCTTCAATATTGATGGGTGTCTCAACTTCAACTCCATTTGAGGTAGCAGCAGATATGGTAGCTTCTGGTGCTTTATGTGAGGTAGATGGAGGTACAGTTGAGTTAGATCGATTTCCTTGAGTTCACTGGTTTTATGGTTGACTTGTGCCTGTTTCATTAAGCTCAACAAAATCATCAGCAACATTTGGAGCCATATGTGGCTCAAGGAGAGAATGTTCATCAAAAGTTACATGGACATATTCTACTATCTTAAGAGTGGTTTTATTAAATACACGAAAAGATTTTGAGTGTTTAGCATACCAACCAAATATAACTTCGTCGGCCTTAGGAGAAAATTTACCTCGATGTTCTCTACCGTTGTAGAGAATGTAACATTTGCAACCGAAAATCTTGAAAAAGGCAATGTTGGTTCTTCCTTTCCAAAGTTCATAAGAAGTTTTGTTGTAGGTTTTGTTGATGAGGGATCAATTTTGAGTGAAGCAAGCTGTGTTGACGGCTTTAACCCAAAAATATTGAGGTAGCTTCGATTCAGCAATCATCGTTTTTCCTGCCTCTATCAACGTTCTATTCTTTCTTTCCACAACACCATTTTGTTGTGGAACTCCAGCAGCTAAAAAGTTATGGTCAATACCGTGGTCGTCACAGTATTGATCGACGCCGTTGTTTTTGAATTCTGTTCCGTTGTCGGATCTAACACTAATGAGTTCGTCTTCTTTTTGTTTGGAGCTGTCTAAAGAGCGCGGTCAAAATGTCATAACAATCGTCTTTGGAGATCATCATTTCGACCCACGTATATCTTGAATAATCGTCTACCACAACCAATGTATATCTATTGCCTCCAATACTTGCGATAGTGACAGGTCCAAATAAATCCACATATAGCATCTGCAAACATCTTGAAGTTGACGGAGTCGTCTTGCTGGAGAAAGACGCTTTTGGTTGTTTGCCTAGTTGATAAGCTGAGCACTTTTCATCGTGGTGATTAGCTACCTTGGGTAGACCACGAACTAGATTTTCTCTACCAATCTTGGAGAGATACTTGAAGTTCAAGTGACTTAGTTGTTTATGCCAAAGCCAACTATTTTCGCTAACATTCTTTGCTACAAAACAGAGATTAGAAGAAATACAAGAAGAATTGAAATCAACAATGTAAACAGTTTTCTTACGAATCCCTTTGAGCAAAGTGACGCCGGAGTTGCCATCCTTGATAAGACAATGAGTTGAGGTGAAGTGGAATTGCAATCCTTTGTCGCAAAATTGTGAGATTGAGAGAAGATTGTGTTTTAGAACGGTAACTAGAGAAACATCTTGGATTGTTATTTTTCCTTTTCTGATGACTCCGTAACCGATGGTTTTTCCTTTGCTGTTGTCGCCAAAAGTAACTGCTGGACCTTTTTCGTTACGAACACTTTCCAATAGATTGATATCTCCAGTCATATGCCTTGAGCATCCACTGTCTAGATACCATAAACTTGTAGCTTCATTTGAGTGACCAGCCATTGGGCAGAGGACCTACAAAATAAACATTTAAGATCGAGGTCGCCTTTATTATTTTGGGTCCTAAAGATTAGTAGCTTTTGACGACCCACACTTGCCTCATAGAAGGTGGTTTAAACCTTCTAGGATTGGGTGTGAATCTTAAAAGACATTCAGCATCCTTGTGACCATAATCATCACACACAGAACAATGGTGGAAGCCACACAACTGAGGGTTAATAAACTTCGTTGAAGTCGTCAGCACAACATCGTTTACTGGTATGGATGAGGTCGCCTTTACAAAGATCATCCTCTTAAACTTTTCCACCTTGCCACTACCCGCGGTCGCCGGCTTCCTTGCGGTCGCCAACTTCCTTGGTTTGATCGACTGACCTCACGGCAAGTAGATGCGGTAAGGTGACTCAGCGACCTTGCTGGTGCTTCCCGCAGCAGCAGGTTCATCCATAGCAATACCTTTCAACTTTGCCTTGCCAGTTTGTTTCTTAGGGTAGACATAGTTGAACACTAGTTTCTTCTTTGGTTCTTGTCCTTCACCCTTTGAAACATGATGTTTAGCCTTTGTCTCTTCTAAAGTTTAATGGGTAAATTTCTCATCTCTTTCACAAAAAGATGCACATTTAAAGTTGTCACTAGTTTGGAATCCCAAACCTTCTTTATCACCAATAGGCTTTTAGGATTCTAGTATTTGTTCCATAGTGACACGAGAATTGGTCCACTCATTAGTGATCTGTTTAAGGTCGTTTATCTCAGCAACCAATTCGTCGTTTTTAACTTTAAATATGGCATTTTGTTCTTCCAAGAAATGGTTTCAATCAGTAAGAGGAGTCATACTCTTGATCTACTCCTTAAGGAGGGTGAGTTCAGACCTTAGTAGAGATTTCTCCGTCTTAAGCTAGGAAATTTCTTCAGTTAAAAGTGCTAAAGCTTCCTTCATGCCAGAAAACTTACTGATTACCTGTTCAGCTTTTATAAACATCTTTTCTTGTTCGTCGGGGGAAATGTCAAACTTGACTTGTGAAGTGGTAAGCAGAACTTCCTTCACCTTGGGATTGTATTGAGCCTTCTTTGCTGCACTTACATCACATCTAGAAAATAGAAGATCGCCATTCTTTTGAACTGGAGTTAGGAATCCTTTTTCAGCAAGTTCATCGGCCGTATAACTTATCCGTTTGGGTTTTGCATTTGGTGAGCGACGACTTTCATTATCATCCTCATCATCGGAATGAACGACCAAACAAATGTGACCTTCTTCAGGATCCTCGTCGCTTTCATCAGAATCTGACTCTATCCAGGTAGCTAATTCTTTTGTGGCAGAGTCCTCTTCAGCGACCATTCCCTTTTGCTTGGAATATCTTAGAGTGAAGTTTCTTTTCTTCTTCATGTACTCGAATTTGGGAATTGGACATTCTGATGTGAAATGACCAGGTTTCCTGCAATTAAAACAAACGAGATCCTCTTTCTTTTGGAGAAGTTGGAGTACTCTTTCTTATTTGTTGAACTGCTCCTTGAAAACCTTGCTGGAGCCTTGCTTGATGATCCGGGCCTTGCTGATTTTCTGAACTTTTGAAATCTTTTCGCGAATATAGCAAAGTCATCATCGTCCATATCTAGTAATTCAGATGTGGAGATTTTTGGATCTTCTTCGACCATTTCTTCCTTTTTAGCGACCAATGACAAGTTCTTTGTTTTTCCTTCCATCTCTTCAATGTTGTGGATCTTGATATCGAAAACCTTGAGGTTGGCATAGAGGCTTCTGAGTGACATATCATCTAGTAACTTGGTATCTTCAAGAGTGTTTCCTTTTGTGAAGATATTGAGAACCAAGAGCGGATAGAAAATTAACATTGATTTCTTTCTTGGTGAACTTCTTTCCAAGTGCAGTGTAAGTACTCACTATTTCACAGTAGCGGTCATAAGTGTCTCTAAGTGATTCACCGGGGATCTTAGCAAAGTTATTGAATCTTTTTTGAATTGCAAGCTTTTTTGCTTTCTTTGCAAGCTTGATCTCCTTCGATGTAATCTTCAATTGCATCCATAAGTTCTTTTACAGTAGCACATTCCATGATTTGTCGACGCTAAGATGTACTTAAAGTACTTAAGAGTATGCTCTTTGCTTTCACATCCATTCCAACCAGTCTTTTTTCTTCATCAGTCCATTCAGCTTTTGGTTTCTTGATCGACGGTGTGTCTGCATTGGTTTCTGGATTCAGATTTGCTTTCATTGGGAAGTATGGTCCAATGGTAAGACAATCGCCAAGTTGCTCGTCCATGGAATAGAACTGAGTTAGAATGCTGTGCTTCCATACGTCAAAGTTATCTTTGTCGAATGCTGGAACGTGAGTGAAGTTAACCGTTGCCATAGTTTTATGACTTGCCATTTTGAATCGGCACCCAAGCTGTTAAGCTTGAAAAACAAAAGTTTTATGAAGGTGTTTGCTCTGATACCACTTGTTGGTCCCAAAGACACAACAAGGGTATGAAAAGAGGCTAGAGTGGGGGGTGAATAGCCTATTTAAAATTATCAACCCTTTTTCAAAATTCAACCTTATGCTTACTATTAAGTTTTGGGGTCAAGTAAAAACCACTAGTTCAAAGTAAAATACACAGCGGAAGTTTTCGATAAAAACAAAGTAGAGTTGTTTTTGAAGTTAAAACGACTAGGTAGGCAGAGATTGCGGTAGGCAATATAGCGGTCGGCAAAAAGAGGTAAGTGAAAACACTAACTAGAAAGGTTCAACTTCAGTACGCAAAACGGTCGGCACTATTGCGGCAAGCAATATTGCAGTAAGGTAACCTTGCGGTCAGCTATATGCGGTCGGCAAAGGTTACTGACTAGGTAGGTTGAAAATGAAGGTTTGTGTCTGAGAGTTTTGGCAAAAGGATAAGTAGTCAGAAGTAGTAACTAAGGTAGTAGGTCAGTAACAAACACAATTCACTATCGTTTGAATATCTGGAAAGATCAAAGCACTAAACGACAACACAAGATTAATATTAACAATAAGAACAATTGCTGAAAGTAAATTTTCGGAAAGTAAATGACACAATGATATGGAAAGGTTCGATCTGTTAAAAGATCTACGTCCTTTACCAAGATGGTCAGTCTTGGATTTTGAATGGAGGATGTATTAATTATCTTGAGTACAAATTACAAAGATGAAGAATTGAATTAACTCCTATTTTCTATGAAGAACAAATCCTAGACTTAGAACGGTGTATCCCTAATGATGCAATCTATGTGATTGATCAATCGGGGTGTGTGTGTGTGAAAAACAAGAGCTCTATGTAATCTATATGATAGAGAGCCTAATGAATCTTTAAGTATTGCTGGGCTTGAGATTTGATGCTTGAAGGTTTGCTGGAGATCTTTGAAGATTTGAAGGCGAAGGCTTGAAGATTCAAATGATTCTGGAAATCTTGAGTATGATCTTCAATCACCAAGCATTTCAATAGCAATTTCTCTCTTTGAATCTCAGCACACTTTCAATGTAGAAAGTAAGGGCTATTTATAGCCTTTGGAGAGAAATAGCTGTTAGAAGATGATGAGCTGGAGCATTCTGATTGGAGATCACATCGTTGTCTTGTAGGTGCAGAAGTTAGTGGTCCAGATGTACTATCTTGTACGACCAAATTCAAATTTGAATTTCCAACGTTCTAAAACAAACTTGTCTTTTCTTGGTTGTGCGATAGGAAGTCTGCGATAGGCTTATGCTCTGCAGTCACCGTGCAGCGGCAAGGTTATTGCGGTCACTAAGACCCTGTGGTAGCCTAGAGTACGGTCGCATAGTTGAGGTAGGCAAACTTAGCCAATTTCACAGCAATAGTAGCAGCAGCATTTCTTCAAAATTTGAGGGGCTGATCTTCTAAGCCTAGCTAAACTAAAAATGGACTTAACTAATGAAGTTATAAAACTTCTTACAATAAAACCTAAATTCCATAAAAAGTAAAATAAGGTTATGGGATCAATCAAATCTAGGTAATAGGAGTGGTTTATAATATGCATACCCAACACTATCACTATCTACAAGGAGAGATCAGGATGTGGAAATATTTGAATTTCCACTATCTATGCTAACATAAAGTATCATATTTGCATGATGGCAACTTGATAATTTTAAGGGTTAATTGCAATTTGCTTCCTGACTTTGTCCAAAATTTGCAATATTGATGCTGTCTTTTCATTTTCGCTAATTGGTATACTCACTTTGTCATTTTGTTGCAATCTAATTACAAAAGTAACTAAGTATTAGTGATGCCAAATCTAATTGAGAATGACCAAAACTAGGGAATAAAACTCAAGAAATTTTTCAGTCTCTAAAAGAAACTCACTTTCATTGAAATTCAAAAACTGCCTAGTCTAGGATTCCTAACATGCATATGTACAAGAGTAAAATAACTACCCACTAACCCACTAATGCCCCTAACAACAATCAAAATAAAAAAAACATTACAAAATTAAAATTCCCAAAACAGTAAAATGACATTTTCGCCCCTCAAACGATCCCGGATGGCTAAAATCACGCTGCGATGACTTGATATCTCGAGCCTGTTACGCATGTCCGTGCCAAATTTCATGTCATTCCGAGATTGTCACTTTTGGACCGAAAATTACCCTTTAGTCCCTGCATCAATTAGTTTTCTAACAGATTTTATGTCATGTGACAAGCACATGACGTTTTAATATATTTTTGAGGTTGCAATTTTCGGCAGGAGTTGTTTAAAGTTCTAGGCTCACAACTCTATCATAGTACTATTGCCTATCACCCTCAAACTAATGGACAGACGGAGAGGGTGAATAGGTGTTTGGAAGCATATTTGAAGGCTATGACTGGCCATAGACCAAAGGCTTGGCTCAAATGGGTATCTTGGGCTGAGTGGTGGTACAACACATCAATGCACAGTGCAATTAGGATGAGTTGTTACAAGGACTTATATTGTAACGACCCGAAAACCTGCCTCTATTTTTGTAGTAATAAATAATAAATTATTTATTTATTGCCTATTTATTTATTTAAATTATTTATTTATTTAAATAATTATGTGTGCATTTTGTGTCTCGTAATAATTTTGTGCCTAGCATTTAATCGGTTAATTGTGCTAGTGTAGAGTATTGGATCTTAGTTATTAGTGGGAAGTATAATTATTGTGTTAGTTGTGTAGGTAGTGGAAGAGGGGGTCTAAGTGTAACTTTTGAATTATTTCTTCAATTACTCCCTCACCTCCCTCTCCCCCCCCCCCCCTCACTCCCTCATTTTTTTTCTCCCAGCAACTCTCCTTCTCTCTCTCTTCATTTTTGGGTAAGTTTTCTCCCCTTCCTTCTCTCTACATTCTACCTATCTTCCCATCATTATCTCTCATTTCTCATAACTTGAAACTTGTTTAGATCGTCGATAGGATCGCATAGAACCAAAAATATTCGAGTTCCGTCATCTTTGATAAATTCGAGGTAAGTTACTTTCCCCCATTTTTATGCTAGAAATATCATTCCATGTTTATATGATGATAAGAATGCCATTTATTGCTCCCTTGGTTGATTTTGGAGTGGATTTGCATTTTATTCATTTTTGGTGAAAATTGGGTGTTTGAATCATCTCTTGGTTTAGGTTGTCTAATAGATGTTATATGAGTCATTTTGGACTTATAATTTGTTCTAGTACCTTGTTATACTTGTTGGAGATATTAGATTTTGGTTTGGTTTTAGTTTGGGTTGATTTTTGGAAGAAACCCAGTATTTTGGCCGGATTTCGTCCCTCCGGGCAAGGAGGCGCGCGCACCATGTTTTGGGAGGCGTGCGCACCCTTTTTTGCTTCAAAAACGGAGCCTTCTGATCAAGGGAGGCGCGCGCACCCCTTTATAGGGAGGCGCGCGCACCCCTTTATAGGGAGGCGCGCGCACCCCTCTTTTTCCAGTTTGTCCCTTTTTCGTTCGATCTTCCGGAGGCCATAACTTTCTCATCCGGACTCCGTCTTAGGCGTGTAAACTATCGTTTCGAAGCTATCTTCGAGTACTACAAGATGGTATAGGTTGTTCAGTTAAGATATAAGTTTTATACTTCGGGATTTTATTCGGTGTTTGAGGTTAAGAGGAGTTGTATCGATCCATTGTGAACAAGTTTTGTAAATCCAATTGAGTGACTTTATTGAGTTGTTATGTTCATATTTGTGGTATAAGTGAGGATTTCATACTTTGAGACCCTTTAATTGAAATTTATTTTACTGATCGGATTGATTTTAGAATAAGACTTGGTCTAGGTTTTAGGTGATATCCTATAGTACCTAGAGGGTTGTTTTGGAACACTAAAGTGTAGGGTTTAGTCCGGTCGTGATCATGTTCTAATAAGGGTAACCTTTTGGATTCGTTTGGGGTGTTTAGAATTGGTTCGTTATGAACGGAGGTAAAGCGTGAATTGGCAACTGGGTACCTACGGTTTGATTAACCTTAAGTTGTATTCATTCGGATTTCTTATTTGGAATTCCAGGTGTGATGAGATGGTTGAGTTCATAGTCCTAGTATATCTTTATGAGTAAGTGTTTAGGGTCATTTTGGTAATAGTCATGGTACTATTTGTGAGCGACCGTTTGGGTGGTGCTCTTTATGAGTAACTTATGAGTACCATCTTTAGAATGTGTTCGGTATGGTTCCTTATCATGGAATTATTATGTTTTAATGGTCATTGTTGTTGGGCTCCCTATGAGCAATCTCATTTATCATTGTTGGGCTCTTTTATGAGAAACTTCTTGTGTTCGTTGTTGTCGAACTCTTCATGAGTAATCGTTTGCATCTTTATGGTGATTAATTGGTGTGGTTCCCTACTTTGGAATCAGTGGTTGTTTATTGTGCTAGTATTTTATTACTTAGCCTTTATTTGGAAGTCCAGCTGGTATTTGTGTGTTTCGGGCGATGCGAAAGATTATAATGGCAATGAGCTGAGTCCATTATAATTCTTGACCATTATTTTGCCCCATTATTACCCTCCTCCAGATTGGCCTTGGATGTGAGATGAGCTAGCTCCTTTGTGAGCATTATAGCTATTGGTTTTGGGCTTTGACTGTGTGTCATCGTCCCCTTGTTGTTATTGGTTCCGGTACCGGGGGTATTCTCTTCAGCTTTTATGCTACTATGAAGATGGCTTGATGGGTTGATTGATTGATTGGTCGGTTCTGACCGGGGTTCTCTCTAGTTGTTATACTGCTATTGTTGATTGGTTGATCGGTTGAAGCTGCGCAGCGATTGTTCTATTGGTTTGGTGAAACCTTGGCTCAGTATCCTTTGTAACGTGTTTATTTCAGTCTTATGTGCTGCATGATGAGTTAGTCGTTATTTCCAACTGGTATGGGACGGTTGGCGATAGGGAGCTTTCTCATTTGTTGTTATATGATTTACTTGCTCAGTTATATAATTGATTTGCATGATATTATGCCATGTAGATGCATTTAGTAACTTACTGAGATTTTATCTCACCCTGTTTCTTGTTTCAAATTGTTTTTCCTTAACCCCCCCAGGAAAGCAAGTGGTAGCGTTGTGAGGTTCGTTGTAGCAGGAATCTTCTGAGCAGGTTGATCGCATTTGGGGATAGTTGCCCTTCGGAGCCTTTACGCATATTATTGTGGGTTCGTAGTCGTTCAGTGTTTGCATATACGGTTGTACTTTGGGTATTTTTATTAATAGTTGTTCTTGCTTCCGCGTTTGTTTATAGTCTCCGAGTTATAATCTCGTTGAGGTGTTGCTTGATGGTATAGATTTCATAGTTGAATTCACGCGCCCGTGTTTGGTATTTTGTATTTTGGAGATGTATATTATGTAAATTTTATATTTATGGATTTTGAGATTTCCGGGGCGTGACAGTTGGTATCAGAGCAATGGTTTTAGATCTTGAAGGAGAATAAGAACTCTGATATTGAATAGGTTTCAATACTTGGGTGTTATGATTTTGAGTCGTTTAGAAACTAAGTTTTCTTGAAAGTGTGAGGTTAAGGTAGAAGTTGGTTGAGTTATGAGTCGTGGTATTGACGTCGAGTGTTTCTTCTCTTGTGGTATATCAAGTATAGGATTGGTGTCAATAGTGTTGGTTCCATTGGGGTTAGTTGGCTTGGGAATCGAGAGTGCGAGTTTTGAAGGCTTGGACGTACCTATCTCGTAAAGTGGAAATGTCTTGTGCTATGTTCGTATGTTTGTTCTTATTAAGTGATTTATGTTGAGGTGTATTCTCGAGTACAAAATTTCGTGATTTCTACTGATTGAGGTAAGGTGAATTGGTTATGTCACCTATACAGGATATTGACGAGTTAAGTAGTATGGCCCAGCTTTCAAGGTGTCTCGAAATTCTTTGGTGCCATCGACAGGTGGGGAATAATTCTATATTAGTGTGTTTGACTTGTTTAGGAGCATACTAAGTATATATAATGTCCAGGTTCTATGTTGAAAATCAGAAATCTTTATTATAAGGTTGTGCTGGGAATTTAGCTTACTCCGTTGGCAATATCAATTTTGAAATTTTGGGTATAATTTATACTGAGTGCAATATGTCGATTGACCGATAGAGAACTTGGGTTATTTGATGAGTTAAGATAAGCTACAATACTGATAGCTGAATCAGTGAACATATAGTATTGATTGGGTTAAAAGAGTTAAAGATTCAATTTGTGAATTTCTTGATAGGAGTTTTGTTTACTTTTAGTACATCTACGTGAGTGCATCGGAATTGTTTAGTATGAGGAAATACTTAATTTATTTTGGGTCATAATAAGAAGTTGAGTTATGATACTTTTGGGATCATTTTAATACATGACTGGAGTTGAGTTAAAGCAATACGAGTTAGGAGTATATTGTGGGAATTATAATCATTAATGATGGTGAGCGCGTTAAGTTTAAAGGACTAGACATGTTTAGAGAAGGTGAGAATTCCTTGAACAATATTAAAGGCATTGTTGGGTACAGTTGTCACATGGTCCTGAATCTTTTCTTGGTGGCGTTCTCGTTTGGATTAAGGATTTGTAAAGGAAAGTTGGGTATAGATACTTGGGCATCTTAAAGGATACTATGATTTGTACTGGGTCAGTTGAAATGTTGCTAGCTAATTGTATTATTATGTTGGTAATACTGTTGAGCCTAAGTAACATTGGGTTAATAAATGTATACGTGAAAGACTAATTTGGCTTAACCATTGATCGAGGTTCAAGATCAAAGAATTGGGACGGAATAGTTTATTGAATATTTTGGATTATTAGTGACCGTTTGTAATATCTTTTAGAGTTGTAATTTGTAAAATGTTGATATATACGAAGGTAAAGATTGTGAAAATTTCGGATCATTACAGCTCTACGATAATGGTAATCCTTAGAGATACAGTCACCTCGGTGAGCATTTGGAGGATGAGAAATTTCTTTAGCTTTTCATAGTTTAAGAAGTTGTGTAAGCTTGAAATTGTTTAATGTTTTGAATTTCTGGAAAGTAATATTAAGTATGCGATTTTCTAATGGAAGTATCTTAGCGGTATAATTAAGGTTGTGAATACGACTAGTTTGTAGTATTGTGAGAATTATGTTTAAGAGAAATTTGGATTCTTCAATTTTGGCCTTGGGTATGGATTTTAGTTAGGAGTGAAGATAGTGATTGAATAAGGATCAGTACGAGAGATTACTATATTGTAAGCATTAATTAAGTTTACTATATGATGGGTTAAAGTGGGTAATTGGAAGATTAGGGAAGAGACGGAACTAAAGTAACCGTGGCTATTGGATCATTCGGGTAAGTATTCTAAAATTCGGGTTAATAAATAGAGCTATCTATGACTAGGGATGGTTGTGATTTTAGTGATTTTATCTTAGCGGTTTATATTATATTTTATTTTGGGACCAAGTTGAAACGTTATGGTAACGGACTATCAAAAGGTGATAGATATATTTCTTTAGAAAACTAAGTATGAAGTAAGGCTAGTAGTTGAGAAATTCAAAGGTTATGACTGTATTATGTTTTATCTTATAAGGAAAGTGAGTGTAGTAGTGGAATCGCATTTGACCGGATAGTTGATAACAGTAGATTTTTGATTATATCATTGAGTTATTGGGTGACAGTAATCGTTAGCCCTATTCCTTCTCTTATTTATTCGGGTAGTAGTATGATTACGTGGGTTGATGTATAGATCGTCAATGCGTGCGGATGAACCGGAAAAGTAAAACTTATGGATGTTGATGATTTAAGGGTTGATGGAGAGCGTAATGCTAATCAGGATCAAATCAGCTATGTCTTAGAATTGGTCAACAAGTGATAGTCTTGAGAATTCGAAATTCGGGATGAAAGAGGAAGTTAACTTTAGAATGTTTGATACGAGTATACTTGAGATGCGTACGTGTTCAAATGTGTCGGTTTATTTGAGTCGTGGGGACGATGTATGAAATATTTAATTGGTACTTGATAGAGGTTATGAGTGCTTTATGCGAATTGATATTTGTCGCCTCATTATGACCGCTTGTTGTGAAGTTTGATGAGTGAATTCGTGGGCGAATTCTTTTAAGGAGGGTAGATTGTAACGACCCGAAAACCCGCCTCTATTTTTGTAGTAATAAATAATAAATTATTTATTTATTGCCTATTTATTTATTTAAATTATTTATTTATTTAAATAATTATGTGTGCATTTTGTGTCTCGTAATAATTTCGTGCCTAGCATTTAATCGGTTAATTGTGCTAGTGTAGAGTATTGGATCTTAGTTATTAGTGGGAAGTATAATTATTGTGTTAGTTGTGTAGGTAGTGGAAGAGGGGGTCTAAGTGTAACTTTTGAATTATTTCTTCAATTACTCCCTCACCTCCCTCTCCCCCCCTCACTCCCTCATTTTTTTTCTCCCAGCAACTCTCCCTCTCTCTCTCCATTTTTGGGTAAGTTTTCTCCCCTTCCTTCTCTCTACATTCTATTTATCTTCCCCTCATTATCTCTCATTTCTCACAACTTGAAACTTGTTTAGTTCGTCGATAGGATCGCGTAGAACCAAAAATATTCGAGTTCCGTCATCTTTGATAAATTCGAGGTAAGTTACTTTCCCCCATTTTTATGCTAGAAATATCATTCCATGTTTATATGATGATAAGAATGCCATTTATTGCTCCCTTGGTTGATTTTGGAGTGGATTTGCATTTTATTCATTTTTGGTGAAAATTGGGTGTTTGAATCATCTCTTGGTTTAGGTTGTCTAATAGATGTTATATGAGTCATTTTGGACTTATAAGTTGATCTAGTACCTTGTTATACTTGTTGGAGATGTTAGATTTTGGTTTGGTTTTAGTTTGGGTTGATTTTTGGAAGAAACCCAGAATTTTGGCCGGATTTCGTCCGTTCGGGCAAGGAGGCGCGCGCACCATGTTTTGGGAGGCCTGCACACCCTTTTATGCTTCAAAAACGCAGCCTTCTGATCAAGGGAGGCGCGCGCACCCCTCTTTTTCCAGTTTGTCCGTTTTTCGTTCGATCTTCCGGAGGCCATAACTTTCTCATCCGGACTCCGTTTTAGGCGTGTAAACTATCGTTTCGAATATCTCTTTGAGTACTATAAGATGGTATAGGTTGTTCAGTTAAGTTATAAGTGTTATACTTCGGGATTTTATTGGGTGTTTGAGGTTAAGAGGAGTTGTATCGATCCATTGTGAACAAGTTTTGTAAATCAAATTGAGTGACTTTATTGAGTTGTTATGATCATCTTTGTGATATAAGTGAGGATTTCATACTTTGAGACCCTTTAATTGAAAGTTATTTTACTGATCGGATTGATTTTAGAATAAGACTTGGTCTAGGTTTTAGGTGATATCCTATAGTACCTAGAGGGTTGTTTTGGAACACTAAAGTATAGGGTTTAGTCCGGTCGTGATCATGTTCTAATAAGGGTAACCTTTTGGATTCGTTTGGGGTGTTTAGAATTGGTTCGTTATGAATGGAGGTAAAGCGTGAATTGGCAATTGGGTACCTACTGTTTGATTAACCTTAAGATGTATTCATTCGGATTTCTTATTTGGAATTCCAGGTGTGATGAGATGGTTGAGTTCATAGTCCTAGTATATCTTTATGAGTAAGTGTTTAGGGTCATTTTGGTAATAGTCATGGTACTATTTGTGAGCGACCGTTTGGGTGGTGCTCTTTATGAGTAACTTATGAGTACCATCTTTAGAATGTGTTCGGTATGGTTCCTTATCATGGAATTATTATGTTTTAATGGTCATTGTTGTTGGGCTCCCTATGAGCAATCTCATTTATCATTGTTGGGCTCTTTTATGAGAAACTTCTTGTGTTCGTTGTTGTTGAACTCTTCATGAGTAATCGTTTGCATCTTTATGGTGATTAATTGGTGTGGTTCCCTACTTTGGAATCAGTGGTTGTTTATTGTGCTAGTATTTTATTACTTAGCCTTTATTTGGAAGTCCAGCTGGTATTGTGTGTTTCGGGCGATGCAAAAGATTATAATGGCAATGAGCTGAGTCCATTATAATTCTTGACCATTGTTTTGCCCATTATTACCCTCCTCCAGATTGGCCTTGGATGTGAGATGAGCTAGCTCCTTTGTGAGCATTATAGCTATTGGTTTTGGGCTTTGACTGTGTGTCATCGTCCCCATGTTGTTATTGGTTCCGGTACCGGGGGTATTCTCTTCAGCTTTTATGCTACTATGAAGATGGCTTGATGGGTTGATTGATTGATTGGTCGGTTCTGACCGGGGTTCTCTCCAGTTGTTATACTGCTATTGTTGATTGGTTGATCGGTTGAAGCTGCGCAGCGATTGTTCTATTGGTTTGGTGAAACCTTGGCTCAGTATCCTTTGTAACGTGTTTATTTCAATCTTATGTGCTGCATGATGAGTTAGTCGTTATTTCCAACTGGTATGGGACGGTTGGCGATAGGGAGCTTTCTCATTTGTTGTTATATGATTTACTTGCTCAGTTATATAATTGATTTGCATGATATTATGCCATGTAGATGCATTTAGTAACTTACTGAGGTTTTATCTCACCCCGTTTCTTGTTTCAAATTGTTTTTCCTTAACCCCCCCAGGAAAGCAAGTGGTAGCGCTGTGAGGTCCGTTGTAGTGGGAATCTTCTGAGCAGGTTGATCGCATTTGGGGATAGTTGCCCTTCGGAGCCTTTACGCATATTATTGTGGGTTCGTAGTCGTTCAGTGTTTTCCATATACGGTTGTACTTTGGGTATTTTTATTAATAGTTGTTCTTGCTTCTGCGTTTGTTTATAGTCTCCGAGTTATAATCTCGTTGTGGTGTTGCTTGATGGTATAGATTTCATAGTTGAATTCACGCGCCCGTGTTTGGTATTTTGTATTTTGGAGATGTATATTATATAAATTTTATATTTATGGATTTTGAGATTTCTGGGGTGTGACATATATGGGTGTGTCCTAGAAACATGATACTACCTAGTACTGATGACACCTTAGTATCTGCAGTTGGGGACTTCATCAATGAAAGGAAAACTTTAATTGACGTTCTTAAGAACAATTTGGCTCAAGCTCAAAACAGATACAAGGTGTATGCTAACAGGAACATAACAGAAAGGGTTTTTAAGGTAGGGGATTGGGTCTTCCTAAAGCTACAACCATACAGGCAGCATTCAGTGGCATCAAGAGGCAATCGGAAATTAGCAGCAAAATATTTTGTCGTTTACAAAGTACTAGAGAAAATTGGTTATGTGGCCTATAAATTGGATTTACCTACATCAGCTCAGCTTCACCCAGTGTTTAATGTGTCTCTCCTCAAGAAAAAGTTGGGAGATAAGGTGATAGTTTCCTCTACTCTGCTAAAAACAAATGCAGATAGGAAATTGCTGGTAAAACCACTTGCAATTAAGGAGAGGAGAATCATAAAAAGGGAAATCGAGTTGTAGCTCAGTTATTGATTCAATAGGCCAATGCTGCGAATGAAGACGAGACGTGGGAGGATATTGCTACCATCGATGCTCAGTTTCCAAAATTTCTGCCAGTAGGACAAGGATGTTGAAAGGGGGAATTGTCACAGAACTAGCTGTTATATTCAATTAGGGCTCATACATTGGGGAGGAATAACAGTCAAGGGTAGAATAGTAATTTCCCCCTAATTAGTCAAGGTAATTTTATAATTTCAGCTAATGGGAGCACGAGGCATAGTACATGATCACCTTCTGGAAGGATTACGCCTGTTGCATTGTGATTGGTCATGGCCTTTTGCCATTAGGAAGGCGGTTATGCGAGGATCTAGGGATCGGCGATAAGAGGCAACATTCACTGGATGGGAGGGTGTGGGTTATTGACGTATTTTCTTATATTTTTTAGGTGTAATCCAGCTAGTTCATAGCTCAGTAGTTCTATTTAGCTAAGTCTAGTTTAATTGTTGTTTAATTTGCATTTCCTGTTCTAGTTGGATTTCTGAGTTTAATTCAAGAGTGAACTACATTTTTGACCATCGTACTATTTGGGCATCATCAATTTGACCATCAAACTTCAAAGATTACAAATGTGACCTTCATGCTATTAATTTAATAGCAAATGCGACTTAATCGTTAATAGATGTTAGATTCTATAAATGGACGAGTTTCCATCAACAATCGTTAGTTTTATTAACGAATGTTAATTTTCGTAACAGTCAAAGCTTCTGATGGACATAATAATATCTAAAGAAAATATTTTATAAATGATAAATTAAAATCTTTACTTTGCATCAAATAATTTTAAAAAAATATAATATAGGCCAAATTAGTTGAGCAATATTTTAAGTAATTAGATAAGCTTTACAGTTAAACTCTGTATATATATATATATTTTACAGTGGATGTTTTCAATTAAAAGGAAAATATGATTATCTAATAGTTTAAAAATGGGATTGCCTCATAGAAAAAAAAGAGAGTATTTTTTAAATCTGAATTAGAGTAAATAACAGTCAATTTTGTTAGAGCATGGCTTGCATCACAAGTCATTTAGTATTTCCATTCATAAAATCATACCTATAATGTTAATATAAAGTGTAGTAAATTATAATAAATGTGTAGAATTCCTGAGATGTAATTTATCTATTTATGATGGGCAAAATGGTAAATTAACATCATTTAGGTTGAAAGGGTGTAGTCCCTAAATGAAGTGCCCCTTTGTCTTGTATATATAGGGCCTTCCATCAACCCTTAAGACAACTACATTTTTCTCTCCTAAATAATCTTCATATTGTTAGAAGTACTTGAGAGATTAAAGGCACTCATCATTTAGAAGATCTTCATCCCCTACATCTTCTTCTTATTTCTCCCTACAACATCAATCATGGATTTAACAGGTAACGCTTCCGCCTTCATCTCCTTCTCAAACTTATTCCAGAATAGAGTATGGTATTCAAGGGATTAAAATTGTTCCAACAATTGGAATCAGAGCCCGCTCATATTCTGGTTTGGTTTGAGTTCTTTTGGAAAAAGCTTTAATGCTTAATTTTGATTCATTTTTTCTGTTGAATCATAAAGTTTTTTTATGTTGTTTAGAGGCTCTATTTGATTTAAGAGTGCTGATATTCATCATCTAAAATTTTAAGAAAAGGTTTGAAAGTTTTGTTCAAATGAACACAATGGTTCAAGCTTGACTATCCCTACATAGCATAGTTATGTGTAATGCATAATTATGTGGATCTACTTGCTTGAATCCATTTTTTTAAAAAAAAAATTAATAATATTATCCCTATATATCATGTCTATACACTGTATAAATGTATACTCATGTGGATCTACTTGTTGTTCATTGTTTTGGGACCAAAATTTGGAAAAAGTGCAGCAAGAAGACTGAATCGGTGCTACTGTAGTGGGGTGGTCCGGTCGGGTCTTTGGTTTAGTCCGGTCGGACCCCCTAGGGTTTTGAAACGGTAGGTTTTGAAAAGGCATGGTCCGGCCGGGTCTTTGGTGTAGTCCGGTCGGACCTCTTGAACAGATCTTGGCGGGTGTTGGTTTCAAACCGGGCGGACCTCAAGACTTGCACGGTCGTGTTTTTTGTTTAGAACGGCCGTGCACTGTGTGCCGAGAAAACAAATGTTTCTGTAATTGATGCTCGGCTGTGCACTTCTCTATGCTCGGCCGTGCAAACACTGTTCATAGATTTTGGAATTTTTAATGTTTCTGCACCATTTTGTTTCCCCCTTTTGAACAAAACATACATTTTCAAACCCTAAAGTCTTGATTAATTATATGCTTAAAAAATTTTATTCATTGTTCAAATAATATTATCACCAAAGTGATTAACGTTATTTAAATCCAAAATTGTTAAAGTGTTGAATGTTTGAGTTAATATGTGAATGACTTGATTTTCCAAAGAAGATCTTGACATTTGACTAAACTTAAACATTCATGTGGTAACAAATAAAATGAACATTAAAGTTGTTTTGTTAAATCCTTAAGACGGCCCAAAGGAAGATTAAGCATTTGATTAAATATTGTTCAAATTACTTGTTATTGAAGGCAATTATTTATGAGTAAACTCGCAATCCAAAGATTAGTTTTGATGTCATGTTAATTGTCTTGTTTGATGGATTTCATTTAATATAATTAATAATTTATTCATTATGTAATTACTTATTTATGTTTTGTATTCATTCTTTTGTTCTCAAAACCCAACAGATTTACTTAATGCTTCATCAATTACTGCTGCGATGAGTACTATTCCGATGCTAAATGAGACTAACTTTAAAACTTGGAAAAACAAAATTGTAATGATCTTGGGCTGTATGGAAATAGACCTCGCTTTAAGGGAACCGTTTCCTCTTCCTCTCACTGATCAAAACACTAAATAAGATCGCTTAAGTGATTAGAAGTGGAAACGCTCCAACCGCGTGAGCCTAATGATTATGAAAAATGTTGTCCCGGAGACCTTTTTGAACACCGTCTCCGAGGATGTTGATTCTAATACTTTTCTTGAGACCCTTGAAGAACGCTTTGCAAAAAGCGAAAAGTCAGAAACAAGTTCTTCTTTGAGAAAGCTTGTTTCCATGAAGTACAAGGGTACCGGGAACTTAAGGGAGTATATTTTAGAAATGCTTCACCTATCGACAAAACTGAAAGCACTTAAGTTTGAGATATCGGAAGATCTTCTCGTGCATTTGGTTTTGATCTCTCTTCCTCCTCAGTTTGGTCACTTTGAGGTGACCTATAATTGTCAAAAAGACAAGTGGAATATTAATGAGTTAATTTCACATGTGACACAAGAGGAAGATAGGTTAAAGCAAACTAAAATCGAAAGTGCTCATTTGGCATCTACCTCTTCTCATGGGACAAATACAAGAGGGAAGGAAATTGCGGTAAGCCTAAGGGATCATCTGATGATCGTAAAGAAAAGAAGTGCTTCTTTTGCAAGGACCTTACACACATGAAGTACGACTACCCTAAGTATCACGCTTGGCATGCTAAGAAAGGTATGTCATTTGGTCTTGTTTGTACTGAGGCTAATTTGGTTTCAATTCCTACATATACATGGTGGTTGGATTCTGGTGCAACAACTCACATAAGTATGTCTATGCAGGGTTGCCTGAATTACCGAAGATCTAGTGAAGATGAGAGATTCATCTATATGGGAGCTGGGAATCCGGTTGAAGTTATAGGCATAGGGACCTTTAGATTATTGTTAAGAACTAGCTATTATTTTGTATTAAATAATACATTTATTGTACCGTCCTTTAGGAGGAGTTTAATATCTATCACAGTATTGGACAAGGAAGGTTATTCTTGTTCATTTGGTAATAATAAGTGTGATCTTTATTTTAATTCCAATGTTGTTGGTACTAGTACTCTGTCAAGTAATGATAATCTTTACTTACTTGACACTATTCAAACAATAAATGAGTCCCATAATAATGAAACCAAAAGTAAAAAGCGAAAGTTTTCAAGTGAAAATTCTTATACCTTATGGCATAGGCGTTTGGGTCATATCTCCAAAAGGAGAATTGACAAGCTTGTGTCCGAGGGAATCTTAAATAACCTTGATATTCCGGAAAAATACTTTTGCATTGAATGCCTAAAAGGAAAGTTTACAAACTGTTGGTCCCAAAGGGCAACAAGGGTATAGAACCGCTAGAGGGGGGGTGAATAGTGGTTTAAAATCTTTTTCAAAATACCCACGAAAATCAACCAATTGCTTATCAGTTTGGTCTATTGCGGTTTAAAGCACTAGAACCGCTCAGATAAAATGCACAGCGGAGTTTTGTGGTTATGGCCAAACTGAATTATAAAGAGTAGGGCGGTTTAAGTGGTTGAAAATGGAATGATGCAACTGATAAGGCACAACTGAAGTATCACAGAAGTATGCAAATCATTTATCAAGTCATTTCACATAAGAGTAAATAAAGCTCATAAACAGAAATGTAAATGACAAGGCAGAAATTAAAGATCAAAGACACACAATTTGAAGATGTTCGTTCTTGAAAGAACTACGTCCTCTACCTAGGTGGTTAGCCTAGGATTTTCTAATAGCTACTAGACTTGTATTGATTTAGAGGAGTTTTTACAAGATTACAAAAGAATCTAAACTCTAAATAAACAATCTAACCTAACAAAGCTATTATAACAACCTGTGTTTTCGAGGTATATAATCTATAAGAGAATATACTCCGGGTGTGTGGTGTGGAAAGAAATCAAGAGCTCAAAATATCTAAGTGATGGCGAGCAAGTGATTACTTTCTGTGCAAGGCTGAGTTGATGGTTTGAAGGCTTGAAGCTTTGATGAAGAACTCTGGGTTTGCAAAGGAGATGATGAAGATATGAATATCTGGGTTTTCAATCTTCAAAGCAAACTTGAATACTTGGGATATTCTCTTTGAAGCTCAGCAACCTTCATTGTTGACAAATGAAGGCTATTTATAGTGAAGGCATTAGTGACCGTTGGACAAAGAGGTGAGTCATTGTATGGCGGTTCTATGTGCTGTCACAATCCCATTGGTTGACCTGTCACTGTCGTCCTTTGCTTTTTCTTTGTGGAAGGAAGTTGTTGGATCACTACCTGACATTGTCCTTTTAGTTGTTGGAAAAGTACAACGGTAACTTTTCAAAAAGCGAGACAAACCGACATTCCAAGAATAACTAAAACATGACTTGAAGTTTTAAGGACAAATCACAAGTCATTCATTTACAGTTGTAAAGTGAATGTTTGTCTTCAAGGAGTAAATGACAGCAATAACTTCTTCAATATCTTGGTCGGCAGTTCCACCAGATGCATGTGCGGTTTCATGAATGAACTTGAAGTGCGGTTTCATCAAAGACACAAACTGCGGTTTGATGAAGGACTTAAGGCACCATGCTGGCGGTTTAAAGATGGCGGCTTGAGGGACACTAAACCGCTATGGATAAACCGAACATAACTCAGCCTAACTACTAAACACCTAGAAATGGACTTGTCTAAAAATTGAAGTATAACTTCATTACATGTAAACCTAAAGTCCACAAAAAGACACGTGGAATGGGTCAATCAAATCAGGTGGGTGTACTAACAATGAATCCTAACAATCTCCCCCTATTTGATTGATGCCATTACCACACTATGATAGAACAGACATTGTACTTGGTAAAAACATGCTCAAATGAATATGTATTAAAACTGCATCTCCCAAGTCAAATGCACACACAATGCTATACCATAGATTTCTAATCTATCAAAAAAAAAAGGAAATGAAAAACAGATAGATAAGAAATACATTCAGATGCATATAAAGAGATAAGATAATGAAAATCAGATATGCATGCTTAAACTGAATGTTTAAAACACATACACTCAGAAAATGTTTTCAAGAAAAAAATAGTGCATGAGTTTTTAGAAATGCATTGTTCCACAAACAAGTAGTTTGAATAAACAAAGTTTTGGAATATTGGATGCAATTTCATTATAATCCTTTAAAGGTTTTGGAAGTTACAAATTACAAGGAAAATAATGAAAGGCAAAACTTATTACAAAAGGATAGAAAGAAATCTAGTCAGTTCTATCAGGAACCCTGGCGGCAGCTTGGTCTGCGGTTTGAGCAGCATCAGAAGGCTTAACTAGGATGGCGGTTTCAAACACGTATTCAGCTGACTTAAGACGAAGTGAGGTTGGTTCATTTACCTTTTCTAGGATCTTTTCAGATAGATTCTTGAGGTCACGAGCAAAATGAACTAGATAGTCAGTTGATGAAACCGTCAGATCAGCTAGTTGGTCTAACTTCTTCTCTAGAACCACATTCATTTCTTGGGCCGCTTCAAGTCTGAGAGAAGTCAGCTCATTTAGAGTTTCAAGCTTATATTCTATTTTGAGCTGGTTCTCCAGAAGGGTTTCTATCTTGAATTCCATCCTCCCAATTCGAGGGTCAATAGCATTCTCCCTCTTAATGGCATCAACAAGGAAGGGCAGAGAGGAAAGAAATGCAGATCGGGTAAAAAGTGAATCCAGAAAAAATTGAATCCTTACTGGATCAGTTTCAAAAAGGAAGGAAGGGGAAGGAATGACAGAAAATGAAGTGTAGGGAAGAGAAGGGGAAATGGAAAGAAGTTGGGTATTGGAGAGAGGAATGGAAGTATAAGGAGAGAACTGCCATCTATAAAGC
This sequence comes from Campanula takesimana, assembly GCA_026119855.1. Classification (NCBI taxonomy): domain Eukaryota; kingdom Viridiplantae; phylum Streptophyta; class Magnoliopsida; order Asterales; family Campanulaceae; genus Campanula; species Campanula takesimana. Next base: position 267,326 of record JAOWBW010001152.1, on the reverse strand, counting down.
TATGGAAATACAACGCAGTTTATCCTAAAGAAAAATTGAGAGCAGAGAGAAAAAATGACCTCAACTGCCAGATCCTCAATGATTTGATCAAGAGTTGAAGCAATGAGTAGATCTGAAGCAGCCTGAGCTCATCGGCTGGAAAAATTGCGAAAGGATTTGGAGGACCAGACTTGAGTCGTTGCTCTTCATGCTTTTTGGCGGCTCTGAGGATGGCTCCATGGCGGTTGTCTTTGGAAGAAGTAGCTCTAAACCTCTTTAGGTAAGCCGCGATGTCATGTGCACACTTCCTTTTCATAGCAAGCGGTTTGGGAGTCCTAACTGCGACAGATAATTCAGGCAAAACCGAAGGCGCAGAGACATGTATCACTTGCGGTTGAACCGACGATTGAGCCGATGGACCGAAGGGCAGTGCAGCGGTTTCAACCAACATAGGGTCTATACCGTCCTTTCTCAGTTCAGCTCTTTCTCTTAATTCCTTTGCAAATGAGCCTTCAAGAGGTGAGTGATTCTTCTTGTCATGAGCCTCAGTGAAGTCCACTGCACCAGGTGGCCTTGATTTCCAGAGCTCCACAAAATCATATTTCTTTATTAATCTTCTCTTCTTCTTCAGCGGTTGAACCTCAAGATTGTCATCATCTTGCTCAGGTTCATCTTGAACTGCCTCAGACATATTAGTCTGCTCAGGCGCATCTACATCCACAATAACCTCAGCCACAAACTGTTCTGCAGTTTGATCAAGCTGAACTGTGGCCTCAGACATGTCAGTCTGCTCAGGCTCGGTTTGAGTAGAAGGTTTGAGGTTGGGAAGGGTAGAAAATATTAGCTGTAATTGTTCTTCAGTGAATTGAACAGATGGCATTTTTGGAGAAGATAGAGACGGTGAGGAAGTTTTGGGTTCAGAAGCAGTAGCTTTACGTTTTCGCATGAGATTCACATCTTGTGCAAAATTCATGGATTTTTCAACATTTGGCTTTATTGGGGAAAGGGGTTTTATCTAGGGTTTAGAAGAAGTAGGTGGAGATGATTTAGTGAAGGGGATTGGTTTAGATGAAGGTGGAAGAGGTTCAGAAGAGGGATTGGATAGAATAAAGAAGTATTTTGGTAAGGATGGTTTTGGAGGAAGATTGGATGAGGGTTTGGAAGGGTCAGTAATTTTAGCTTTCTTCTTTCTTGGAGCCGCGGTTTCCCTGGGTTGAGCCGCAGGGATTACAGGCTCCCCCTCAACCGCAGACTCCCTCTCAACTGGAGCCTCAGTTCCATCCAGGCTAACTCCTAGCCTATTCAAAGTGGCAGTTTGAGCTGCTTCTCTAGCTCTTGTAGTGGCAGCTTGATCTGCTATGGCACCGGCATAAGGTTTGCCTGACTTATTGAGCCGAGCCTCAGGATAGGGTCCTCTCTGCTCTTCAGGCAGAGGATCGGCATTCCATACCGCTTGTGCAAACCGCCATCCAAATCCGGTTCTGAAAGCATCAAGTTTTGAAGCACCAAACAAGGTCTTCTCATTCGGTTGCACCCACTCAGCTTCGTTTGCCATAGAAGCTTTAAAGATCACAGAATCCTGATGAAGAAACTTCGTTAAAAGTCTGCAGTGAGTTTTGATCTTTTTTTTTCCAGCGGCTTTGGCCGAAGTATGGAGGCTTAGGGAATTTATCATTTCTTGCATGATGATCCTTGGCCAGTGCCGTTTCTTCACTTTGTAGATAGCCACGCAGTAGTTGTACTGCTCAGTAGTGAAGTTGTTATGATTGCCATTTTTGCACATCACTCCAGTATTTACTAAATCACACAATATTGCCATAACTTCTCCAAACTCCTTCTTGGGGGTGGTCTTAGTGTTGAAGACAGAGACCCCTAAGAGCTCCTCAGTAGTTCGGCTGACTAACTCTGGTTTGATGGAAAGAATTCCATAATTTTCTAAACTAGCCAGGATAGCAACCTTTGAAGCAGATAGAACCACTTCTTTTGTCCTGACAGTGGACTTGATGGCCATTTTCAGTCTGAAGTTCCCCAGATGCCAAGTCTCTGATCTCTTCACCTCTTCCATTCAACAGAGGGACCATAGAGACAATCCCATTGTCAAAGAATTCTGCACAAATTTCCTTATCAAACTTTGGTTCATCTAATTGGAACAGGGGCAGCAGTTTCGATGACTCAAGCAGAGCTATCAGTTTCCTTCCAACTGAATCAGCTTCAAATTCGGCTTTAATGATTTGGGATCCAGGTACAAAGTTGGATTCATCCTAAAAATAATCAAAGTTAGTAAGAGATTAGTGCAAGCAGTTTGATAAACCAAGCATACAAACTGCTACAAGGAATTCTAATAATGAAAGAGGCGGTTAAAGCAAATCAGGGGTAAAATGGTAAACACCCAAAACTAGACATGAAAAGGATTTGAATGCATGAAGAACATGATGAACAGGGGATAAACATGCAAAACAAAAACTTAACCAAAACATGAAAGAAGTATACCAAAAGATTCGAAAAGAGCAGATACTAACAAAGTTCTAAAAGAACAAGTTCAAAGAACAAACCCAGAACATAGTATCAAAAAAATACGAAAGAACACCCGAAAACCCAAAAATCAAAATTGTTCAAAAATTGAACAAAAGACAAGAAATAAACATCAAAACCAGCATATATGAACACATGTAAGCATAATCAACCAAAAATTGAACGAAAAAGCAAGGAAAAACATTAGAAGACGAACAAGCTTTTACGAACAACAATGGCGGAAAAAGATGAAATGCTAGAGTGAAGGGTTCAAGAAATCATACCATATCGCCTTTGGATGTTTTAGATGTAGATGGAGCAGAAGGGTCGGATGATTTCTTAGGTGCCATTATGAAAATTTTGATGAAGTATGAGAAATTTTGGAGGTAGAAGACAGAGTGCAGAAGAGAGAGATGAATGATGAAGAAGGTAAAGAGGTAAAAAGAAATAAACTTTGTCTTTTATACTCAAATAACTGTTCCTCGGGTAATGGAACGACGAGAACGGTGCACGATGGTCTCCAGTTGGGGTCCCACGTCACATAGAATTTAATGCGGCAGAGATAATTGCAAAAAGGTCCTAATGAATGACGTGACATAAAGTAGGGACTAAAATGCAATTTCATACCTGAGCAGTTTGATTGAGCAAACCGACTTACCTTACGTCTTCAGCGGTTTTTGTTAAACCTATGTCTCTCTGATTTGATGGTGGTTTATATTTCTAAACCGAATGACTTTTACTTTCTTTTCGGTTTTGAAAGAACCGATTTCATTCATTTTTGACTCGTCAGTTTGATGGAATATCTTGTATTGAACCATTTATTGATGCGGTTTCAGTGATGACAGAACCGCACACTAGATGACCTTTTTAAGCATAGCAAAAACACTTAAACAAAAGATGTTAGAAATAATATATATAGATATGATATCTTAAGTTAGTTCTAACATACCCATTTCTCCTCGTAAATGATAGAACCTGGAATTTTCAAGCGGTTTGGTGAGGATGTCAGTAATTTGATCATCTGTTCCCACTTTTGCTAAAAAAAAATGTTTTTCTTTTCAACATGGTCTTTGAGGAAATGATATCTTATGCCGATGTGCTTGGTTTTTGAGTGCTGAACTGGATTGTTGGAGATGGATATTGCAGCAGTGCTATCACAGTAGATAGGGCAGTTCTTCTCAAATACTTCATAGTCTTCCAACTACTGTTTCATCCAGAGAATTTGAGAGCAACAGCTTCCAGACGCTATATATTCAGCTTCAGCGGTTGAGACTGAAACCGACGCTTGTTTCTTGCTGGACCATGACACAAGCCGCGTTCCAAGGAACTGACAAGTACCACTTGTGCTCTTTCGGCTTATCTTACATGCTGCAAAGTCAGCATCTAAATAACCTAATAGATCAAATGAAGATTCTTTGGAGTACCAAAGTCCAAGGTTAACAGATCCACATAAATATCTAATAATACGTTTAACAGCAATAAGATGAGATTCTCTAGGATCAGCTTGAAATCTAGCACAAACACAAACACTAAACATGATATCTGGCCTACTTGCAGTTAAGTAAAGGAGAGAGCCAATCATACCTCAATATAAAGTTTGATCAACTTTCTTACCATGTTCATCTCAATCCAAACTGCAGGCCTTAGGCATTGGGGTATCAACTGGTTTAGCAGTTTCAAGCCCGAACTTCTTTATCAAATATTTAGTGTATTTGGCTTGGTTGATAAAGATCCCATCATGGCATTGCTTGACTTGGAGTCCAAGAAAGAATGTCAACTCTCCCATCATACTCATTTCAAATTTACTCTTCATTAGCTTCTCAAACTTAACACACATAGTTTCATTAGTAGAACCGAAAATAATATCATCAACATATATTTGAACTAATAATGAATGACTTTTGTGTTTAGCTATAAATAGAGTTGTATCAATTTTACCTCGAGAGAAGCCTTGTTCAATAAGAAATTTAGATAGAGTGGCATACCATGCTCTTGGAGCATGTTTGAGTCCATACAGTGCTTTCTTGAGTTTGAAGACATGATTTGGAAATTTGTTGTCTTTAAATCCTGGCGGTTGGGCTACATAAACTTCTTCTTGCAGTTCACCATTCAGAAATGCACTCTTCACATCCATTTGATATAACTTGAATTTCTTGAAGGAGGCATAGGCCAGGAACAATCTTATGGCTTCGAGTCTAGCTACAGAGGCAAAGGTTTCATCATAATCAATCCCTTATTCTTGCCTATAACCTTGAGCAACCAACCTAGCTTTGTTTCTAGTTATAGCACCACTTTCATCCATCTTGTTTCTATATACCCATTTTGTTCCAATTACAGTGTGATCTCTGGGTCTTGGAACTAGAGTCCAAACTTTGTATCTTTCAAACTGATTAAGCTCTTCTTGCATTGCAATTACCCAACTTGGATCACTTAGAGCTTCATCTACCTTCTTCGGTTCCATCTGAGATAACAGAGCAGTTGAGAACAAACTGTGATCATCTCTGTGAGTCAAACTCCCTCTGGTTTGGACACCAGTACTGATAGGACCAATAACGTTGGCAGTTGGATGGTCTCTATGCTCATTAATTTCAAGAGGGAGGTTGTCTTGAACCACTATTTCTTGAAGATTTTCCAGAGGAGGATCATCTTGATAATCATTGAAATCTTCATTGAAGGTGATGATTGGAACTGGATGGACGGTTTGAATGGGATCAGAAGACAGCGGTTCAACAGTTACACCATCAGCGGTTTGAGTAGGTGCGGCTGAAGAACTGGATGTAGCGGTTTCAGTAGGATGGTTGTCAGTTGCTCAATGTCTAGTGCCTGTCTCAAAATCACTAAAATCATTAGCAACATATGGAGCCATATGTGGCTCAAGGAGAGCATGTTCATCAAATGTAACATGGACTGACTCTACAATTTTTAAAGATGTCTTATTGAAACAACGAAAAGCTTTGGAGTGTTTAGAATAACCAATAAAAATACCTTCATTGGCCTTAGCATCAAATTTACCTCGATGCTCTTTGCCATTGTACAAGATGTAGCACTTGCATCCAAATATCTTGAAGAAGGCAATGTTGGGTGATCTGCCTCTCCACAATTCATAAGGAGTCTTATTGTGAACTTTGATGATGAGGGAACGGTTCTGGGTAAAACATGCGGTATTGACAGCTTCGGCCCAGAAGTATTTGGGAAGCTTGGCTTCTGCAATCATAGTCTTCCCGGCTTTAATCAAAGTTCTGTTCTTTCTTTCCACTACTCCATTCTGTTGTGGAACTCCAGCGGTAGAGAAATTATGATCAATTCCATGATCATCACAATATTGGGTAACACCATTGTTTGTAAATTCGGTTCCATTATCTGAACGCACGGCAACAATGTCATCCAATTTCTGAGTTTGGAGCTGTCTAAAGAGAGTGGTTACGATGCCATAAGATCATCTTTAGAGGCCATCATTTCCACCCATGTATATCTTGAATTATCATCAACCACCAAAATTGTATAGCGGTTTCCTCCTATACTGGCGGTTGCGACAGGTCCAAATAAATCCATGTGCAGCAGTTGCAAACAGCGGTTCGTTGAAGGCGCGGTTTTACTAGGAAATGACTGTTTGGGCTTCTTTCCAAGCTGGCATGCTTTACACTTTTCATCATGCTGGTCAGCCACTTTGGATAGTCCTTTTATTAGACCATCCCTGTGCAGTTTTGCTAGATACTTGAAGTTCAGGTGGCTGAGCCGCTTATGCCATAATCAGCTGCTTTCACTTATATTTTTGGCTACAAAACAGAGGTCAGAAATAGAAACAATATTGCTTAAATCTATCATATAAACATCACCTGTTCTGTTGCCAGTCAGTAGAGTGACTCCATAGGAAGCATCTTTGATATAACAGCTAGTTGAGGAGAAAATGCAGTTCATTCCTTTGTCACAAAACTGAGATATGGAGAGAAGGTTGTGCTTGAGTCCTTCTACTAGTGACACATTTTCAATAGTCACCTTTCCTCGTTTGATTGCTCCATATCCTACTGTTTCTCCTTTCTTGTTGTTACCAAACACTACTGGGGGACCTTTCATTTGGATGAAACTGCAGAGTAGTTCGGAATCTCCAGTCATGTGTCGTGAGCATCCACTATCCAAATACCAGAGATCCTTCTTCTTTTTAGCGGTTCCAGCCATAAAACATGAAATCTGAAAAATAAACATGAAAGGTTTTGGTCCCCCTTATTCCTTGGGTCCTAGGGTTAGCAGCTTTTTGGGACCCACACCTGTTTGACCTTAGGATTTTTACATCCCTTGGCATTGGGTGTGAATCTTAAAAGACAATGACCAGCACTATGACCAAAATTGGCACAAATAGAACAATGAATTAAGCCAGGTTGTGGTTACGGTTTTACAAACCCTTTACTGACCTTCTGTTTCTCATGTTTTACTGGTTCAGCGGTTTTGGCTTTAACAAAGTTAATCTTCTTGAGCACAACCTTCCTCTTAGGTGCGGCTTTAGGAAATATAACAGGATATTCCTTAAACCGACTAGGAGCGTTTTCATCACTCAATACTTCTTTGGTTGCCTCAGCCGTTGTGGATTTCTCTTTCCACTTTGAATCTCTCCCAGTCTGGTTTTTAGGATACTCAAAGAAATAATTTTGCTTTTTAATTTCTTGTTTTGAGCCCTTTTTACCAGCATGATTCACCTTAGGAATTTCTTTGGTTTGTTCAGTTGGTTTCACACCACCTTCAGCACATAGACAAGGACACTTACACCCATCGTCAGTTTTAAATCCCAATCCAGTTTTCTCCTTAGAGAGAATTTGTGAATTAACGATTTGTTCTATGGTGACACCAGACTTAGTCCACACATCGGTCACTTTTTGAAGTTCATCCCTTTGTACAGTAAGATCATGGATTCGGGTGAGAAGTACCTCAGTTCTGTCCTTAAGGTAGCGGTTTTCTTCCACAATAAAAGCTATCCCAACAATTTGGAGCTTGAGTTTTTCAATCTCCTCCTTATGGGACTTGCACTCTTTTTGGGAATATTCAAGTTCCGCAGCCATTAATTTATATGCCTTTTTAAGCACAGTGTGTTGTTGACAAATAACATTAGCACGTTCAAGTACCTGGTCATCATGGCTTTGTTCGATTTGATCCTCAGGAGAGTAGTTTGGTGAAGTAGGAGTTTTTCCTTGTTTAGCTTCAGGAGTTCTTGTCGAAACTGAATTCATTTGATGGAGTGGCAGTGGAAGGCTTTCATCAATTTCAACTTTTTCTTCAAATCCTATTAGGCAAAGATTTGCAACTCCTTCATCTTCATCACTATTATCTGTATCAGAACCCATCCATGTTAATGGTTGTTCTCCTTGTTCAGCAACCATTCCTCTTCTCTTGAAAAACTTCTTGTTGAACGGTTTCTTGGCAGGAGCGGCTTCATTGCGCGGTTTGGGACAACTGGAGGCAAAATGACCTTGTTGTCTGCAGTTGTAACAAACAAGATCATCCCTTTTCTTAGCATCAGCTGCTTTATTGAATCTGGTTGGAGGGACAAACTTTGCAGGACCGCCTGACTGAAATTGAGCTCTGTTATTTCTAAACTTGGTGTAGTTTTTCACATAGAGAGCAAACTCGTCATCATCCATGTCATCAAAGTCAACTTGAGTAGAACTGGATGCTATACTTTGAGAATTTTGAGATGGAGTGTAGGATTGATGAGATTGCTGAGGTTGAGAATAGGGTTGATGATGTTGAGGGTAAGGTTGATGAGGCGGTTGGTGATACTCTGGAGGTGCGGTTTGAGGAATATATCTTGGAATATTTGGATCAAAAGAAGCGGTTTATAAATGGGTATTAGATGCGGTTTGATGGTGATCTGGATTGTAAACTGGAGATGTGGCATTGTTGAAAGCGGCAAGAGAAAGAGACTTGAATCTGTTTTCGGTTTCATGAGCTTCCTCAAGCTTGAATTCAAATACCCTTAGCATGGCATAAAGATGACGAAGATCAAGAGCCTCCAGATCTTTGTTGTCTTCAATGTTGGTAGTTTTGATCAGCCATTTGCTACCAAGAGATTTCATGAATCTCATGGTCAGGTCAGTATTGGAATACTTGTGCCCTAGAGAGAAACATACATTGACAATTTCCACGAACCGCTCATAGCATTGGCGAAGAGATTCCTTTGGGTCTTTGACAAAGTAATCAAAGAGCCTTCTCTGTTGGTAGAGGCGGTTCTTCTTGGTGTCGGCATCTCCTTCCAGAAAGTCAATGATGCCATCCCATGTTTCCTTTGCGGTATTTCAATCTATAACCTTTGAGTGAGTTCTTAGATCAATAGCTGATACAAGCATGGACATAGCTCTACCATCAAAGTCCACATTTCGTTGATCAGTTTCGGTCCATTCAGCCTCTGGCTTCTTGATTTCCGCGGTTTGTCCACCAGTACCTGCATCAGGGTTAGCCTTCATCGGGACATAGGGACCATTAACAATTGCAGTCCATAATCTGCGATCCTCAGATACCATGTGCTTCTTCATCCTATATTTCCAGAAGATGAAACTATCTTTATTAAGAATAGGTAAGTGATTAGAATCGGATGTCTGCATCATATGGGAGTTTATGTTTACCATTGGATCAGCACCCAAGCGGTTAAGCTTATAAAATGATTTTTGGTGGATAAGCTCTGATACCACTTGTTGGTCCCAAAGGGCAACAAGTGTATAGAACATCTAGAGGGGGGTGAATAGCGGTTTAAAATCTTATTCGAAATACCCTTGAATATCAACCAATTGCTTATCAGTTTGGTCTATTGCGGTTTAAAGCACTAGAACCGCTCAGATAAAATGCACAACGGAGTTTTGCAGTTATGGCCAAAATGAATTATAAAGAGTAGGGCGATTTAAGTGGTTGAAAATGGAATGATGCAACTGACAAGGCACAACTGAAGTATCACAGAAGTATGAAAATCATTTATCAAGTCATTTCACATAAGAGTAAATAAAGCTCATAAACAGAAATGTAAATGACAAGGCAGAAATTAAAGATCAAAGACACACAATTTGAAGAGGTTCGTTCTTGAAAGAACTACGTCCTCTACCTAGGTGGTTAGCCTAGGATTTTCTAATAGCTACTAGACTTGTATTGATTTAGAGGAGTTTTTACAAGATTACAAAAGAATCTAAACTCTAAATAAACAATCTAACCTAACAAAGCTATTATAACAACCTGTGTTTTCGAGGTATATAATCTATAAGAGAATATACTCCGGGTGTGTGGTGTGGAAAGAAATCAAGAGCTCAAAATATCTAAGTGATGGCGAGCAAGTGATTACTTTCTATGCAAGGCTGAGTTGATGGTTTGAAGGCTTGAAGCTTTGATGAAAAACTCTGGGTTTGCTAAGGAGATGATGAAGATATGAATATATGGGTTTTCAGTCTTCAAAGCAAACTTGAATACTTGGGATATTCTCTTTGAAGCTCAGTAACCTTCATTGTTGAGAAATGAAGGCTATTTATAGTGAAGGCATTAGTGACGGTTGGACAAAGAGGTGAGTCATTGTATGGCGGTTCTATACGCTGTCACAATCCCATTGGTTGACCTGTCACTGTCGTCATTTGCTTTTGCTTTGTGGCAGGAAGTTGTTGGATCACTACCTGACATTGTCCTTTTAGTTGTTGGAAAAGTACAACGGTAACTTTTTAAAAATCGAGACAAACCGACATTCCAAGAATAACTAAAACATGACTTGAAGTTTTAAGGACAAGTCACAAGTCATTCATTTACAGTTGTAAAGTGAATGTTTGTCTTCAAGGAGTAAATGACAGCAATAACTTCTTCAATATCTTGGTCGGCGGTTCCACCAGATGCATGTACGGTTTCATGAATGAACTTGAAGTGCGGTTTCATCAAAGACACAAACTGCGGTTTGATGAAGGACTTAAGGCACCATGCTGGCGGTTTAAAGATGGCGGCTTGAGGGACACTAAACCTCTATGGATAAATCGAACATAACTCAGCCTAACTACTAAACATCTAGAAATGGACTTGTCTAAAAATTGAAGTATAACTTCATTACATGTAAACCTAAAGTCCATAAAAAGACACGTGGAATGGGTCAATCAAATCAGGTGGGTGTACTAAAAATGAATCCTAACACAAACACTAAAAGAAAAGTATCCTCGAGAGCATCAAGTGTCTTAGAACTAATACATATGGATATTTGTGGGCCATTCACTATCCCTTCTTGGAATGACCAACAATACTTTATTATGTTCATAGACGACTACTCTCAATATGGATACATATATTTACTTCATGAAAAGTCTCAATCTTTGGATGTTTTCAAGTCTTATAAGGCCAAAGTTGAAAATGGGAAGACTATTAAGAACGTTAGATCCGATCTTGGTGGTGAATACTACGGTCGGAATGACGGTTCCGGGGAACAACATCCGGGTCCTTTTGCTCGCTATCTTGAAGAGTGTGGGATTGTCCCTCACTACACTATGCCGGGTACGCCTAACATGAATGGTGTAGCTGAGAGACATAATAGAACCCTTAAGGATATGGTAAGAAGTATGATTTCTTGTACTTCTTTACCTCACTCATTATGGGGTGATGCTTTAAAAACCGCAACTTATATTCTCAATAGAGATCCCTCTAAGGCTACTAATAATAAAACCCGTATGAATTATGGACGAATAAGAAATCGTCCATAAATCATCTTCATGTATGGGGTTGTCCAGCAGAAGCTAGGCCTTATAGGCCTAATGAGGGCAAACTGGACGCTAAGACAGTTAGTAGCTATTTTGGTGAGCATGCCGAGAGATCTAGGGGCTATAAATTTTACAACCCGAAAACTAGAACCTTTTTTGAAACGGGAAATGCTAGGTTCTTTGAGGATGTTGAATTTAGAGGGGAAATTAGGAATAATTTTGAATTTGAAGAGGAAGAGGCATCCATTTCTATACCTCTTCCCATAGTTCCAATTGGAAATCAAGTACTTGTACCTGAAATTCAAGAGGAACATACAATTCAAAATAATGACTCCCCTATAAATATTGAACAACATGAAAATGTTGATCATAATGAGGAAATTCAACAACCTCAAAATGAGGAAGAGCCGGTGCTGTTAAGGAGGTCCAATAGAGTAAGAAGAAGTGCCATTTCGGATGATTATGAAGTGTATCCTGCCGAGAATGAAGGACACTTAGGTTTAGTGGGAGATGAGCATCTCACTTTCCATGAAGCCATTAATAGTCCTAATTCTCATAAGTGGATCAATGCCATTAATGAATAGTTAAAATCTATGAAAGACAACGATGTTTGGGATCTTGTTCTATTACCTAAAGATGTGAAACATATTGGTTGTAAATGGATATTTAAAACCAAAAGGGATTCACAAGGTAATATGGAAAGATATAAGGCTCGTCTTGTTTCTAAAGGTTTTACTCAAAAAGAAGGCATTGATTACAAAGAAACATTTTCTCCGATATCTTCTAAAAACTCTTTTAGGATCATTATGACACTTGTATCACATTATGATCTTGAGCTTCATCAAATGGATGTTAAGACAGGTTTTCTCAATGGAGACATTGAGGAAACTATCTATATGAAGAAACCAGAAATGGTGGATGATTTAGAACAAACTAATCAATTAGTTTGTAAACTTAAGAAATCCATTTATGGACTCAAGCAAGCTTCTCGTCAATGGTACTTAAAATTTAATCAAGTTATTCTTTCATTTGGTTTTGAAATGAATCTTGGTGAAGATTGTATATACCATAAGTTCAGTGGGAGTAAATTTATATTCTTGGTCTTGTATGTGGATAATATTTTGCTTGCTAGTAATGATATGAACCTTCTTAAGGAAACTAAGAAATTTCTTTCAAACAAATTTGAAATGAAAGATCTTGGTGAGGCATCTTTTGTATTAGGAATCCAAATTCACCGTGATCGCTCACGGGGTATTTTAGGATTATCACAAAAGGCCTATATAGAAAAGGTATTACAAAGGTTTAGCATGCAAAACTGTAAACCACATGACACCCCTGTTTCTAAAGGAGATAAATTCAGTTTAAATCAATGACCTAAAAATAATTTTGAATCCAAGTATATGGAAAATATCCCTTATGCATCAGCATTAGGAAGCTTAATGTATGCGCAAGTCTGTACTCGTCTAGACCTTGCCTTTATTGTTGGGATGCTTGGTAGATACCAAAGAAATCCGGGGAGAAAGCATTGGGTTGCAGCCAAAAGAGTGATGTGATACTTACAAAACACCAAGGAATACATGCTTACATATTCAAAGTCGGATCATCTTGAGATCATTGGGTATTCTGATCCTGAATTTGTTGGATGCCAAGACAGTCATAAATCAACGTCTAGTTATGTCTTCACATTAACCGGTGGAGCAGTTTCTTGGAGAAGTGACAAGCAGACACTCGTAACTTCCTCTACCATGGAAGCCGAGTTTGTTGCTTGTTTCGAAGCATCCAATCAAGCTATATGGCTGCGTAAGTTTATTGAGGGACTGCGAATATCGATAGTGTCGAAAGACCTATAAAGTTATATTGTGACAATCGGACTGCAGTCTTGTACTCAAACTGTAGACACCCCGCCTTGGACCTCTCATGTCCCGATTGCATACACATTCTTTGTCTTCCTCTTTTCTGTTAAGTTTTGTTACTTTTCGTTAACTTTCGTTACTTTTCGTTAATTCCTGACTTACTCCGTTAGTCTTGGATTTGACTAAGTGGCAAAGTCAACCTTGAGTCTTTGTTTCATTTATTTTCGTTGACTTTCGTGATGTTCGTTAAGTTTTTGGACTAATTTCGTTAGTTTTGGGGCTTAACTGCATAACGGGGTTAACTTTTGGGCTGAAATATGAATTTTCTGAAGCAGGGATGCGCACGCCTTTGCCCTCCTTTGTGGGAGGCGTGCTCCTCCCATAGGGGGGGTGGGAAGCGCGCGCTTCCCGCTTCCAGAATCTCAGATTTGGCCAAATTTCCCTCCTTTTCTGATTTGTAACCCCCAAGGCCATTATGCCTTGGCTTGATCCGGGGAAGAGCCATCTTTGTGACCACAAACACTTCTCTAACACCTATATAAACCTCTTCATTCCATCATGAAAGGGGAGGATGATTTCTAAACACAAAAATACTTCAAAACACACAAAAGTCTATTTTTCAAGAAGTGGTCAACACAAAGATTTGGTTCTTCTCCATTCAAGCATAAGGTACAAGGTTTATTCTCTTCTTCTAAATTCTAAGTCTTATTTCTTTTCTTCATCTTCTCATCTCTTCTAAGTGAGTATGCAATCTCCATAAAAAGGGATACAACCAAAAGGCCACTTCACTATTGAAGTTTGGCCAAGGTTATATCCCAACATTCCAATCTCTATTTCAATCATTGATCATTTCTTAATGTAATGATTTAGCAATAATTCAACATGTAATTCTTAGCATAAATCAATAAATAAAACAATTCTCTTTTTATTTCCCTTTTCTTTCCCTTGTAATCGTTAGCACATTTTCATATTAATAAATAGAAGGAGTTTTTAGCATTAGAACACCAATTGTAGCAAGACCCGCGTAAGCGGGACGGAGTGGGTGTTTAAGTACTTCCCACTCCGTCACCTAACCCCCGAACCCTTCTCTTCCCGAATTTTTGGTTTCGTAACATTAAAAAATAGGCTATTTCTAGGTTTTTCTTATGTTCCTTTAAAAACATAGGTGGCGACTCTACAAAATAAAATTAATTAGACATCCTAGGATCCTTCCACCGCTCTAGCCAAGCCGTGGGATCTCCCGGGGTATCTACAGTGGCGACTCCGCTGGGGACTTATTAGAGGGTTAAACTTGCGTTCTTAACTTTTGGTGTTCTTATTACTGTTTTCTGGGCATTCTGGTAAAAAGGGTGGGAAGCGTGCGCCTCTGGCCTTCTTGGCTTAAAGCGCGCGCGTCCGACCCCAATTACCAGAATCGCCCGCCTCCTTTCTTGTCCTTCAACTCCATGTTTCTGTGCTAACAATTACTGCAGGGGAAAAAAAAATTTAGGATCAAGGCAATCCCTTGAACCCACTGATTCACAGGTACTGCCCAGAATCAGGCGCCTCTGCCCCTCTTTGTCTACCGCGCGCGCCTTCCGCATAGGCCACCCAATGCGCGCGCTTCTGGGCGCATTCCCAGAACAGAACAGTGCACAGAAAACAGAACAGAGCAGAATGACAATGTGTGGGCACCGGGCCTGCACAGAACTTCTTTTATTTTCTGTTTGTTTTATCGGTCACACGGGTGATTCGAAAGTTGTAATTATGTGCTTATTTGTTTTTTTTTTTATTTTATTTCTTTTGAAAAAAAAAATGTTTTGTCACATGTTAGACCTCACACTACATGCACATATTCTTATCAATTGCTCACTATCGAGTCGCACAATGTTCAACCCCAAACCCATCGAGGCCCGTCCTAGAAAGTTTCAAGCTCCACCCGACCATGACTCTTTCGAAGCGGTCAACCTCAGCCCGTGGCGTAGTTCAAGACTACATGCCGGGGGTGACCTTTAAGCCTCTCTTTAGCCGAGCTCAAGCCACACAATTCTAGTCTAGGGTCTAACACTCCGTGACTCAAGTCGGTTTTCATGTACCGAGATTTCCCTAAACTAATGTCTTCAAATCATACATGCCAATTTGTTGCAATGGACGAAATAAAACTCCGTCCCCAAAAGTGGCTATCTTGGACGAAAATAAAAAATCCGTCCCCACATGTATGATTTACTACATTAATTTAGTTTAATCCCATCACATGTAGGTATCACAAGCGTGGTGGAATCCGATGAGTATATGGGACCGCGAGAAGGTCTATATACTAGTGTGACGATTCCACTATTTTTCTAGAAACCCCAAAAAGGACTCCGTCCTTCCGACTTTGTAAAAAAAAAAAAAAATAGTCATTTTTCTCTATGTGGTTGAGTCTTTTTCCTTGTTTGTGGGTTTAATCATATTACTCAAAAGGCGTTTGTGGGGCCAACCTAAGATCAACCGTGTTCTTCCAATAGGTCCAATGGCTTCCAACGGCAACAACAACAACGGTGGAAATGATTTCGTTTCCAACGAAGGGTTACTCAACGTAATGAAATCAATGGGGGAACACATGGATAGGATTGTCGAGGATGCCCGCCGTAAAGACAATTTTTGGCAAGCCCGTTTCGATATCGACAAGAGGATTCACAAAGAAGAGGTTTCCGAACTCAAGGCCCGTCTTGATTATGAAAGAAGAATTCCTGAGGAAGAGGTTTCCGAACTCAAAGCCGGTTTGCAAGAGCTCACCGACGGCAAAGCAAAGTTCAATGGTAAAGCATGCTCAAGTGGCCCGACCCTAAAAAGCTACAAAGGTACCACAAACAACCGAATTTTCACTCCTCTCCTAGGAGTAACCCAAGCCGAGGCATTTGAAACTTTGGTGGCAAGTGGGAAGGTCAAACCTTTGGAAGGGTACAAGCCGAAGGCGATAATGAAGAATCATGCACATAGTGAATGGTGCGGCTACCACAAGCATAGTGGCTATACTACCGAAGGGTGCTTCCTTCTCCGAAACATCATCCAAGATTTGATCGACAACGGCGAATTTACTGTGGGTGAAAAGCAACCGCTAGAGAATGGCAACATGCAAGAGCCCATCAAGGAAAAAGCTTGGTTTTGAAATGGGCCTTCAACAAGAGATCATGCCGCAAGGAGACTACAACGGCAAAGACGACGACAGCAATCTCCGTTTCTCTTTCTCTACCTAGTAGTAGGAATAAAAAAAAAAAAAAAAAAAAGAGTCAAAGTCCTCTTTTGTGTGCATTAAGTTTTCTTCCTTCTCATGTCAATGTTTGAGTCGATCTTATTAAATAAAAGTCGTTCTTGTCCTCATACACAATTCCAAGTTGTTCAATTTAATTCTTGGAAAAATGATGAAAAGATGTCTAAACAAGTTTTAGAACGAAGGCCATCGCTTGAACGCCTAGGGGCTAAACATCGTGACGAAGGCAACGACATCAACAACAACTGCGAATCCAAGACATCAAGCATGGAAAAAAATCAAGCAAAGTTTTCAAAGGGGGATCAAAAAAAAAAAAAAAACTCGCTAGGTTGAAATCATCAAATCAACCTAGGCAAAAGTTAGAGCACAAAAAAAAAATCCCCCTCAATCAAAGAAGATCAACATCATCATCCACCAACAAAGGACGAAGCAACAATTCCATCACGAAGAATGGAGAATGCACAAGAACTACGGTGACCTGAGCCTCTACACTGGAGGAACGTAGGCAACCTGCGGGTCCGGTCTCATGCAAGAAAGAAGATATGTTTAGCCCTAGCGCGTTATGGTGATCGGCCTTCATCTCGAACTTGTCAAGACATCTTTGTACGATTCATTTGCCAATGAATTAATCACCAAAAAGATTGAACAACTTTTTTAGATTTGGAATCATTTCGCGTTCCTTGTCGAGTCTAGGGACTTCTATTCTTTCTGCATACTCCCAATTTCTTGCAATCAAATTGGGGCTTTCCTTCTCTTTTCTCTTAATGACTTACTTGCCTTCTTGAGTCATTTAAAAAAATGGTCAAATACATGAAGTTAATACTAGGGACACTTCCCTAATCAAGTCAATGTCACTCACCTTTAGTGACAAGAGGTCTCCACCGCAAAATCACATGTCTTATCTCCTCAGCTAGAGTCAATGCACACTCCCTCATTAATCGAGTCAAAATGAAGACGCAAAAGAGATGCCCGCTAGATTGAAAACCCGAAAGGGCGGTCTAGGCAAAAAAACAGGGTGCGTCATAAAAAAAATGAGAGAGTGAGAGAGAGAAGGGAAAGAGAAATGGAGATCTCCGGCCTCTAAAGAATACAACTGCACGAGCTCTACATTGGATATCCTCAGCAAGTCAATTCCCCACCGAGTCAACTTTCGGATTGCAAAAGGCTCGACAAGATATGGCACCATCAAAGGTTGTTTTGGGTTATTGGCATCATTCTCCAGCAGTGTGCATTTTTGGGTTCATGAAAAGAAGGCCCGTGGTAGCCAAGACCCATCCGAGAACGAGCCCATGATAAAAGGGCACGAGGTTGCAAAAATAATCCCTAGCTAGTCAATTGGCTTGGGTAACAAATAGCAACAACATGTGTCTCAGTTTTCAAAGCTTCTTCAAGTATGTGCTTCTAAAGTACGCCGAAAGGCTCCCAAGAAATGGAGTAGCTCTTGCCATGTCCTCTCATGTTTGTTCCCTCGCACGAGGATGAGTCAATCTTGCTTTGCTCAACAAATGGTGACGCCCTAGGGGCTATGTGACTCAAGGACAAGGACTTCTTTTGCTTCACTTGACAATCAATACGCCCTAGAGGCTATGTTCGAGAAAGATGTGTGAGACTATCCTCAAAGTCTCCCAAAAGGGATGTCAAAAAGCCCTCTTGTCGCGTGTGCCCGTGCTCGTTCCCCCAATCAAGGATGGACCTTTCTCGCAATCAATGATGGCACTCTAAGGGCTACGGTCAAGTCTTAAAGGCTCCCTCGGCAAAGAGCAATTAACTCCCCAGCAGTATCCCCAGCCGAGTCATGTGCAACATTGGAAGCTTCCTCAATTCGGCACCGAAGGTCTCAAGGGGCTTCGCAATCTACAATCTTTTGGGCTACGGCATTACAGTAATCTGAGCAAAGGGAAATATTGGGGCTTCGCGACCGACAGTCTTTTGGGCAACAATACTCGAGCAACGCAATTTGGGAGTAGTCTCCATGAAAGGGATCAAGCTTCAAAGGGTCTCTCAACACTTCAAGTCAAAGGCCTCTTGGTTTTAAATGAAGACTCTGATGTTATGATGAAGTTGATAATTTTTGTTAGAACTCACAGCGAGATTTTGAAGGAAGTCTTAGAGAAAAAGAAAAAGATTCAATATGCTAAACTCTAATCAAAACAGGGTTATAGCGGGAAATGCCACGTCCAATCCCAATGTTTCTGCAATTCAGCACCCCCTTCTCCAAGATCAAAACCACAAGGTGCAGCTCAGATAAAGTTGGGCCACAGCACTAGTTGCATCCGAAGATCCGTCATTAGTTCAACTCAAGAAGAGTCAAGCAAGCATACTCATTTGGGACTTTATCACACCAAGACCTTATCCTCCGCGACTTCGACGGCACCGCAAGACATTACTGCATCTTTTGACATAAGCCCTCAGCCATTTGGGTATCGACCACAATGAGGCCATTCATCTCCCCAGTAAGAGCAAGAAGGAGATCTCTATCAAAAATTCTACCAAACGGTACATCCGCTCTCAATGCCGAACCGATCACAAGATAATTTGGGGCTTTACATCGAAAGGTCTTCACACTCCACCGTCTTGAAGCTCGCAAACAAGAAGTCCATGACATTTGGGGCTTTGCAATCTCTCGAGGCTTGGTATCAATAATCTACTCTTGGGATTTGCTCATGCCAAAAACAAAAGGCAATTTATTTGAATGGGCCAAGAACTGATTTATCTTGGGGCTATGCAAGCCACTCAAAGTTTGGCATCAAAGGCATTCTAGGAGCTTTACAATCAGCAACCCCTTATCTCGGCATCAAATGCCTTTTGGAGCCCCATAATCGACAAATCTCTTGGGGCTAGACATCAATTTCGTTGGACACCACAGCAACAACGACAAAATTCAACAAGGCAATCCGGACTTCGATTGAACACGACTTGATCTTGGTTTGGCTTCACAAGCACACAATGGTTAAAATGGTTCAGCCACGATAAAAAAAAAAAAAAAAAAAAAATCTTTTCCTCACATGTGTGCATATTCTTTCCTTTCTAATCTAAAAAAAATAAAAATAATAAATTCTTTTTCTCCTTCTCTGTGCAAAAGTATGTGCTTTACTTTGCCTTTCTCCATAGCTTCTTCCCCAGAGTTCTCCATCATCCTTGAACTACGCTGGTCTGATTCCCTTCAAGAGATACGTAGGCAGCCTTTGGCACGACCAACCCATCATCTAGAGTACCATCTCGCCAACCCATCATCAAGAGCGTTCTCTCATCAACATCCAAAGAATGAACATTCTCCATCAAAGCATCCTCCGGGGACATCAGAAATCCATCTCCACTCAAGCGGCAATGGTAAGTGAAGGTATGAATACATCTAATGCTTTCCTTAAAATCACACCGCACACAAGATCACTCTCTACATTCTTACTTCTCTCTCATTGTAAGGGTGTTCCAAAATCCCATCACACCATGAGCACAATTTCTCTCTCTTCATTTCACACTTCATGCATCTTCTTGCAAGAACACATATACCTGTCAAGCACACACATAACAGGTACCACCACGAAGTCAACAGCATCCGCTACTCAAGGTACTTCATCCCCACCAGAAAGTGGTCAACCGTGCCCACACCCCACAAAGTCAACAACATAAGCAGATGCGGCTCCAAGTCGGCAACTCGGTCCATATCGAGACAAGATCCCATGAGCTCCAAGTCGGTAACTCGGTCCATATCGAGACAAGCTCCCATGAGCTGCAAGTCGGCAACTTGGTCCATACGAGACAAGCTCCCATGAGCTCCAAGTCGGCAACTCGGTCCATATCGAGACAAGCTCCCATGAGCTCCAAGTCGGCAACTCGGTCCATATCGAGACAAGCTCCCATGAGCTCCAAGTCGGCAACTAAGTCCATATCGAGACAAACTCCCATGAGCTCCAAGTCGGCAACTCGGTCCATATCGAGACAAGCTCCCATGAGCTCCAAGTCGGCAACTCGGTCCATATCGAGACAAGCTCCCATGAGCTGCAAGTCGGAAACTCGGTCCATATCGAGACAAGCTCCCATGAGCTCCAAGTCGGCAACTCGGTCCATATCGAGACAAGCTCCCATGAGCTCCAAGTCGGAAAACCAGTCCATATCAAGACAAGCTCCCATGAGCTCCAAGTCGGCAACTCGGTCCATATCGAGACAAGCTCTCATGAGCTCCAAGTCGGCAACTCGGTCCATATCGAGACAAGCTCCCATGAGCCCCAACTCAACAACTCGGTCCATATCGAGACAAGCTCACATGAGCTCCAATACAACACTCCAGCAAAAGTCGCTCATGCAAGGAGCGCACCTCTATCTATCGCAATTTCAAATTCCTACTTTTATCGAGTCTTTGTTTTCTTTTCTTCCTTTTTTCTTTGTCGATGTCCTCGGCGGTTGTTTTTCTTTCGTTGACGCATTTTGCTTCGCAATCCACGTCGCCAAGGGGCTCTGTAGACACCCCGCCTTGGACCTCTCATGTCCCGATTGCATACACATTCTTTGTCTTCCTCTTTTCTGTTAAGTTTTGTTACTTTTCTTTAACTTTCGTTACTTTTCGTCAACTTCCTGACTTACTCCGTTAGTCTTGGATTTGACTAAGTGGAAAAGTCAACCTTGAGTCTTTGTTTCATTTATTTTCATTGACTTTCGTGATGTTCGTTAAGTTTTTGGACTAATTCCGTTAGTTTTGGGGCTTAACTGCATAACGGGGTTAACTTTTGGGCTGAAATATGAATTTTCTGAAGCTGGGATACGCACGCCTTTGCCCTCCTTTGTGGGAGGCGTGCTCCTCCCATAGGGGGGGTGGGAGGTGCGCGCTTCCCGCTTCCAGAATCTCAGATTTGGCCAAATTTCCCTCCTTTTCTGATTTGTAACCCCCAAGGCCATTATGCCTTGGCTTGATCCGGGGAAGAGCCATCTTTGTGACCACAAACACTTCTCCAACACCTATATAAACCTCTTCATTCCATCATGAAAGGGTAGGATGATTTCTAAACACAAAAATACTTCAAAACACACAAAAGTCTATTTTTCAAGAAGTGGTCAACACAAAGATTTGGTTCTTCTCCATTCAAGCATAAGGTACAAGGTTTATTCTCTTCTTCTAAATTCTAAGTCTTATTTCCTTTCTTCATCTTCTCATCTCTTCTAAGTGAGTATGCAATCTCCATAAAAAGGGATACAACCAAAAGGCCACTTCACTATTGAAGTTTGGCCAAGGTTATATCCCAACATTCCAATCTCTATTTCAATCATTGATCATTTCTTAATGTAATGATTTAGCAATAATTCAACATGTAATTCTTAGCATAAATCAATAAATAAAACAATTCTCTTTTTATTTCCCTTTTCTTTCCCTTGTAATCGTTAGCACATTTTCATATTAATAAATAGAAGGACTTCCATCAACCCTTAAGACAACTACATTCTTACTTTCTCTCCTAAATAATCTTCATATTGTTAGAAGTACTTGAGATATTAAAGGCACTCATCATTTAGAAGATCTTCATCCCCTACATCTTCTTCTTATTTCTCCCTACAACATCAATCATGGATTCAACAGGTAACGCTTCCGCCTTCATCTCCTTCTCAAAACTTATTCCAGAATAGAGTATGGCATTCAAGGGATTAAAATTGTTCCAACAAATTTTAGTATCATTTACCAAGTATTTTTCTCCAGGGACTCTCAATTTTTGAGTTTCAGTAATACGATTTTTTTTCTTATTTCCTCCCATCCATTTCCATATACATCATCCACATACAACCATCATCGCCACCACCACCGCCCAGATCTTAGGCTGAATGTTTCTGGTTAGGCCCCCCATTGAAAACTCCCATGCATTAATCTGGCAAGCACGAATAAAACAAAGACCTGGGTTTGCTCCCAGAATCGACATCTCTTATTGAAGCCATTCGAAAATGAATTTTGAGATCTGAGCTTGCGACACCTTCGTGCTCTAAATCGATTAGGACGGCTACTACATTGTCATGACGAGAAATCAACTGTGAAGGCAGCTACATCATAGGAGAGAGAGCCAAGTGGGAGAAAGAGGCAGGAAGGTGGGTGATGCAGAAGAGGGAGGCGATTGTCAGAGAGGATAAACTGGATTTTTGGAAGAGAAATCAGCCCTTTAAAATTTTTTTGTTCTCTTTTTTCGTTTGTCAGTCATAAGTTTTGGAGTGGCAAATTTATCATTTGGAGATACCAACAGTAATTTTTCATTCATGGGAACTAACGCCAGTTATTGAATAGTAACCACAGTTAACGAAAACTATTGTTAAGAAAATTAACGCTTATTAACGATTTAGGTCACATTTGCTATTAAAGTAATAGTATGAAGGTCACATTTGTAATCTTTAAAGTTTGATGGTCAAATTGAAGATGCCCTGTTGAGATAGCCGAGATCTTCAAGGATCTCAGAATATCTTCTTTCCTTATTGTGTGTATATTTAGTTACCTATTTGATATGAATGTAAATAGGTAGGATATATTTGACCTAGCTAAATTATAGGGATTGGACTTAGTCTCCAAGAAAGACTCTTTGTATATATTGTGTATGTACTCAGCAAAAAGGGCAAGGAAATAAATTGATTTTATTTTCCTCCACATTATTTCTCTATACACGGTTTAACATGGCACCAGAGCCCGGTTTTAAGACTATGGCCGGCGACGATGAAGCTCAGAAACCCGGAGTTGAAAATCCGGCAAAGGTAAGGAGATCAAGGAAGAAAAGAGATCTCCTTATTTTATTTCTTCAAGTGACAATCCAGGAATGATTATCACCCATGTTCAGTTGAAGGGTGAGAATTATGAAGAATGGGCACGAGTTTTTGAAGGATCGCTTCGAGCGAAGACGAAAATCAGATTCATTGATGGCAGAATCGCATGTCCTGACGATGTTGATGAAGCAGACCAATGGTGGACGATGAATTCCATGATTGTTTCATGAATTTTTAATAAGATAGAACCAACTCTTTGCTCCACTATTACCTATGTGGACGAAGCGAAGGTTTTGTGGGATGATTTGAAGGAATGATTCTCGTTGGGGAATAGACCGAAGACTCAATAGTTGAAGGCGGATATAGCAAACTGCAGACAAGGGAAGAATGAAAACATGGCTTCTTATTACGGGTGGATAAAGAAACTGTGGGATGCTCTTAATGATTTAGAGACACTGCCGACTTGTTCCTATACGGGCTGCAAATGTAATATTGGGGTGGTGTTAGTAAAAAGGCGTGAGGAGGAACGGTTTCATCAATTCGTCATGGGGTTAGAAACTCCAAAGTTTGAGAACGTGAAAACCTCTATTGTCAATACGGAGCCACTGCCTTCTGCGAATAAGGCTTATTCTAATGCTATAAGGGAGGAACAGGTGCTGGGAGGCAGACATGGTGAATTTCCAACTCCAACAAGTTTCGTTGTTCGTACAGTTGATAGGGCAGTTGAAAGACCAGTTGTGAGCACAGATGGCTCGTCAGGTGGATTGACAGAAAGGAAGGATATGAGCAATGTCACTTGCTCTCACTGCAGGAAGAAAGGACACGATGTGGATTCGTGCTTCAGGCTGATAGGATATCCAGAATGGTGGGAAGACCAGTGTGGAAAACCAGCAAAAGGAAGAGGAGGGAGCCAATCCTTTTCAGGAAGAAAAGAACAAGGGAAGCCGAGCATAAGATCCAACAATGCAGAGGTCAGTATCGAAGGGGTTCCAGATCAGGCTAGAGTGCTGGGATTTACAGCAGATCAATGGAACAACTTCAAGAATTTTATGCAGACACAGGTGCCAACAACTATCAGCACAACTGGTTAGGCAACTGGTAAGATGAACGATAAACGTTGGCTTGTCGACAGTGGAGCAAACCGACACATAACAGGGGACATCTCTTTGCTAAAAAATGTTCATGATATTAAGGCGGATCACATTGGTCTGCCTAATGGGAGATACATGAAAGCCACGAAAGAAGGCAATGTTGAGATTGCCACGAATCTTGTTTTAAAAAATGTTCTATATGCCCCAACTTTTAACTGCAATCTCTTATCTGTCTCTCAATTACTTCGAGACTCTAATTATTTGGTGCATTTTTCTAACAAACAATGTGTTGTACAGGACCAGGTCTCGAAGATTTTGATTGGAGTGGGTGAATTGGACGGGGGGTTGTACTACTTGAGGAAGTCACCGACAACGCTAGTGTGAAACGTTCGAGAATCTGGCAGTTTTCAGTTGTGGCATCAGCGACTCAGGCATCTGTCAAGAAAAATAGTGGGTTTGTTACCTTTCATTAATCGTAGTAGTATTCATAAAGATGTTTGTGAGATTTGTTGCAAGGCTAAACAAAGTAGGGACAAATTTTCACTTAGTGAAAGTAATTCTAATGAGATTTTCGATTTAATTCATTGTGATATTGAGGGTGATTATCGGAAACCTTCTTTGTGTGGTGCGGTTTATTTTTTAACCATTGTGGATGATTTTTCCCGTGCGGTGTGGGTTTATTTGGTCAAGTCCAAGGGTGATGTTTCCCAGATTTTGAAAAAATTTCTTGTCATGGTGGAGCGGCAATTTAATAAACAAGTTAAGAAAATTAGGAGTGATAATGGGACGGAATTTACTTGTTTGGAAAAATATTTTCTTGAACATGGAATTGAACATCACACTACTTGTGTTCGTACGTCCCAACAAAATGGAAGGCTGGAAAGAAAGCATAGACATATTTTGAATGTGTCTCGTGCTTTAATGTTTCAAGCAAAATTACCGGTCAAATTTTGGTGTTGGCGGCTGGGCATTTGATTAATCGAACCCCCTCAAAATTGCTAAACGGGAAAATCCCTTATGAAATTATTTTTGGAAAACCTCCTTCTTACTCACATATTCGGGTGTTTGGGTCTTTATGTTTTGTCCATTATTCTCGGCGTGATAATGATAAGTTTGCAAGTCGAAGTAGGCGATGTGTGTTCTTGGGATATCCTCTTGGTAAGAAAGGATGGTATGTGTATGATCTTGATGAAAAGAAGTTGCTCGTTTCTCGGGATGTTATTTTTGTGGAAAAGGAGTTCCTTTTGCTCATGGTCGGGCTGACCAAGATGGAGCATACACGGATTCTGACATTTTTCTTTGTTCTTTCAATGATATGGGGGATTGTGAAGAAGATGTACATGTGACTGGTGAGTTGACTGCACAACCCACTACACAGGTGACCGAACAGTTGGCAGAACAGATACCAGCCGCCGATGAAGTTTCTGACCCAGTTTTTGACCAACTGACTGACCAGGTGACTGACCAGTTGACAGAACAGATTCCAGCACAGTTGTCTGAACAGGTTGAATAGCCTCCCGAATTGATTGAGCTAGAAAATTTGGGACGTGGTTAGAGAGTTAAGGTTCCTTCTACCAGATATCCAGCTTCTGAATATGAGTTGGGACAATCACAGGCGAATATCACTCAAGTTACACCCCTGTCCCGTCCATCTTTTCAATCCAAATCTTCAGGTACTCGCTATCCCTTATCACACTTTGTCAATTGCACTAAATTCTCATCTGCACATCGTTGTTTTTTTTTGCTGCTATTGACTCAGGTGTTGAGCCAAAACATTTTAGTGAGGCGGTTAAGCTTCCTCAATGGCGCGAGGCTATGTCTAAAGAGCTTAATGCTCTTGATAAGAAGGTGATTGGTAACAAATGGGTCTATAAAATCAAGTACAATGCTGATGGGACAATTGAGCGTTATAAAGCTCGGTTGGTGATCTTGGGAAATAGAAAAGTTGAAGGTGTTGACTTCAAAGAGACATTTGTACCCACCATCAAAATGGTTACGGTACGAGTTTTTCTTAGCATTGTTGCGGTTAAAGGATGGGAACTTCATCAAATGGATGTTCACAATGCTTTTCTACACGGTGATTTGAGTGAATATATGTATATGAAGGTGCCCTTGGGACATCCGGACTCGTCTTCTGGGAAGGTTTGTAAACTTAAAAAATCATTATATGGTCTTCGGCAAGCTCCTCGTTGTTGGTTTGCAAAACTTTCTATGGCATTGAAGAGGTATGGATTTGTTCAATCATGTTCCGACTATTCTTTGTTCTCTTTCAAGACTTCCACTGCTGAAATACACGTTCTTGTCTATGTTGATGACTTGGTTATTGGTGGGGATGATTCGGTTGCCATTGGCCGCTTCAAGGCCTATCTTAGTCATTGTTTTCACATGAAAGATCTTGGGCGTCTTAAATATTTCTTGGGGCTTGAAGTGGCCACACATCCGGATGGTATTTTCCTCTCTCAGCGCAAATATGCACTTGATATACTTGTAACGCCCTATAGAAACCCCGCCTTGGACCGCTCACCCCGATTGCACATTTGATCTTGTGTTTCTCTCTATTTTATGTGTTTTCCGTTAGTTTCCGTTACTTCGGTTAAGTAACTGACTGACTCCGTTAAGTTCAGGGACTAAACTGAATAACAGTGCTAACTTTCTAGTCCTTTCTGTCAAAAATGCCTTCTCTAAGTCGCGCGCCTCCGGCCTTTGAAGCCAGAAGCGCGCGCCTTCCGCCTCCAAGGTGGGAAGCGCGCGCCTCTGGG
Source organism: Campanula takesimana (assembly GCA_026119855.1). NCBI lineage: Eukaryota > Viridiplantae > Streptophyta > Magnoliopsida > Asterales > Campanulaceae > Campanula > Campanula takesimana. The sequence continues at coordinate 240,479 of JAOWBW010001152.1, read as the reverse complement.
CGTGTCAGTTACAGATTTCTAGCCTTGAATCTCTCCCTTGCCCATCTTACAAGATTTTGCCCGCGAAATGGTTCTTGGCAGCTCAGTTTTGGCACCAAAAAACAACCCTTTACAACTATAAAAACCCCTCCAATCTACCATTGGAGGGGATGGACTTTGATCACCATTTTCACACCTAAAAATCACCAATTTCTCATTACAAAACTTGCATGAAATTTTGATCACCAACTTTTAACATCCAACAATCCTTCCAACAAGGATCATTCTCAAGGAGTGTCAAGAACTTGTCTTCCAAACATAGGTATTTTCTTGCCTTATTCACTTTCTTCTAATTCATCTTTTCTTATCTTTTCTTTTATTAAAGGTGCAATCAAACCCAAACCAAATTTGGGATATAACTCTGAACGATCACTTCATCTTCATTGAAGTTGGTCTAGGGGTCATCTCCCTACATTTCAACCTCTTTTAAAACCCCTCTAAATTTGATATTAATAGGAAGAACACAATTTTTATAATGTAAACTTTGAACAAGCAAGACCGACGTTATTCGGGCGAGATGGGTGTTTAAGTACTTCCCATCTCGTAACCTAACCCCCAAACTCTCAAAAGGAATCTCTATTTTCGTAAATCAAACACATTTCCAACTTAAAAGGTTTTCTCGCATTCCTCTAAAACGCGGGTGGCGACTCCTTCAAAAAATCATCCTTTTCCCGTGAGGGGCCCGGGCCGGGGTACCTACAGTGGCGACTCCGCTGGGGATTCTTGAGGGTTAAGCTTGCGTTTTTGTTCAAAGTTTATGTTTTCTGGGCACTCTGGTTTCTGGTATTGAGAAGCGAGCGCCTTTGTGTTTCTTAGTCAGAAGCGCGCGCCTCTCACACCAAAGACCAGAGGCTCCCGACTTTCATGTGTTCTTCCTATTTTTTGTTTCTCTTGGGCTAACATTCGTTGCAGGAGTTAAACACAAAATTCAGGACCAGGGCAATCCCCTGAGTCCAAGTTTCTGAAAGGTGTCTGACAGGTTCGCCCAGATGCGCGCGCCTCCCACCTTCTTTGCGAAATGCGCGCGCTTTCCATTCTACATGCCAGGGGGTGCGCTTCTGGGAGGTATTATTCCAGAACAGGTCCAGTTTCCAGAAAACAGGGCGGAACAGTGGGGGTTTGGGCACAGTTGCCTGCATCAGAACAGAATTGGACCTTTGGACTGTCTTAATTTTTGTGATTATATACCGGTCACACGGGTGATTCGGGAGTTGTAATTTACGTGCTTATGTGTTTTTATCTTTTCTTTTCAAAAAAAAAATTAAAAAAAAATTGTCACGTGATAGACCTCACACTACATGCACATTATTCCTATTAATTGCTCACTATCGAGTCGCACAACTCCATAACCCCAAACCCGTCGAGGCCCGTCCTAGAAAGTTTCAAGCTCCACCCGACCTTGACTCTTTCGAAGCGGTCAACCTCAGCCCGTGGCGTAGTTCAAAACTACATGCCGGGGGTGACCTTTAAACCTCTCTTTAGCAGAGCACAAACCACACAATTCTAGTTAGGGTCTAACACTCCGTGACTCAAGTCGGTTTCCATGTGCCGAGATTTCCCTAAACTAATGTCTTAAAATCATACATGCTACTCGTTGTTATGGACGAAATAAAAATCCGTCCCCAAGTGGTCATAATGGACGCAAATAAAAACTCCGTCCCCGCATGTATGCCTTACTACATTAATTTAGTTTAATCCCGACACATGTAGGATTCACAAGAGTGGTGGAATCCGATGAGTATATGGGACCGCGAGAAGGTCTATATACTAGTGTGACGATTCCACTATTTTTCTAGAAACCCCAAAAAGGACCACGTCCTTCCGACTTTTGTAAATAATAAAAAAAGAGTCTTTTCTTTATGTGGTTTGGGTCTTTACTTTTGTTTGTGGGTGAAATAATATTATCCAAAAGGTGTTTGTGGGGCCATCCTAAGATCAACCGTGTTCTCTCCATAGGTCCAATGGCTTCAAACGGCAACGACAACGGAATTCCCGTGTCCAACGAAGGGTTATTCCGCATGGTGGAAGCATTGAAAGGGCAAGTTGATGCACTAGCTGAGAATGTCCGCCGCAAGGATGATTTATGGCGAGCCCGTTACGAGCATGTGAAAACGGCCCACAAGAAAGAAGTTGCCCAACTCAAGAACCAATTGAAAGGGCTCACGAATGAAAGAAAGGTCCAAATCATTGATACCGGTTTGGTCAACACTCTCATGTCCTACATTGACCAAAGGCTTAGTGGGCTAAATTTGCACGAGGGCCCAAGCACCGATCTTCATCAAGCTTCTCTCCTCATAAACACAATGGAGGCTCTTCCCGAAAAGTTCAATATGCCCGATATTGGCAAGTTCAACGGCAACTCTTGCCCCGACGCTCATGTCGACTCCTACATTTGGGCCATGCTACCAAAGAAAGTGTCTCCTCAAATAATGGCACAATGCTTCCCGCTTACTCTCGAGGGGGTCGCAAAATATTGGTATATGGGTCTTCCAGTTTCCACCCGCCTCAATTGGGATGCCGCCATGCTTGCCTTCAAGTCACAATATCAAGGCAACTCCATATTCCGCCCCCCGCCCCAAGAAGGAATTGGAGAGCACCGTGCAAAGGGGTGATGAATCATTTGGGGACTTCTATCACCGTTGGAATGACAAGCTAGCCGAGATGGTTGATAGGCCTTCCAAGAAGGAACAAATGGACATCTTCTTGAAGTGTTTGGAAATGGACTACCGCACTCATCTTAGTGGGGCTTTTCACTCCGATTTTTCAAGCATGTATGATGCGGGGGTTAGAATTGACAATTTTCTCTGAGAAGTGGCCGAGTCCTCCTATGACACAAGCTTCAACGACAAAGGGTTCCCAAGCAACGACATGGACGAATGTAGTGACATGGAAGACTACAATGACAATGAAGACTACCACGACAATGAGGACAACGAGAACAATCTCCGTTTCTCTTTCTCTACCTAGAAATAGGATTAAAAAAAAAAAAAAGAGTCAAACGTCCTCTTAAGTGTGCATTAATGTTTTCTCTCGTCCTATGTTAAATGTTCGAGTCCATTGATTCATCAAATAAAAGTCGTTCTTGTCCTCATACACTCTTCCAAGTTGTTCAATCTAATTCTTGGCAAAATGATGAAAATATGTCTAAACGAGTTTTGGAACGAAGGCCGTCACTTGAACGCCTAGGGGCTAAACATCGACGACGGCATCAACAACGAAGACATCAACAACGAAGAAATCAAGACAAAGAAAGGTGGAGCAACAATCATGAAGCAAAGTTTTCAAAAGGGGATAAAAAAAAAAAAAAAAAAAAAAAAAAAAAAAAAAAACTCGCTAGGTTGAAATCCTCAAATCAACCTAGGCAAAAGTTAGAGCACAAAAAAAAAAAAATCCCCCTTCATTCAAAGAAGTTCACAACAACAATATCATTCCACCAAACGAAGGACGAGGCAACATCGACAACAATCACGATGAAGCAACAGTTCATCACGGCGAATGGAGCATCCCCAAGAACTACGGTGACCTGAGCCTCTACACTGGAGGAACGTAGGCAACCTTTGGGTCCGGTATCATGCAAGAAAGAAGATATGTTTAGCCCTAGCGCGTTATGGTGATCGGCCTTCCTCTCGAACTTGTCATGACATCTTTGTATGATTCATTTGCCAATGAATTAATCAACAGAAGGTTGAACAACTTTCCTAGATTTGGAATCACTTTTTGTTCCTCGTCGAGTCTAGGGCTTCTATTCTTTCTGCATACTCACAATTTGTTGCAATCAAATTGGGGCTTTCCTTCTCTTCTCTCTTAATGACTTACTTGCCTTCGTGAGTCATTTAACAAATATATACAAAGTCAATACTAGGGGCTACTTCCCTAGCCAAGTCAATGTCACTCATCATTAGTGACAAAAGGTCCTCACCGCAAAATCACATGTCTCTCATCCTCATCTAGAGTCAATGCACACTTCCTCATCAATTGAGTCAAAAAAAATGAAGACGCAAAAGAGATGCCCGCTAGATTGAAAACCCGAAAGGGCGGTCTAGGCAAAAAACAGTGTGCGTTATAAAAAAAATGAGAGAGTGAGAGAGAGAAGGGAAAGAGAAATGGAGATCTCCGGCCTCTAAGGAAGACAACTGCACAAGTTCTACATTGGGTCTCCTCAGCAAGTCAATCCCCACCGAGCCAACTTTGGAATTGCAAAAGGCTTGACGAGATATGGCACCATCAAAGGTCATTTTGGGTTATTGAAAGATTGTTCTTGCAATGTGCATCTTTCGGCTCATGAGAAAGAAAGCCCGTGGTAACCAAGATCCGTCCGAGAACGAGCCTATCATTGAAGGGGTACGAGGTTGCACAAAATAATCCCCAGCTAGTCAGTTGGTTTGGGCAGCGAGCAACAACATGTAATTCAAGCTTCTACAAGCATGTCCCTCTAAAGTATGCCGAAAGACTCCCGAGAATGGAGTAGCTCTTGCCATGTCCCCTTGTGTTTGTTCCCCCACACGAGGACGAGTCTCTTGTTTTGCTCAACAAGTGTTGACGCCCTAGGGGCTATGTGACTCGAGAAATAAAACTTCTCTTGCTTCACTTGACAGTTAATGAGCCTTAGGGCTACGCTCAAGAAAGATGTGTGAGACTATCCTCAAAGTCTCTCAAAAGGAATGTCGAGAAGCACCTTCTTGTCATGTATGCTCATACTTGTTCCCCCGATCAAGGATAGGCCCTTCTCGTTCCACTCCTAATCAATGGTGTCACTCTAAGGGGTACGATCAAGTTTTAAAGTCTCCCTCGGCAAGAAAAATTCACTTCAGTGTCCCCGGCGGAGTCATGTGCAACATTGGAAGCTTCCTCAATTCGGCACCGAAGGTCTCAAGGGGCTTCGCAATCTACAATCTTTTGGGCTACGGCATTACAGTGATACAAGCAAAGGGAAATATTGGGGCTTCGCAACCGACAGTCTTTTGGAACAACAATGCTCAAGCAATACAATGTGGAGTAGCCTTATGGCTCCATGAAATAGATCAAGCTTCAAGGGTCTCTCAACACTTTCAGTCAAAAGGCCTCTTGGTTTTAAATGAAGGCTCCGATGATATGAATGAATTTTGATGATTCTTGTTAAAACTCACAGGAAGATTATGAAGGAAGTCTTAGAGAAAAGGAAAAAGATTCAATATGCTAGACTCACCCGGCTGAGTTATAGCGGGCAATGCCAATATGTTAACTCTATAAGCAGAGTTACGGCCAATCCCAATGTTTCTGCAATACAACACCCCCTTCTCCAAGATCAAAAGCACAGACTGCATCCGAAGATCCGCTGTCAGTTCAACTCAAGAAGACTCAAGCAAACATACCGTTCGAGACTTTATCACACCAAGACCTTATCATCTGTAACAACATCACCATCTCCTACAAGACGTCTCCGGAAGACCGTACTATATTTTCAACATGGACCTTCCGCCATTTGGGTATCAACAACAAAAAGGGCCATCCATCTCCAAGCAAGAGAAAGAAGGAGATCGCCTTCAAGAGTACTTCCCAATAGCGCCATCCGCTCCCAACATAATGCTAAGCCGATTCCAAGAAAATTTGAGGCTTCACACCGAAAGGTCTCCACATTCCGCCATCTACAACTTGATAAGCCCATGACATTTGGGGCTTAGCAATCTCTCAAAGTTTGGTATCAATGATCTTCTCTTGGGACTTGCCCACGTCGATAACAAAAGATAGTTTATTTGAATGGGCTAAGAGTTGATCCATCTTGGCGCTTCATAAGCCACTCAAAGTTCAGCATTTGAGGGGCTTTACAATCAGCAACCCCTTGGCATCTCGGCATCAATAGTCCTTTTGAAGCCCCATAAACAACAAATCTCTTGGGGCTAGACATCAATTTTCGTTGGACACCGCGGCGACAACATTCAAGCGAGGCAATCCGGACTTCGATCGAACATGACTTGATCTTGGGTTGGCTTTACAAACACACAATGGTCAAAATGGTTCACCCATGAACTAAAAAAAAAAAAAAAAAACTTTTTTTTCCTTGTCCCCTTACTTGCGCAAAAGTATGTGTTTCATTTTTCTTTGCTCCTAGCATTCCTCCCCAGCACTCTCCATCATCCTTGAACTACGCTGGTCTGATTCTCTTAAAGGGGTGCAGCCTTTTGGCACGACCAACCCATCACCCAGAATACCATCTCACCGACACTCCATCAAAGGCAAAGACAATTCATCATCACCAACATCATCATTCTCCATCCAAAGCATGGACATTCTTCATCAAAAGCATCAAGGCATCCACCACCACAATACTAATCCATCCAACGGCAATGGTAAGTGAAGGTATGAATACATCCGAGGCTTTCCTCAAATCACACCGCACACAAAATCACTTTCTCCATTCTTACAAAAATTCTCTCTCATGCAAAACTGCCTTCAAATCACATCACACCACAAGCACAATTTCTCTCAAAACTGCCATTTCACATCTCATACATGTCACAAGCACATATACCTGCAAGGCACACACTTAACAGGTACCACCACAAGGTCAACAGCATCTGCAACTCAAGGCACTTCATCCCCAGCAGAAAGTGATCCGCCGTCAACTACGCCTGCATCCCATAGAGTCAAACAATTACAACAACTCGGTCCATGGTGAGCCGCAAAATCACCACCTTTCCATCAAGCAACACAACAATATCACATATAGGCAGACGGAGCCTCGGTTGCCGCCATCCGCAAACGGATCCCGCCATCAGCAAACGGATCCCGCATCAGCAAACGGATCCCGCTTCAGCAAACGGATCCCGCTTCAGCAAACGGATCCCGCCATCAGCAAACGGATCCCGCTTCAGCAAACGGATCCCGCTTCAGCAAACGGATCCCGCTTCAGCAAATAGTTCCCGCATCAGCAAACGGATCCCGCCATCAGCAAACGGATCCTGCATCAGCAAACGGATCCCGCTTCAGCAAACGGATCCCGCATCAGCAAACGGATCCCGCTTCAGTAAATGGATCCCACTTCAGCAAACGGATCCCGCATCAGCAAACGGATTCCACTTCAGCAAACGGATCCCACTTCAGCAAACAGATCCCGCATCAGCAAACGGATCCCGCTTCAGTAAACGGATCCCGCTTCAGCAAAACGGATCCCGCCATATCCTTTCAATATCAATAAAGCCGCTCACACAAGAAGCGCACCCCTATCCTTCGCAAATTTCAAATTCATGTTTTATCGAGTCTTTGTTTTCTCTTGTCGATGTCCTCGGCGGTTGTCTTTCTTTCGTCGACACGTTTTGCTTTACAATCCACATCGCCGAGGGTCTCTGTAGACACCCCGCCTTGGACCGCTCACCCTGATTGCACATTTGATCTTGTGTTTCTCTCTATTTTATGTCTTTTCCGTTAGTTTCCGTTACTTTGGTTAAGTTCCTGACTGACTCCGTTAAGTTCAGGGACTAAACTGAATAACAGTGCTAACTTTTTAGTCCTTTCTGTCAAAAATGCCTTCTCTGAGTTGCGCGCCTCCGGCCTTTAAAGCCAGAAGCGCGCACCTTCCGCCTCCAAGGTGGGAAGCGCGCGCCTCTGGGCGTGTCAGTTACAGATTTCTGGCCTTGAATCTCTCCCTTGCCCATCTTACAAGATTTTGCCCGGGAAATGGTTCTTGGCAGCTCAGTTTTGGCACCAAAAAACAACCCTTTACAACTATAAAAACCCCTCCAATCTACCATTGGAGGGGATGGACTTTGATCACCATTTTCACACCTAAAAATCACCAATTTCTCATTACAAAACTTGCATGAACTTTTGATCACCAACTTTTAACATCCAACAATCCTTCCAACAAGGATCATTCTCAAGGAGTGTCAAGAACTTGTCTTCCAAACATAGGTATTTTCTTGCCTTCTTCACTTTCTTCTAATTCATCTTTTCTTATATTTTCTTTTAATCAAAGGTGCAATCAAACCCAAACCAAATTTGGGATATAACTCCGAACGATCACTTCATCTTCATTGAAGTTGGTCTAGGGGTCAACTCCTTACATTTCAACCTCTTTTAAAACCCCTCTAAATTTGATATTAATAGGAAGAACACAATTTTTATAATGTAAACTTTGAACAAGCAAGACCGATGTTATTCGGGCGAGATGGGTGTTTAAGTACTTTCCATCTCGTAACCTAACCCCCGATCTCTCAAAAGGAATCTCTGTTTTCGTAAATCAAACACATTTTCAACTTAAAAGGTTTTCTCGCGTTCCTTTAAAACGCGGGTGGTGATTCCTTCAAAAAATCATCCTTTTCCCGTGAGGGGCCCGGGCCGGGGTACCTACACGCCCATCCTTATTTTTGTTAAATATTTGACTTACTTGTTAAATTCTTGAACTTGCATATTATGTGCTAGTTTTACTTGAATTAAATTCTTAACTACTTTAGAATATTAAGGTGGTTAAATGTCTAGTTTTGACTTTTGGGTCATTTGTGAAAATTTGACTTTATGGGCCTTTTTGTTAAAAGTGAAACTTGAGGGGCCTAAGTGTCATTTCTTGAAAGTTGAAAGATAAACTTGTGAAGTTGCCTTCTCTGGGGCATTTCTTCCCCAAATTTCTTACGCTCTCTCTGTCTCAGAAAAGTTAGGTTTAGGGTTTACCCTATTCTCGACTCCTCGAGTTTAATTATCCCTCTGTTCTCGATTCTGAACCCGGATAAATATTCGTGGCGTTGAATAGAACGTTTCCAGCCGAACAGAAATTAATTTGGGTGAACTTGATTTCAGACTAGGTAAGTTATTAGCTCCCCCTTGCTTGTAATAACATGCATATATGTTATTCCTGATACTTGTGCTTGTCAATTTCGTGTTTGGGGCAATTTTTGTGATACTTGTAATTTTGGGACAAAGGGAGTATTAACCCTCTGTGTAGAAATGAAAGAAAACTGAAGGTAATAGTTTGAGCTTGTTATGCACTCCTGTGTTTGTTAGTTGTTAGTAAAAAGTATACTCCTACGCTTGGGACGGAGAATTCTTAGCTTGGGAAGAAATTGGGTTTTGCTGAAAATGGTAGCGAGCGCCCGCTTGGTTCTTACCAAGCGCCCGCCTGATAGCCTATGGAGCGCCCGCTTGACCTCATAACCAGCACCCGCTTACCTTTTATTTCATGACCAAAATCCCTGATTGACTGGAGCGCCCGCTTGGTCCTTGCCGAGCGCCCGCCTGGTCAGCTATCGAGCACCCGCCCGGGTAGAAGGGAGCGCCCGCTCGGTCCCCTGTTTTCACAAAAGTGTTTTAAACTCAAAGTAAAATGAAAGCTTACCCCTCCTAAGGCATGGATCCTTAGTATAAGATGTCCTAGCAAGTGTATATGTACCTTTTGGGGCATTAGAACTTAGTCTTGAACATGAACACTTATAGAACTCAAATGAGAACTTAAGTATAAGAGTAATAACTCGTCTTTATGTTTTGAAAGTGCTATGAACAAGCACTAAATGTGTTATGCTTGTCTTGAAACCAATGTTTGTGCACCTTAGGGGCATTAGAACAGAATCTTGGACTTGAACATCCTAAGAATAGGATCAAGAACTTGTAAGAGTAAAATGTATAACTCTTATATATGACTTGAATGTCCAAAGATTGGAATGATAACTCGAGTATAAGACAATAAAATCTTGTACATGTCTTAAACATCCATAGAAGTGGATTGACAACTTGAAGTATAAGACAATAAAATCTTGTACATGCCTTGAAACCAATACATGTGTATGGTAATGAACTTGAAAGTGCTATGAACAAGCACTAACGTGTATGAGAAATGTTCTTGATGTGCATGTGCAAACATTGCATATAGCTACTTGATAATAATCTGACTTCTTGATTACTTGAAGCATGTTTCTTGGTGAGCTAGTCCACTACTTTTGGATTAGTTCTACTCTCGTAGTTCAAGTAAATACCTACTTGTGCATTCTTGTGTGAGTCCAGCTGGTCCTTGCTTGTTCGGAGGTATATAGGTTCACGCTTATCATGAGGCTGGGGCCAAAGTGATAATCGGGGATCTATGTATCTGCGCTTGACCCCTTACTACAGGCCATAGTAAGGGCATAGCTTCCTTTATTAGAGCAATACGCCTGATAAAAGTGAATGCTAAACTCGTGAACACCTCGTGAGTCTTGATCTTGGGAATGACACTGGTTACCGGGTCTTCTTATATATACTGCATAAGCAGTTTCTTGATATTGATCGTGATTTGTCAAAGTAATACAAGTTACGACAACAATGGTATTCTTGGGAGGAATAAGGAAGGAAGAAATATCCTTTGTAACATGATAGCTTAGCCCTATGTGCTACTTGATGAGTTGGCTTAGCCTCTCATATACTTGTTACTTGATGATACTTGATACATGATTACTTGAGTATCTACTTGAATTGCATGATAACATGTCATGTAGTTGCAACTAATAGCTTACTGAGATTTATCTCACCCCGTTCCTTGTTTATTTCTTTTCCTTAGATCAAAGGAAGGCTAGTGATAGTGCGCAGTGAGGCTCGATATAGCTGGGAGCTTACTACGCAGGTGGTTATTCTTTTGGGACTTGTGTCCTTTTACACTTTGGTGAGGACGATTTTGTATGGGTTGTATAACTCCTATGTTTGGGGTAGACAGTCTTGTATAGTACTTGTTGTATCTAGACATCTTGTAATGCCAGCTTATGTGCTAGGCATGTTTTTCCGCTGTGTATAATCATGTTTGGTTTTAATTTTCTTGTCTAGAACTCGTGTTGTGAGCTATCTTAGCTCCTTACTCTAGAGTATATATATCATGTCAGTTTGTTATAAACAGATGTCATCCAGTTTCTTGTTAGTTTCTTGTTTCTTGTTAGTCACGCGCACCAGGTTTGAAGTTCTATTAGGGGATCTGGGAGCTGGGGGCGTGTCAGGTGGTATCAGAGCTACCCTGGTTTAGCTACCCTATTTAGCTACCTTGGTTTGCTCTAAGTCTGGATAGGGTCTATGGCCTAGGTATGGGTTAGTCTTGGGGTGTTATTAACGCCGAGTGTTTACCTCCAGGTATAATGATTTCTGAAGGTACTAGTGGCAGTAATCAGGTGAGATCAGTAACTCCTCAAGAAGAGATGGCTGATAATATAGACTGGGATTATCCTAATCGACTTACAAAGTTTTTGAAGTTGAAACCTCAAAGCTTTGACGGGGAACCTGATGCTAAGAAGGCAGAAGAGTGGATTGAAAGCATAGAAAAGATCTTTACAGCCTTGAGATGTGCAGGAGGTGATAAGGTAACATTTGCAACCTTTAAATTTGAGAAAGCTGTTGAACATTGGTGGCAAGTTCTGAATAAAAGCTGGAAACTGGAAGGGGTACCACAGACTTGGGAGAATTTTCTGAAAGCATTCAAGTCACAGTTCATTCCAGCAGTGGTTCAAGATAGAAAAGAGATGGAATTTCTTAATCTGGAGTAGGGAAGCTTGACAGTGGGGCAATACTCAACCAAGTTCACAGAATTGGCTAGGTATTGTGATCACTTAGTTCCAAATGAAACAAAGAAGGCACAGAGGTTTGTGAAGGGGTTGAAGACTGAGTACAGAAAGCAACTTCTTTCTCTACAGCTTACTAGTTACCAACAAGCAGTGGAGAAGGCTTATGGGATTGAGAATGACATTGAAGAACACAAGGTAAAGCAGGGAACAATCATGACAGGTCGTGTTTCAGAGAAAGCACAGGGATCTGGTTCTAAGGGTGGTAAATCTAACCGCCAGGATCGTCGATTTTGACAACCATCTGAAAGTAAAGGTAGTGTATCAACTGGTTCTAAGACAACAGTCCAAGGTCCCAGGAAAGTGTGTGGTTATTGCTTGAAAGAAGGCCATTCTGAAGACAAGTGTTGGCTAAAGCAAGGAAAATGTTTATCTTGTGGTGAAACTGGGCACTTTATCAAGAATTGTCCTAAAGGAAAAGGAAGTCAGGTTGGGAGTATGAGTCAACAGGCCTCAGGTACTAAGAGAGATAGTGGGGGTCGACCTAAAGTTCAGGGTCGAGTGTTTGCTCTAGATCAGCAGGGTGTAGCTGAGTCTTCTGCGGTCATAGGAGGTACTATATTACTTTCTAGTACGAAAGCGAGAGTCCTGATAGATCCAGGCTCATCTCATTCTTATGTGGCATCTCATTTTGTGTCGCACTTGCATGTTCTTCCTGATTCTATGCCTTATGTGCTAGAAGTATCTTCCCCTATAGGAGATTGCATGTTTGCTTCTGAGGTTTATAAGAAATGTGAGGTTCTTGTGGGTAATCATGTCACGACCCGAAAACCCGTCCCTATTTTATTAATAAATAATTATTTATTTATTTATTTATTTGATTATTTATTTATGTGCGCATTTTATGTCTCATAATATTAATTTGTGTCTAGCATTATTTGGTTGATATTGTGTTAAGTGGGTAGTAGGGAATTTGGTTTGGGTTATGTGTTAGTAGATGAGGGGGCCTAAGTGTAACTTTTTGAAATAATTTTAACTGCTCCCTCCCTACTCTTCCTTCTCCCTCACTCTCTTCCTCACCCTACTCTTCTCCCTGCATTCTCTCTCTCTCTATTTCCATGGAAAAAGGTAAGTTTCTCCCCTCCTTCTTCCTTCATTTTAGTCACCTTCCTCCTTCTATTTCTTAGTGCTCATTTTATGAAATGTGTTTAGATCGTCGATAGGATCGTGTAGAGCCAAAAATATTCGAATTCCGTCATCTTTCAAAAATTCAAGTAAGTTGCTTTTTCCCCATTTTTATGCTAAAATGTTCATCTTTAACTCCATTAATGCTCTAGTTGATATATATGGCGTCTTTGTTTGATTTGGAATTTATTTGCATTTTTATCCATTTTTGTGAAATTTTGATGTTTGAATCAATTCTTGACTTGGGTTGCTAGATGTTGTTATACGAGTTATTTTAGACCTATAAGTTGTTCTAGTACCTGAATATGCTAGTTAAGAGGGTTGGATTTTGGTTTGGTTTTGATTTTGGTTGGAATTTTTGAAGAACCCAGGAAATCTTGCCGAATTCCGGCAGTCAGGGCTCGTGGGCGACCGCCCATGGGTGGGTCGGGCGACCGCCCATGAGATCAGTTGGTCCGGAGTGTTGGAGTTAATGTTTTTGGGCGACCGCCCATGAAGTCAATCTGATGGGTTGTGGGTTAGCGGTCTTGGGCGACCGCCCGGGCTGGTTATGGACGACCGCCCATAGCAGCTGACCTGTGTATCTTTGTTTTTAATTGTTTTCGAAATCAAGCTTAGTCTAGGCTCGGGGTACGATTCTAATAGATTGAAATGGCCATTGTGAAATACTCAAATGTGGAAAATGGTTCCTTTGTGAACAATTGCGTTATGGAATTTGATTAATTATCATTTTGGGATTGTTGAACATCTTTTGATGTGTTGTTTGGATCGATTCATTCTTTTGGTGATTTATTTGGAATGGTTCTCTACTTTGGAATCATTAGTTGTTTATTTAAAGCTAGTATTTATTACTTAGCATTTATTTGAAAGTCCAGCTGGTTATTTGTGTTCGAGTCAGGCAATGGATAATGCTATAATGGCACAAGCCAAGTCCAGTATAGCGTCGCCCATTGGTCCATTTTTTCCTCATCCAGATTGGCCTTGGTTGAGATGAGCTAGCTGCCTTCGAGAAGTAGTCTAGCTAACTTTTTGGGTATGACTTTGTGTCATTTCCCCCGTCCTTTGTGACATGTTACTATTGGTTATGGTTCCGGTACCGGAGTTTTCTCTTCAGCTTTTATGCTACTATGAAGATGTTGATTGGTTGATTGTTGAAGCTGCGCAGCGATCCTTTATTTGGTTCTATCAGTTTGGAAACCTTGGCTAATATCCTTTGTTAATTGTTTATTTCCGCTGCTATCTGTTAACTGCTAATTGCTATATGCTATATGTGATTTATTATTGCTTATTGCATCATAACATGTCATGTAGTTGCATTAGTAACTTATTGAGATTTATCTCACCCCCTTTCTTTTATCTTTGTTTTTCCTTAACCCCCCCCCCCAGGAGGAAAGGATTAGTACTCGCTGATCACGAGGAGGACGTCGAGTGTGGAAGTAACTTTTGGGGAAGGTTGTTTCGGTTTACATTATTTAAATGTATAACCTTTGGGATAGTGTCCAATCATTGACGTCATTAAGAATTGTGTATTTTGTATTTTTGAGTATAAGCTTGTGGAGCTCATACTAGTTGTATTTTGTTGTGGTCAACTTGGATTTGTAAAACTTGTCCTATCATCTTTTGGTATAAAATGGAATTTTTATCTTCAGTATTTTGGTATTTGTGTGTTAAGTCGACGTCCAGCTCGCGAGTCCCGGGCCCGCGGGGTCGGGGTCGCGACAGTTGGTATCAGAGCTATGGTTTAGCTCTAAGTTTAACTATAGGTGGACTAGTATGACCTAGGAGGGTAGTTGTGTTCGGAGTGAGTAACGGTTGTTGTTTTATGCAGGCACTTATTCAAAATGGCTAGAAGAAGAGCTGGTGAAGGTAACGCCGGAACTTCAAATCAGAATGAAACAAGAGATGAAGCCCGTGCAATGTTTCAGGGTATGTTTGAGGCGGCCATGAAGGCTATTCATGACCAAGGGCCGAGAGTAGAGCAAGCACCACCACCTCGTTATGGTTTGGAGCAATTCTTGAAACTGAAACCGGCGGAGTATAATGGGGAACCCGATGTGAGGAAGGCCGAGCTATGGATAGAATCTATGGAGAAAATTTACGATGTCTTTGGTTGCACTGGTGAGGATAAGGTTCGATTTGCGGCCTATAAGCTTGTGGGTGCCGCCGAGCATTGGTGGAAAGGGATTAAAGCAAGTTGGGACGAGACTAATACACCGTATGCGTGGGAATTGTTTGTGCGGAAATTCAAAGAGCATTTTATTCCGGTAGTTGATCAGAACCGGAAGGAGATCGAGCTTCTCAATTTGGACCAAGGTTTGTTGTCCGTGGCTCAGTACTCAACTAAGTTCATAGAATTAGCCAGGTACTGTGACTATCTTGTGAGGACGGAGGAGCAGAAAGCAATGAGGTTCATCCGAGGTTTGAAGACATCTATCCGGACTCAGCTTATAGCTCAGAGGATTCTGACATTCCAGGATACCGTGGATCGTGCATACCTAATCGAGCAAGACATTGGGGAACATAAGAGGAAGACCGAGGTCGCGAACACGGGTAAGCAAGGAAGTCATACCAAGTCACAACCACATCAGCGTTCAGATAACCGAGGTAATTCGGGAGGGCCATCTCAGTTTAAAGGACAAACCGTACCAAGGAATCCGGGTACTACTCCGGGGAATCAAAATAGGAGGCTTTGCACCTATTGTCAGAGGGAATGCCATTCAGAGGACCGGTGTTGGAAGAAACAAGGGAAGTGTATTAATTGTGGCCAGTTAGGGCATTTTGCGAAAGATTGCCCGAGGTTCATAGGCCAACCATCAGGGTCAGGAGCTGGTTCTTCTCAGGGTCAGAAAAGAGATGCTGCGGGAAAGCCCAAGGTCCAAGGAAGGGTATTTGCCATGAATCAACAACAAGCTACTGATGATCCTTCCGTTATTGGAGGTATTGTTTCTGTGTCTAATGTGAGCGCTCGTGCGTTAGTAGATCCAGGATCATCGCATTCTTACATATCTGTGCAATTTGCTTCTTTGCTAAATGCTGCATTTGAGTCTTTACCTTATGTGCTAGAGGTGTCGACCCCTATAGGAGAATGTTTGGTGACTGATAGAGTATTTCGTGCTTGTGATGTGCTTATATGTGGTCGTGTCTTGTGTGCGGACTTGGTAGTCCTTCCGATTCAAGACTTTGATGTTATTTTGGGTATGGATTGGTTGAGCAAGTTTTATGCTTCTGTTGATTGTCATACGAAAGTCGTTACTTTTTCTATTCCCAATGTGCCTGAGTTTGTTTTTGAGGCTAGTCTTTTGAGTAGAAAAAATCGTTTAATTTCTTATGTGAAAGCGAGAAAATGTTTGCATCATGGTTGTGAGGGTTACTTGGCTAGTGTGCTTGATACCAAGAAAGAATCTCCCGGTTTGGAAAGTGTTCGGGTAGTTAGAGAATCTCCTGACGTTTTCTCTTCTGAGTACGATATGCCTCCCGATCGAGAGATAGAGTTCTGTATAGATCTTCTACCAGGTACAGATCCGATTTCAAAAGCACCTTATAGAATGGCCCCGGCAGAGTTGAAAGAATTGAAAGTTCAGTTGCAGGAGTTGCTTGATAGAGGGTTTATTCGACCTAGTGTTTCCCCGTGGGGAGCACCGGTTTTGTTTGTGAGGAAGAAAGACGGTTCGTTGAGATTGTGTATCGATTACCAAAGGTTGAATCAGGTAACGGTGAAGAACAAATATCCTCTACCACATATTGATGATTTATTCGATCAACTTCAAGGGTCGGTAGTATTTTCTAAACTTGATTTGAGGAGTGGGTACCATCAACTGAAGATTCGATCGGATGATGTTCCGAAGACTGCCTTTCGCACTCGTTATGGTCATTATAAATTCGTGGTTATGCTGTTTGGGTTGACTAATGCACCGGCCATGTTTATGAATTTGATGAACCGAATCTTCCATCCTTATCTTGACTCGTTTGTAGTGGTTTTCATCGATGATATTCTTGTCTATTCTAAATCTCGAGAGGAACACGAGCAACATCTGAGGACAGATTTATCAGTTCTTGCAAGGGAACAGTTGTTCGCGAAGTTCAGTAAGTGTGAATTTTGGCTCGAGAAAGTTTCATTTCTGGGGCATGTTATTTCTAAAGATGGGATTTCTGTGGATCCTTCGAAGATAGAAGCTATTGTCGATTGGAAAAGACCCGAGACAGTGACTGAGATCAGAAGTTTTCTGGGGTTAGCCGGGTACTACAGGAGGTTTATAGAAGGGTTTTCACGGATTGCTACGCCGTTGACTCAGTTGACCCGAAAGAATGTTCCGTTTGAGTGGACCGAAAAATGTAACAACAGTTTTGAGGAATTGAAGAAGAGGTTGACTACTGCACCGATTCTTGCATTACCGAATGGGAATGACGACTTAGTGATTTATAGTGCATCGAAGGAAGGCTTGGGTTGTGTTTTAATGCAGAATGGGAAAGTGATCGCGTATGCTTCGAGGAAGTTGAGTCCGAGTGAACAGAATTCTCCTACTCACGATATGGAATTGGCAGCTATCGTATTTTCTCTTCAGAAGTGGAAGCACTACCTTTACAGAGCGAAATTTGAGATTTTCACGGATCACATGAGTTTGAAGTATCTTTTCTCTCAGAAGGAACTTAATAACCGACAGCGTCGATGGATGGAACTTTTGAAGGACTATGATTGTAAGATATCCTATCATCCCGGGAAAGCAAATGTTGTAGCCGACGGGATTAGTAGAAAATCTTATGTGGCTTCGATGATGGTTCGAGAGTGGAAAATGCTTGAGGATGTTCGAGATTGGTGTCCTCGTGAATCGAGAGATGGGGCTATTTTTGCGAATATTAGGGTATCTCCGACCCTAATTCAAAGAATAAAGGAAGCTCAGAAAGAAGATCCGGAGTTAGTGAAAATAATGGGTAAATTGAAGGAGAAGAACTTCGAGGATTTTTCTTTGAGTTCGATTGGAGTATTGACTTTTTGTGGACGTTTGTGTGTGCCCGATGTTGACGGTATAAAGAGACAAGTTTTAGATGAGGGTCATAAATCGAGGTATACTATTCATCCGGGTAGTACGAAGATGTACCAAGACCTGAAGCAACAATTTTGGTGGAACAACATGAAGAGAGAAATAGCTGAGTATGTATCAAAGTGTTTAACTTGTCAGCAGGTCAAAGCCGAGCATCAGAGACCCGCAGGACTACTTCATCCATTAGAGATTCCGGAGTGGAAATGGGAACATGTGACTATGGATTTTGTTACGGGACTACCTCGTACCCGTAGGAAGTATGATAGTGTTTGGGTGATCGTGGATAGATTGACCAAGAGTGCTCATTTCCTACCGATTGATATTAGATACTCGATGGAGAAACTTGCGACCCTTTATGTTAATGAGATTGTGAGATTGCATGGGGTCCCGGTTAGCATTGTGTCGGATCGTGATCCGAGATTTACTTCTAGATTCTGGAAAGCGTTACAGGAAGCTTTAGGTACCAATTTGAGATTCAGTACAGCTTTTCACCCTCAGACTGACGGTCAATCCGAGAGGACTATCCAGATTTTAGAGGATATGTTGCGAGCTTGTTCGATAGACTTTTCTGATTCTTGGGATATTCATTTACCTCTAGTGGAGTTTTCTTATAATAACAGTTATCAGGCTAGCATCGAGATGGCTCCTTACGAGGCTTTATATGGGAGAAAGTGTAGATCGCCTATCTGTTGGGATGAAATTGGGGAAGCGAAGATATGGGGTATCGATTTGGTTCAGAATTCAATTGAGAAAGTCAAAGTTATTCGGGATCGATTGAAGACAGCCCAGAGTCGACATAAGAGCTATGCGGACCACCGAAGACGTTATCTTAATTTTCAGACCGGAGATTTTGTGTTCTTGAATGTGTCTCCGAAGGTTGGTATTCGAAGATTTGGGAAGAAAGGTAAATTGGCTCCGAGATTTATTGGACCGTTCGAGATTTTGGAAAAAGTGGGACTTCTTGCTTATCGACTCGCATTGCCATCTTCTCTAGACCGATTGCATAATGTCTTCCATGTTTCTATGCTTCGGAAGTATTTGCATGATCCATCTCACGTGTTACCAAGGGTACCCGAGGATATCGAGCCTGACATGTCATATGAGGAACGACCGGTTCGGATCCTAGATACTAAGGTCCAAGAATTGAGGAATAAAAGAATTGCGTTGGTTAGAGTGCTATGGAGGAATCACAATGTCGAGGAATCAACATGGGAGCTTCGAGAAGAGATGGAACGGAAGTATCCGTGGCTTTTTGTTTCGGGTAAGCACCTTTAAAATTCGGGTCGAATTTTCTTTAAGGAGGAGTGAATGTCACGACCCGAAAACCCGTCCCTATTTTATTAATAAATAATTAATTATTTATTTATTTATTTGATTATTTATTTATGTGCGCATTTTATGTCCCATAATATTAATTTGCGTCTAGCATTATTTGGTTGATATTGTGTTAGGTGGGGTAGTAGGGAATTTGGTTTGGGTTATGTGTTAGTAGATGAAGGGGCTTAAGTGTAACTTTTTGAAATAATTTTAACTACTCCCTCCCTACTCTTCCTTCTCCCTCACTCTCTTCCTCACCCTACTCTTCTCCCTGCATTCTCTCTCTCTCTTTCCATGGAAAAAGGTAAGTTTCTCCCCTCCTTCCTTCATTTTAGTCACCTTCCTCCCTCTATTTCTTAGTTCTCATTTTATGAAATGTGTTTAGATCGTCGATAGGATCGTGTAGAGCCAAAAATATTCGAATTCCGTCATCTTTCAAAAATTCAAGTAAGTTGCTTTTCCCCCATTTTTATGCTAAAATGTTCATCTTTAACTCCATTAATGCTCTAGTTGATATATATGGCTTCTTTGTTTGATTTGGAATTTATTTGCATTTTTATCCATTTTTGTGAAATTTTGATGTTTGAATCAATTCTTGACTTGGGTTGCTAGATGTTGTTATACGAGTTATTTTAGACCTATAAGTTGTTCTAGTACCTGAATATGCTAGTTAAGAGGGTTGGATTTTGGTTTGGTTTTGATTTTGGTTGGAATTTTTGAAGAACCCAGGAAATCTTGCCGAATTCCGGCAGTCAGGGCTCGTGGGCGACCGCCCATGGGTGGGTCGGGCGACCGCGCATGAGATCAGTTGGTCCGGAGTGTTGGAGTTAATGTTTTTGGGCGATCGCCCATGAAGTCATTCTGATGGGTTGTGGGTTAGTGGTCTTGGGCGACCGCCCGGGCTGGTTATGAGCGACCGCAGCTGACCTGTGTATCTTTGTTTTTAATTGTTTTCGAAATCAAGCTTAGTCTAGGCTCAGGGTACGATTCTAATAGATTGAAATGGCCATTGTGAAATACTCAAATGTGGAAAATGGTTTCTTTGTGAACAATTGCGTTATGGAATTTGATTAATTATCATTTTGGGATTGTTGAACATCTTTTGATGTGTTGTTTGGATCGATTCATTCTTTTGGTGATTTATTTGGAATGGTTCCCTACTTTGGAATCATTAGTTGTTTATTTAAAGCTAGTATTTATTACTTAGCATTTATTTGAAAGTCCAGCTGGTTATTTGTGTTCGAGTCAGGCAATGGATAATGCTATAATGGCACAAGCCAAGTCCAGTATAGCGTCGCCCATTGGTCCTTTTTTTCTCATCCAGATTGGCCTTGGTTGAGATGAGCTAGCTTCCTTCGAGAAGTAGTCTAGCTAACTTTTTGGGTATGACTTTGTGTCATTTCCCCCGTCCTTTGTGACATGTTACTATTGGTTATGGTTCCAGTACCGGGGTTTTCTCTTCAGCTTTTATGCTACTATGAAGATGTTGATTGGTTGATTGTTGAAGCTGCGCAGCGATCCTTTATTTGGTTCTATCAGTTTGGAAACCTTGGCTAATATCCTTTGTTAATTGTTTATTTCCGCTGCTATCTGTTAACTGCTAATTGCTATATGCTATATGTGATTTATTATTGCTTATTGCATCATAACATGTCATGTAGTTGCATTAGTAACTTATTGAGATTTATCTCACCCCCTTTCTTTTATCTTTGTTTTTCCTTAACCCCCCCCCCAGGAGGAAAGGATTAGTACTCGCTGATCACGAGGAGGACGTCGAGTGTGGAAGTAACATTTGGGGAAGGTTGTTTCGGTTTACATTATTTAAATGTATAACCTTTGGGATAGTGTCCAATCATTGACATCATTAAGAATTGTGTATTTTGTATTTTTGAGTATAAGCTTGTGGAGCTCATACTAGTTTTATTTTGTTGTGGTCAACTTGGATTTGTAAAACTTGTCCTATCATCTTTTGGTATAAAATGGAATTTTTATCTTCAGTATTTTGGTATTTGTGTGTTAAGTCGACGTCCATCTCGCGAGTCCCGGGCCCGCGGGGTCGGGGTCGCGACAGATCATGCCCTTCTTGCTGACCTAGTCGTATTACCTATAAGGGACTTCGACGTGATTCTTGGCATGGATTGGCTATATGTGCATCATGCATCTGTTGATTGTCATAGAAAAGTAGTAACTTTTTCTATACCTGGTTTGCCTGATTTTAACTTTGAAGGTGATAGGCCTATATGTGCTATACGTGTTATTTTTGCTTTAAAAGCTAGAAAACTTTTATTTCGTGGTTGTGCCGGGTATCTCGCATGTGTTCTTGACAAGAGATTATTTGTTCCCAAGATGGAAGATATTCCTGTTGTGTCTGAATTTTCAGATGTGTTCTCTTCTGAGTATAGCATGCCACCTGATCGAGAGCTTGAGTTCTGTATTGAGTTATTACCAGGTACAGCACCAATCTCTAAAGCACCTTATAGAATGGCACCAGCTGAGTTGAAAGAGTTAAAAACACAGCTTGAGGAATTACTT
The DNA here is from genome assembly GCA_026119855.1 of Campanula takesimana. NCBI lineage: Eukaryota > Viridiplantae > Streptophyta > Magnoliopsida > Asterales > Campanulaceae > Campanula > Campanula takesimana. Next base: position 218,890 of record JAOWBW010001152.1, on the reverse strand, counting down.
GAAAGGGGCTTCATCAGGCCTAGTGTATCACCGTGGGGTGCACCAGTGTTATTTGTCAGAAAGAAAGATGGGACTCTGCGATTATGTATTGATTACAGAGATCTTAATCAGGTAACTATCAAGAACAAATATCCGTTACCTCATATTGATGACTTTTTTTATCAGCTTCAAGGTTCAGTAGTGTACTCGAAGCTTGACTTGAGAAGTGGTTATCATCAGTTGAAAATCAGATCTGAGGATATATCAAAGACAGCTTTCCGTACCAGGTATGGACATTATGAATTTATTGTTATGCCATTCGGTTTGACAAATGCTCCAGCTGTATTTATGGATTTGATGAACTGTATCTTCAAACCATACCTTTATTGTTTCGTGGTGGTATTCATTGATGATATTATTGTGTATTCTGAATCACGGGCTGAGCATGAACAACATCTCAGAGTGGTATTGAAAGTTCTTCGCGAGAAACAATTATTTGCAAAATTCAGCAAATGTGCTTTCTGGTTAGAAGAGGTTTCATTCTTGGGACATGTTGTGTCTGCTAGTGGTATTGCAGTAGATCCTTCCAAAGTTGAAGCAGTTGTAAACTGGAAGAGGCCAACTACAGTGACAGAGATCCGTAGTTTCTTGGGCTTGGCTAGTTATTATCGGAGAGTCATTGAGGGATTCTCCAAGATTGCTACTCCATTGACTAATCTGACTCAGAAAGCTATTTCTTTTGAGTGGAGTGACAAATGTGAAGCAAGTTTTCAAGAATTGAAAAGACGCTTGACTACAGCTCCAGTCTTGGCTCTACCTAGTGGATCTGAGAATTTTATGGTTTATACTGATGCTTCTAAAGAAGGATTGGGTTGTGTTCTAATGCAAGATGGAAAGGTAATAGCTTATGCTTCTCAAAAATTATCTCCTTATGAAAAGAACTATCCTACTCATGATTTAGAGTTGGCTGCGATCATTTTTGCATTGCATAAATAGAGGCATTACTTGTATGGAGCTAAATTTGAAGTCTTCACAGATCATAAAAGCTTGAAGTACTTGTTTTCTCAGAAAGAACTCAACATGAGGCAACGTAGATGGATGGAGAAATTGAAGGATCATGATTATACTATCATTTATCATCCAGGAAAGGCAAATGTTGTGGCCGATGCACTGAGCAGAAAGACTTATATTTCTTGCTTGATGATTCGTGAATGGAAATTGTTAGAAGACTTGTGTGATTGGAGTCCTTGTAAATCTAGACATGGAGTTATTCTTGCTAATATAAAGGCTACTTCAGATTTACTCCAACAAATCAAAGAAGCTCAGGTAACTGATTCTGAATTGCAGAAAATTATTAGTGGAATGAATGAAGGAAAGCAACAAGATTTTTCTTTCAACAGTGATGGAATTCTTACCTTTCGAGGTAGAGTTTGTATTCCAGTTGATCTTGATATCAAGAAGAGAGTTCTTGAAGAGGCTCACAAAGCCAAGTATACTATTTATCCTGGAAGCACTAAAATGTACCAAGACTTGAAGAAACATTTCTGGTGGAACAACATGAAAAGAGAAATTGCTGAGTATGTGTCCAAGTGTTTGACTTGCCAACGGGTAAAAGTGGAACATCAACGTCCAGCAGGTTTGTTGCAACCATTAGAAATTCCAGAGTGGAAATGGGAGAATATTACGATGGATTTTGTGACTGGTTTACCAGGTACCAGACGAGGCCACGACGCTGTTTGGGTTATAGTGGATAGACTGACCAAGTCAGCTCACTTCTTGACTGTTTCCATGGGATATTCATTGTCTCAGTTAGCTTCATTGTATGTTCAAGAGGTAGTCCGACTGCATGGGGTTCCTGTGAGTATTGTATCTGACAGAGATCCTTGTTTTACTTCTCAATTTTGGCAGGCTCTTCAGGGTGCCATGGGTACTAAATTGAATTTCAGTACTGCTTTTCATCCTTAATCTGATGGGCAATCTGAGGGACTTATACAGATTCTCGAGGATATGTTATGTTCTTGTGTTGTTGACTTTAAAGGTAGTTGGGATACTCATCTTCCTTTGGATGAGTTTGCTTATAACAACAGTTATCAGTCTAGCATCGAAATGGCTCCTTCTGAAGCTCTTTATGGAAGAAAATGTCGATCTCCTATATGTTGGGATGAAGTGGGAGAAGCTAGACTCTTAGGACCTGAAATGGTTCAACAATCAGTTGAGAGTGTGAAACTCATTTGAGATAGATTACGCACAGCTCAAAGTAGACAAAAGAGTTATGATGATCATCGCAGAAGGGATCTTGAATTCCAGGTAGGTGACTTTGTATTCTTGAAAGTCTCTCCTCGTATAGGTATTAAGAGATTTGGGAAGAAAGGAAAGTTATCTCCTCGTTATATCGGTCCATTTGAGATTCTTGAAAGAGTTGAAAAGTTGGCTTATAGAGTGGCTTTACCACCTTCTTTATCTAGTATTCATGATGTTTTTCACGTGTCCATGCTTCACAAGTATATGGCGGATGAGTCACATGTTTTTTAGTATAAGGCTATTCCATTTCAGCCTGATTTGTCTTATGAGGAACAACCTGTTGAAATTCTTGACTGGAAAGAGCAAGTCTTGCGAACCAAAAGGATTCCTATTGTGAAAGTCCTTTGGAGAAATCATGAAATAGAAGAGGCTACTTGGGAAACCAAGAAAGAGATGTGAGATAAATACCCGAGCCTATTTGAAAATCTTGGTAAGTAAAATTCATGGGCGAATTTTCTTTAAGGTGGGGAGGATGTAACGCCCATCCTTATTCTTGTTAAATATTTGACTTACTTGTTAAATTCTTGAACTTGCATATTATGTGCTAGTTTTACTTGAATTAAATTCTTAACTACTTTAGAATATTAAGGTGGTTAAATGTCTAGTTTTGACTTTTGGGTCATTTGTGAAAATTTGACTTTATGGGCCTTTTTGTTAAAAGTGAAACTTGAGGGGCCTAAGTATCATTTCTTGAAAGTTGAAAGATAAACTTGTGAAGTTGCCTTCTCTGGGGCATTTCTTCCCCAAATTTCTTACGCTCTCTCTGTCTCAGAAAAGTTAGGTTTAGGGTTTACCATATTCTCGACTCCTCGAGTTTAATTATCCCTCTGTTCTCGATTCTGATCCCGGATAAATATTCGTGGCGTTGAATAGAACGTTTCCTGCCGAATAGAAATTAATTTGGGTGAACTTGATTTCGGACTAGGTAAGTTATTATCTCCCCCTTGCTTGTAATAACATGCATATATGTTATTCCTGATACTTGTGCTTGTCAATTTCGTGTTTGGGGCAATTTTTGTGATACTTGTAATTTTGGGACAAATGGAGTATTAACCCTCTGTGTATAAATGAAATAAAATTGAAGGTAATAGTTTGAGCTTGTTATGCACTCCTGGGTTTGTTAGTTGTTAGTAAAAAGTATACTCCTACGCTTGGGACGGAGAATTCTTAGCCTGGGAATAAATTGGGTTTTGCTGAAAATGGTAGCGAGCGCCCGCTTGGTTCTTACCAAGCGCCCGCCTGATAGCCTATGGAGCGCCCGCTTGACCTCATAACCAGCGCCCGCTTACCTTTTATTTCATGACCAAAATCCCTGATTGACTGGATCGCCTGCTTGGTCCTTGCCGAGCACCCGCCTGGTCAGCTATCGAGCGCCCGCCCGGGTAGAAGGAGCGCCCGCTCGGTCCCCTGTTTTCACAAAAGTGTTTTAAACTCAAAGTAAAATGAAAGCTTACCCCTCCTAAGGCATGGAACCTTAGTATAAGATGTCCTAGCAAGTGTATATGTACCTTTTGGGGCATTAGTGTTGGGTTTCGTTGTTCCATGCGCAGCGGGATTAAGCATTTAAAATTTATGAAACCCAAAGCCCATAGATCCATTCATATGATCAAGTCAAATACAACATAATGAATACTAGAATACTAACCCTTGATGCCTTTGATTTTGCAACCTTGAATTCGATGGAGGCTTGAAATCTTGATCACGAACAAAGCAAGAATCACGAACTTATGAAGATGATAAGTTTCACCCTCTAGCGGTATCCACACCACGAACGAATATCAAGAACACTTGATCTTGGTTGCTAGACCAAATTATGAAACACGCTTTCACAATTGTAAGAACTATATGAAATTATGAATATTCTTGTTCTTCACCTTTTGGGATCTTAGAACAAGAAAATAACCTCTCAAAACCTTATGGAGGCACTCATTATCATGTGCTTAATGACTGCTGAAAGGATCCTTAAATAGGTCCTAATCCTTAACCCTTAAGGACTTAGGAAACCTAAATCCCGTCACCAAATTAGGCAACAAGGAATTCTGGCCGACTTGACTGGCACGGTCGTGCCCTACAATCTGGCACGGTCGTGCCATCTAGTCCGCGCGAATTCCCCAGCCGCCCATTTTCGGCACGGTCGTGCTTGGTAATTTGGCACGGTCATGCCAATCATGTCGACAGGTTTGCCTTGGTTTGGATTTATGGCACGACCGTGCCATTTTAAGGCGCACGACCGTGCCAGAGCCAAACACTGATATTTTTCCATAATTCCCATTGAGTCCTTTACGATTCGTTCTATTTGTGTGTGACCCTCTAGGATTACACTAAGTTGGAAATGGGTTCAAACATGAAACCATAAGATATGATTAGGTTCTAGCAAACCGTCATACCTACCCAAATAGTATAACTAGATACAAGTTTGCATTCCTTTTAGAACATGTCATAATCCCTTTGTCTCCGATGTCATTGAACACAAGTCATGGTCAACAAGTCAACTTGTATTGTTCAATACTTTCTTGATTCCGAATATGTTGATAATCCAAATGACATTGATCCAATCAATCCATTTGGGTTTGGCCAAACATTTCACCAACATCATTCCTTCGAGGGGCCCAAGCTTGACATCTCTCCGAAGAGGGACAAATCCATTTGGCTTATTATTCTTCCCTACGTGAATCCAATCATGCCAATCATACCCTTTATAACTACCGTGTTAAGGCAGCGTTTGAATATGTCAAACATAATGTTCATCAAGTGGAAGACTATAATAACTTCATGTCTAAGGATTCAAATGACATAACTAATATTAGATTTATATATGACATCGACCATGACATAAATCTCATACCGCGGGTCATGTCCAGTACCTTGTTCCAAACAAGTACCCATAAATCTAACATGATCATCCCATGATCATTTAGCCTTTATACTAGTGCTTAACAAGCTCTAGGGACGGAGATTATTATAAGTAAACACGAGCCATAATAATAATCTTATTATCTCTTTATCATTATGAATAAATGATAACTCATACAACGTTTAACAAACGTGCCTAGGGCACCAACACCAACAATTAGAACTTAGTCTTGAACATGAACACTTATAGAACTCAAATGAGAACTTAAGTATAAGAGTAATAACTCTTCTTTATGTTTTGAAAGTGCTATGAACAAGCACTAATGTGTTATGCTTGTCTTGAAACCAATGTTTGTGCACATTAGGGGCATTAGAACAGAATCTTGGACTTGAACATCCTAAGAATAGGATCAAGAACTTGTAAGAGTAAAATGTATAACTCTTATATATGACTTGAATGTCCAAAGATTGGAATGATAACTCGAGTATAAGACAATAAAATCTTGTACATGTCTTAAACATCCATAGAAGTGGATTGACAACTTGAAGTATAAGAAAATAAAATCTTGTACATGCCTTGAAACCAATACATGTGTATGGTAATGAACTTGAAAGTGCTATGAACAAGCACTAACGTGTATGAGAAATGTTCTTGATGTGTATGTGCAAACATTGCATATAGCTACTTGATAATAATGTGACTTCTTGATTACTTGAAGCATGTTTCTTGGTGAGCTAGTCCACTGCTTTTGGATTAGTTCTACTCTCGTAGTTCAAGTAAATACCTACTTGTGCATTCTTGTGTGAGTCCAGCTGATCCTTGCTTGTTCGGAGGTATATAGGTTCACGCTTATCATGAGGCTGGGGCCAAAGTGATAATCGGGGATCTATGTATCTGCGCTTGACCCCTTACTACAGGCCATAGTAAGGGCATAGCTTCCTTTATTAGAGCAATACGCCTGATAAAAGTGAATGCTAAACTCGTGAACACCTCGTAAGTCTTGATCTTGGGAATGACACTGGTTACCGGGTCTTCTTATATATACTGCATAAGCAGTTTCTTGATATTGATCGTGATTTATCTCAGTAATACAAGCTACGACAACAATGGTATTCTTGGGAGGAATAAGGAAGGAAGCAATATCCTTTGTAACGTGATAGCTTAGCCCTATGTGCTACTTGATGAGTTGGCTTAGCCTCTCATATACCTGGTACTTGATGATACTTGATACATGATTACTTGAGTATCTACTTGAATTGCATGATAACATGTCATGTAGTTGCATCTAATAGCTTACTGAGATTTATCTCACCCCGTTCCTTGTTTATTTCTTTTCCTTAGATCAAAGGAAGGCTAGTGATAGTGCGCAGTGAGGCTCGATATAGCTGGGAGCTTACTACGCAGGTGGTTATTCTTTTGGGACTTGTGTCCTTTTACACTTTGGTGAGGACGATTTTGTATGGGTTGTATAACTCCTATGTTTGGGGTAGACAGTCTTGTATAGTACTTGTTGTATCTAGATATCTTGTAATGCCAGCTTATGTGCTAGGCATGTTTTTCCGCTGTGTATAATCATGTTTGATTTTAATTTTCTTGTCTAGAACTCGTGTTGTGAGCTATCTTAGCTCCTTACTCTAGAGTATATATATCATGTCAGTTTGTTATAAACAGATGTCATCCAGTTTCTTGTTAGTTTCTTGTTTCTTGTTAGTCACGCGCACCAGGTTCGAGGTTCTATTAGGGGATCCCGGGACCTGGGGGCGTGTCAATACTCTCCGAGGCTGGTCTTCTGGGAGCACGTCCAGCCATTACTCCTATTGAACAAAATCACCGTTTTGGCTTTGACTGAAGATGTTGATTTACGAGATCCTGAGGCTTATAGGCGACTTGTGGGCCGCCTTATCTATCTTACTATTACTCGCCCGGAGCTATCCTACAGTGTGCATACTCTTACACAGTTCATGACTCGGCCTAAGAGGGCACATTGGACTGCCGCTCTACGTGTTGTTCGGTATCTAAACAATCGTCCGGGCCAAGGTATTTTGTTGCGCTCCGATTCTGCTTTTCATCTTCGAGCATATTATGATTCTGATTGGGCAAGTTGTCCTCTTACTCGGCGCTCTCTTACCGCTTATTTTGTTTTCTTAGGTCACTCTCCAATCTCTTGGAAAACCAAGAAACAGACTACTATTTCGCGATCATCGGCCGAGGCAGAATATCGTTATATGGCAAGTGTCACGTGTGAATTAAAATGGCTTCGTAGCTTGCTTGGTTCGTTCGGCATTTCTCATTCAACTCCTATGACTATTCTGTGCGATAGCCAATCTGCATTGCATATGGCTCAAAATCATGTCCATCATGAGCGAACCAAACATATTGAAGTTTACTGTCATCTTGTTCGCGATGCTGTACAGTCAAGTGTCATCACAACTGGATACGTTCATACAACTTCACAGCTAGCGGATATTCTTACTAAGGCATTGGGCATTCAACAGTTTCTGCATCTTCTAGGCAAGTTGAGCGTCTGTGATTTACACGCTCCAACTTGAGAGGGGTGTTGAGATAGCCAAGATCTTCAAGGATCTCGGAATATATTCTTTCCTTAATGTGTGCATATTTAGTTACCTATTTGATATGAATGTAAATATGTAGGATATATTTGACCTAGCTAAATTATAGGAATTAGACTTAGTTTCCAAGAAAATGTACTCGGCAAAAAGGGCAAGGAAATAAACTGATTTTATTTTCCTCCACATTATTTCTCTATACACGGTTTAACTTGCCCAAATAGTACGATGGTCAAAAATGGAGTTCACTCTTTAATTCAATTCCATCGTTCTTAGATTAATTTCTCTTAATTGATTGAACAAGCCTGTTACATCGTCCCCCGCCAACTAACACTACAACACCGCCATATTCCCTCTTCGTGATAGTAATTTGAGTAGTCGGGTTTAAAGTACAACCGAAACCCTCCATCTCCAATACCGTCGCCGCTGTTGGCAAAGTCAATAGTTGAAAATCTTGGTTTGATTTTAAATGAATTGTGAGTTTCTTGAGATCAGTGAGGATACAACTTGATTGTTCTCAAAGAACAGAAGGAGGATTTTACAATTTTGGCAGGATTTTTTGGAACAAAATTTAAAGGCCTTTGGGTAGGATTTCTTGTGAACAATTATTGTGGTTGTTTCCGGAGTTAGAAGCGAAAGGGTGGTACCGTCCTGAGATTGAGAAGAAACACGAAGGATTTGTGGTTTGTAGAGATTCAAGCTTGCTGCATAGATGATAATGAATTTATTATGTGAAATTTGTCTTCATAATTATATTTGTTTTGGAATGTTTATTTGTTTCTTAATCACTTATAATCCTTAAATAAAATTGAAAATAAAAGTTACTTTATGATAGTAATCTAATAATTAATAAAGTAACAATTACTTTATAATTTAAAAATATTTTTTAATTTTTTAATATTATTTATTTATTTATTTGATTTTTTTTAATTACTTACATCCCTTACTTGAAATTGAAAATATAAAACTACTTTATAATATTAATATAATTAATAAAAGTAATTATTTATTTATATTAACGAAATATTTATATATATCTAGTGAAATGCTGATTTGTTTCTTAATTACTTATATTCCTTACATAAAATTGAAAATAAAAATTACTTAATAATATTAATATAATAATTAATAAAGTAATTATTATTTATATTTAATGAATATTTATATATTTTTTTGAAATTATTATAATATCCATTTAAAAAAATATTATATATGTTAACGAAATTTGCTTCTTTTATCCCTTTTTAATTAGAGAAAAAAAATTATTAATTAAAAAACTATTTAATATTTTAAAAAAGCATAGAATGGAAACAGATGGTAATGAATTTATTATATGAAGTTTTGTTTAATAATTATTTTGATTTCAGCCTTTTTAAGTTTAGAATTTTCGTTTCTCAAAAAAAAAAAAAGTTTAGAATTTTCGTTAGGCCCTAGAAGAAAATATAAACTTCAAACTACCTAATTCTGTTACTCACGTGCATGGAACATCTAACTTAAATTACTTTTCTAACAAAATCCGTCAAAAAGGTTTTAACTGCCCAACATTTTTCACTTCAAGGTCTGATATGGAGAAAAAAACATCAGGTTCGATTGGAAGGGTGCTATATGATTTCAGAGTCAGAATTGTCATTAACCCTTTTTAATAATATCTCATATAAAGGGAAAAAAAACTTTAAATTGGACAAGGACATTGGATTCCAAATGGCACCAAATGTTGTGAAGGGTGGGTTAAATCAAAAGTTCTGATATGTTTTGTGAACATACATTTTACTTTTGAGTTATAAAACTTAATTCCGTTAGTTTCCATTAAAGTTTTGTTAGAAAGATAACGAAAAACATGCCTTTTTGTTGTATTTAATGAAAATACATGGCTTTCCGTTAGAATTTTAACATAACTGTCACTTTCTGCAGATTCAAAAGTTTCAATTAAATAGTTTACAGGACTGGCTGTTTTTTAACTGCTTTTCAGTTTTAAACTTAACGGATGTGACTTTTCAAGCTTTGTTTCAATGGATGTGTCTCCCAAGACGAGACACTATGTGTTGGAGATTATGCCCTAGGCCCTTGAGGGGCCTCATGTTATGTCATGTTCTCATTTGTTATGGAGATAACAACCTGGATTATTGTATGTTTTTGCATGTTTATTATAATAATCCCCGTCCCTAGTACTTATGAAGAACTAGTATAAGTTTAATCGATGATCATATGATGATCATGTGTATGTGATACAAATTAAACTTATGGGTACTTGTTGGTGAACAAGTACTGGACATGACCCGCTATGAGATTTATGTCATGGTCAAATGTCATAATTAAATCTCATATAGTTATATCATTTGATATCCTTAGACCTGAGATTATCATGGTCTTCCACATGATGAACATTATGTTTGACATAGTCAACCGCTACCCTTAACTAGATAGTCATAAAGGCTATGATTGGCATAATCGGATTATTGTAGGGAATAATGATAAGTTAAGATGGAACCTCCCTCAAGAGAGATATCTGCTTAGTCCACTCGAAGATTGAGATTGATGAAATGCGTGGCCACGCTCAAATGAATTGATGAGTTCAATGTCATTTGCTCATATAAATCTACTCGGGATCGAGAAAGCATTGAACAATATAAGTCAACGTGGATCATGACTTATGTTCAATATGATATCGTGTGACAAAAGGATTGTGATATGTTCTATAAAGGATAAGCGAACTTTGATAAAGTTGTACCAATTGGGTAATCATGATGGCCTGCTAGGGTCCGCTCATGATTTATGAGAACAAATGTTTTTGGACTTATTGTCAACTTGATATAATCCTATGGGGTCACACACAAAAAGAACGAATTAAATAAAAGGCTAAAATTAAGTTTCTGGTGGTGCTCGGCCGAGCATATCACGACTCGGCCGAGCACGAGTTACAAAATGGGATTGAACAGAGGTGCTCGGCCGAGCACCCTAAAGGACTCGGCCAAGCAGGCCTGTTCAGACCCTATTTTCTGATTTCGCATTTTGACGGGTTTTGACCTATTTCTCCTAAAAGTTTTAGGTTTAATAAGTACAAATACCCCTCTCTTAACCCTAATTAGTAAGAATTGATATTGTATCATTATTGGTAGCCTCCATGTGTTTGAGAAACACATTCTTGAGTTTAGATTGAGAATCAAAATCTCAAGAACACTAATAAATTCATATAGCGTTTGAAGATTAGAAAAGCGTGTTTTCTAATGATGGGATCTAGCAGTCCAGATCTAGAATTTTTCTAAATATTCGTTCGCGTGTGGATACACATGGAGGATGCTTGCTTTAGAATCTCAAGTTCGTGTTCCTATGATCGTGATTCGAAGAACGTGGAGAAGATCAAATCATAAAGCTTGAAGATTTGAAGATCCGAAAATTTTAAACGCACAACAACGGTTAGTATTCTAAATTCATCTCCCTATAAATTTAATCATCATGAATGGATCCATGGGCTCATGGGTTTTGTTGATTTTCTGTTGCCGTTTCCGCTGCGCAAGGACCCTCAAAACTCAACACTATGATCCCTATAAATTGAGGAAGGATTTGGCCAATCCATTTATCAATTAAAAGCAACAAAAGGATCTATTCCTAGTCTTTGTTCTTGTTCTCTCTCTTCGAATTTTCTGTTATCCAAGTTCACCGAGAAATTTATAATGAGTGCAAATCAGAAATTTTAGACTTGTTGCATATTGGGAGACTTTTGATCTATCATTGTGTGCACCAAAGCAAGGATAAAAAATATTGTATTAAGAAAATTGTATTAATAAACCTCAGCCAAATCATCAAGTAAGTGTTTACTTTTTGAATAATTTATTCATTGTATTGACTAATAAAATTAGTAAGTATTTTCTACTTCATCTTCTTCTCTTCCACAAGATATATTTATGAGAAAATATATCTTAATTCTCAGAAAGTGTTTTTTTAAGAAATATTTTGTGAAAATACTATACCGAAAAAATTTCTTTTGTGAAATACATCTACTTATATTTTGAAAAAAAATTGAAAATTTTGTTTTGGAAGAAATATTTTAAGAAAATATTTGAGTTACACAGATTGTTTGGTTCCAACATCTGCAAGTCATTGTCAATGGGGCATAACTAGGGGTGTCAGCGGTTCGGTTCAAACCGCGGTTTGAGACCGAACCGAACCAAACCAGGTGGTTTGGTTCGGTTTTTATACTTCCGTGGTTCAGCTCGGTCTGGAAAATAGCATAAACCATGCGGTTCGGTTCGGTCTGCGGTCTGACTGTCATAAACCGAACCAAACCGAACCGAACCATATCAAATCGAACCGCGGAACCGAACCGAGGAACCGAACCGCGGAACCGATAGTCCAAACCGCGATGTGGACCATTGATCATTTATAAATGTTAATCTGGATCATTGATTTATACATATAAATATAAACTTAACACTAAACCCTAACAATAATCACTTCTCACTCTCAGACCTCAGTCTCTCATTTTAGAACGGCACGAGCGGCGCTCTCCCCCGACGACTGCTCAATCGCCAACGCCGACGGCCCTTCCATCTCCGATGGCGATCGCTCCTTTCTTCCGTCCCCGACGTCTGCTCGAACGAGCGGCTCTCCACTCTCCAGTCTAGTCTTCCCCCATAACGACTCTCCTCAAGCGCCGCCGACACTTCCTTCTCCGGCGGCGATTGCTTCCTTTCCTCCGTCCCAGACGCCGACCGACCCTTCCTACTCAAGCCTCCCTCTTCTTCATAGAGATCTCAATTGCAGCAATGTGTTCATCAATGGTAATATTGGTCAGGTTTGTTTTCTATCTAATTAATTGATAATTAACATTCTTAATCAACTTGCTTAGTTTGACTATTTCTCTACTTGTTCTGTTCATTCATATACTTGTAATTGATTTATAGTTTTTTTTTTTTCTGATTGTAGAAATTGCATAAACAAATTAGTAAATTTGATTGAAGAAGCAAGAAAATTAATGCCTATGAATATTTCTTGATTTATTTCCTAAAATTGCACAAATAAATATTTAAACCTCATTCTGAAACCGCATTCTGAAACCTCAGTCTGAAACCTCAGTCCGAAACCGCAGTCTGAACTGGAAAATCAAACCGCGGTTTGAACCGAACCGAACCGAGCTTTCAACGGTTTGGTTTGGTTTGAATCTTTCAACGGTTCAGTTCGGTTTGGGATTTTCCCAAACCGATGACTAGCGGTTTGGTCTCTAAATCCTCCCAAACCGAACCGAACCATTTACACCCCTAGGCATAACTATTTAGCTAAACGATTGAGAATTTTGCAAAGCTGTTTTTTGTTGGTTATTGTTTTACGTATGCTGCTCACAAACTCAAACACTAAACAGTTTCAAAGAAAATCCTAACATACTCCTCTTCCTTTTTCTTGAAAAGTTAGTTAATTTTTTCGTTGTTATTATTAATTAACTTTGAGCAATAATTTAAACTACTTTTAATTATCTTAATATGTGAATTAAAAAATTAGTGTTAATAATATTTATAATAATGTCTCAATAACAAGTTGTAAATTTTTATTATTGGTGGAGGTCAGCCTTCGTGCCCCACCCAAACTCACATTATTTCTTAAAGTTTGTTTGTAATAGAGACTAACTTCTGGCCAAGGGCGGCCCAAAAAGCACTCATTCGTGAACATGACTTTTATTTAGGTGCTCAAACTATAAAGAGACAATTCTTAAACATTGATACATGTCATAACAAGAACTAAATTTGTGTTATTTGTTTCATCATAATTTTTATTGTTACTTAAATCTATTAGTTGTCGCCAATTATTTCACAAAAGCCCAATCTCATAAAAACTCACGGACGGTAATTGGAGCCTTGGTCAGGTGCACAAGCTCTCATAATTCAGAAACCTTCATTTAGTACATAATATAATATCAAGTCTGATTTTTTGGAGATTCATTTAAGGTGGAATGAGTAGTTCTAGAAAAATAGAGTGTGAGAGGTTGATGTTGAAATAATGCATCTGGGTCAGATATGAATATTATGATGATAGATTTGGGCGGGCGGGCGGAAAGAAAGGACGGGGAAGGGGAAGAGGAAGACGGAAAGAAAGGGCGGGGAAGAGCAGAGGAAGACGATGGTGGCTATGAAGGTTTATAGGAAAGGATGTGATGGATGATGATGAAGGGGTTGATGGGGAGGGAGGGGGATATAGAAATTTTATTTCAGGGGACACATTGGATCAGTATATATAAATTTCAAGAGTATTAAAACAATACTTTCCACAAGATTTGAAATTAAATTTAAAACATTATCCTTTCTTTGTGAGGTAAATTGTGCATTAGTTGTGAGTTAAACAAATTTGTACGTAAATGATTATGGGAAGGATAGGCAAGAAAGAAGCTTAAAACACAAGGTCATATGATCGGGCAATCAGCGACGCATATATCTAACATCCATTTACTATTGTTTTGCAAATCATAATGTCTACTCCTTCCGTACCAAGTAGATGTCAATTCTTTTTTTTAAATACACACTTTGCATTGAATAATTTGGTAAAGATAAATGTAAAAATATCTTTTATTTACACTTTTAAGCTTCTATGTTTTCAAGTATATAATGAAATATAAAAACCAATTCGGTTATGGGACAAAGTTATGTAAAAGTACACATTCATTTGAAACACAATTTTCAGGAAAACATACATTTATTTTGGGACGGAGAGAATAACATCTACTACGATCCACAATGAATTTGGGGTTTGTGTAGGACAACTGCACAAAAGTCCGAATAAAATTTAACACACAATATAAGATGAAAGTCATACTACTATTATAAAAGCTGGACGAGCAACAGTGGGGAGTGCCTGAACTGTATGAGTTGCCTCAGAGTTTATGCCAACTAGGAAACCCTAGGGTGTGTAGAAATAACTATCCTTTTACATGGCCAGTGCCTCCACAAGTCAAGTGACTCTTCTAGTTTGCTATTCCCTCCGTCTCAAACTGATAGTCTCATTTGACTTTTCAAACATTTTAAGGTTACGTTACAAGTTTCGGAAATTCGGTGGTTTTGAAGTCTTCATTTTGCTGAGTCAAACAAAAAGGAGAAACCTTTTGGGACGGAGGGAGTATTTGTGTATCTACGGCTAGAGTTGGACTTGTACTATGATGCAGTAGATGTAGGAAAATATGCAATGTACATGTCCTAAAATATAAATGGCGCAAAAGTAGAAAATGGACATTCATTTTAGAAGGGAGGTAGAAGTAAAAAAATTCTTTATGTTTCAAGAGTCTAAGAGAAATGCTTCGTCATTAACATGGCCACAAGAAGCAAGTATTGTAACGACCCAAACTTTCATATAATAAATAATATCCATAAACCATGGGAAATCTCAAACGTCAAACATAATTCAAATCCAACGTTCACAACAACGGCTAGTTTAATCTAACCATAATTCAAAATAGTGCGGAAGCGTAACTAACATTTAAATTCTAACGGCTAGTACATCCCACTAGCTCAATATAAAAACATAAAAGTATCTTAAACCCTTCGTTTGACCACCGACTGCCCTTCCTTGCAATCCTTCTAGGTCCTTAATCTTTACCTGGGAAAGATAATAGGAGAAGGGTGAGCGAACAATGCTCAGTAAGTTCATACGGGATCTCTCCGGGTACTAAGGAGAGATGACCGAAAGAACGGAGCCAACTTAATATCTTCAATGAAAGGCTAAAATCAATAATCTTAACTGTACATATATACGAAAGCACAGTTATCAAGTTCAAGAAGTTATGGCCCTAATACAGGTCCGTCAATTCCATAGTTACATTCATCACCTTTTCAGGGTGTTACACCTTTTCAGGGTGTCGAGGGACCTTACACCTTCTCACGGTGCTCCCTCTTAAGTTTGATCATGATCATTAAGCCACTTCATCAAGTAGCGTTGCGTCTAATTCTTTTCTCTCAAATTAGACTATCTAAATTAGCCCTTTTCAGTCAGACTAATTCTAGCTAAGCCCTTTTCTATCAGATTAAGCTAACTATACCCGTTTCTTTTAGATATAGCAATGTTCCACAAAGCATTCTAGGTACAAGAATACTTAAAGCAATTTCAATTCTCTTTGATACCCTATGAACAACACATATCATGGGTAAGATAGTTCAAAAGACGTTCGAGTCATAACAGTTCAAATGCTACGGCCATAAGTAGATACACTTGAAAGAATAAAAGGGATCCTATTTCAAAGGATGATATTCAAATACTTTAAGGAACGTAATCCCTTACCTTGGGTTTGCGTATTCCACTTAGCAAATCTCGTGCACGAATCTACAATCATGCATAAAAATGGTTTTAGGACAAGTAATACTATTTTTACTCCGTCCCCAAAATACTTTACTTTACTTCTTAACCTTATGGGTTTATCTCCTTTGACCCCTTTTTAAGGTTGATATTCAATCTAGGGTTGTACTACCCTTTATTTGTATTCCCAAAATACCCTTTTTGGTTTACCAAAATACCCCTAGGGTTTCATTGTTTCTATTCCCAATTAATATGCTTTAGGGTTCCATTATACTCACCCAATTACTATTTACATTTACTATTCACAGTCACTATTCACGGTTACTATTCACGTTACTATTCCAGTTACTATTCACGTTACTATTCCAGTTACTATTCCCAGTTACTATTCACGATTACTATTCACAGTTACTATTCCCGTTACTATTCCAGTTACTATTCGCCGCAGATTAACACACACACACTGTTTACACCTTCTAAAACACACACATACACGCATATAACACACACACACACTTTCTGTACACACACACGCACACACAGCACTCACCAACACACACACACGCACATAATACTAGGCACACACACTTCTTCTTCTTCATTATTGAGCCCAAACCAAACCTAATTCAAACATTGTAATGCTAGGGTTTCAAAACAATCATTTATTGATAATCATGGATGAATCGGAAGGTGGAAAGAATAGAGGTTATGAGTTCGATTACCTCCGACGAACGCGACCTCCTCTCCTCTTTCTCCTTTCTTCCCCGATCACTCCTCTCTCTCTATGCGGCTTCTCAGACCTTGCGGCTCCCTCTCTCTCCCGTCCCTTTCTTTCTCTTTTGCGGTGGAAAAATAGTAATAGGGTTAGGGATTAAAAGGTTTATATACTTAATAGGGTTCTCCACTCCTAAAATAAAAAGGACTCCTAATCTTAATCGGGTTTTGACTAACTTGGGCCCAACGTTTTAATCCATTCATTCTCTTAATAAAATTAATTAAGCCCAATTATAATTTAAAGGGGTTTCATAAAAAAGATATATATATGGCCAAGGGCCGGATATTACATTCTTTCCTCCTTAAAAGAGTTTGGTCCACCAAACTAAACGTACCTTAATCAGGAAAATAGCGCGGGGTATGCTTCTCGCATCTCGCTCTCGAGCTCCCACGTTGCTTCTTTTTCTGTATGATTGCTCCACTGCACCTTCACATAAGGAATCACCCTTTTCCTCAAGATTTGATCCTTCCGATCTACAATCTTTACGGGTTCCTCGTCGTAGCTCAAATCAGCACGAACCCTTAGTTGTTTATACTCGATCACATGACTCGGATCAGGGATATACTTCCTTAGCATCGACACATGAAATACGTTGTGCACTCCAGCTAACACAGGCGGTAAAGCTAACTTGTAAGCTACCATCCCAACTCTTTCCAAAATTTCAAATGGTCCGACGTACCTCGGGCTTAACTTCCCTCGAATACCGAACCTCATAACTCCCTTTGTTGGCGATATCTTCAGGAATACATGATCGCCCAGTTGAAATTCCAAATCACGTCTCCGACGATCGGCATACGACTTCTGTCGACTTTGTGCGGTCAACAACCAATTCCGAATTTGTTGCACTTTATCCGCGGTTACTTGAACAAGTTCCGGTCCAGTTAGTTTCCTCTCACCGACTTCATCCCAGCAAGTTGGCGATCTACACTTTCTCCCATATAATGCCTCGTACGGAGCCATACCGATACTAGCATGATAACTATTGTTATACGCAAATTCTACTAGCGTCAGATGTTCATCCCATGTCCCTTGCCAATCTAATGAAGTAGCTCTCAGCATATCTTCTAGCGTCTGAATAGTCCTTTCTGACTGTCCATCCGTCTGTGGGTGAAAAGCGGTACTCATTGCCAACTCTGTACCCAATGCTTGTTGTAGACTCTTCCAGAATTTTGATGTAAACCTTGCATCTCGATCAGATACTATCGAAACAGGTATCCCATGCAGTCTCACAATTTCACCAATATATAATTTGGCCAATTTCTCTAACGAATCATTTACCTTAATTGCTAGAAAGTGAGCCGACTTCGTAAGCCTATCCACAATAACCCAAATTGCATTATAGCCCTTCAACGTCTTTGGTAATCCCACCACCAGATCCATAGCTATATGTTCCCACTTCCACTCTGGAATAGGTAATGACTGTAGCAATCTTGCCGGTCTCTGATGTTCACTTTTCACTTGTTGACACACTAAACACCTTGATACAAACTCGGCTACATCTCCCTTCATGTTGTTCCACCAGAACGACTCTCTTAAGTTCCTATACATCTTCGTACTTCCAGGATGTACGGCAAATCTCGAACAATGAGCCTCCTTTAAGATTTCCCTCTTGATGTCGTCCTTGTCCGGCACACATATTCTAGATTGGTACCTCAGAATCCCATCTTCTCCCATACGAAAATCCTTTGCCTTCCCTTTAGCGATGCTCTCATGTATTTTCATTAATTCTTCATCAGTTCCTTGGGCTTCTTTAATCCTATCCATAAGCGTTGGCTGAACGCTCATTTGAGCCAGATAACCCTTAACTTGCACTTCCATGCCAGAAATCTCTATGCGGTTCCATGCACTTTCCTCCTTAGAAATCAATGTCACTAGTGTCCCACGATTCTTCCTACTCAGTGCATCCGCCACCTTATTGGCTTTCCCAGGGTGGTACAAAATTGTGCAGTCATAGTCTTTCAATAACTCCAACCATCTTCACGGTGCTCCCTCTTAAGTTTGATCATGATCATTAAGCCACTTCATCAAGTAGCGTTGCGTCTAATTCTTTTCTCTCAAATTAGACTATCTAAATTAGCCATTTTCAGTCAGACTAATTCTAGCTAAGCCCTTTTCTATCAGATTAAGCTAACTATACCCGTTTCTTTTAGATATAGCAATGTTCCACAAAGCATTCTAGGTACAAGAATACTTAAAGCAATTTCAATTCTCTTTGATACCCTATGAACAACACATATCATGGGTAAGATAGTTCAAAAGACGTTCGAGTCATAAGAGTTCAAATGCTACGGCCATAAGTAGCTACACTTGAAAGAATAAAAGGGATCCTATTTCAAAGGATGATATTCAAATACTTTAAGGAACGTAATCCCTTACCTTGGGTTTGCGTATTCCACTTAGCAAATCTCGTGCACGAATCTACAATCATGCATAAAAATGGTTTTAGGACAAGTAATACTATTTTTACTCCGTCCCCAAAATACTTTACTTTACTTCTTAACCTTATGGGTTTATCTCCTTTGACCCCTTTTTAAGGTTGATATTCAATCTAGGGTTGTACTACCCTTTATTTGTATTCCCAAAATACCCTTTTTGGTTTACCAAAATACCCCTAGGGTTTCATTGTTTCTATTCCCAATTAATATGCTTTAGGGTTCCATTATACTCACCCAATTACTATTCACATTTACTATTCACAGTCACTATTCACGGTTACTATTCACGTTACTATTCCAGTTACTATTCACGTTACTATTCCAGTTACTATTCCCAGTTACTATTCACGATTACTAATCACAGTTACTATTCACAGTTACTATTCCCGTTACTATTCCAGTTACTATTCGCCGCAGATTAACACACACACACTGTTTACACCTTCTAAAACACACACATACACGCATATAACACACACACACACTTTCTGTACACACACACGCACACACAGCACTCACCAACACACACACACGCACATAATACTAGGCACACACACTTCTTCTTCTTCATTATTGAGCCCAAACCAAACCTAATTCAAACATTGTAATGCTAGGGTTTCAAAACAATCATTTATTGATAATCATGGATGAATCGGAAGGTGGAAAGAATAGAGGTTATGAGTTCGATTACCTCCGACGAACGCGACCTCCTCTCCTCTTTCTCCTTTCTTCTCCGATCACTCCTCTCTCTCTATGCGGCTTCTCAGACCTTGCGGCTCCCTCTCTCTCCCGTCCCTTTCTTTCTCTTTTGCGGTGGAAAAATAGTAATAGGGTTAGGGATTAAAAGGTTTATATACTTAATAGGGTTCTCCACTCCTAAAATAAAAAGGACTCCTAATCTTAATCGGGTTTTGACTAACTTGGGCCCAACGTTTTAATCCAATTCATTCTCTTAATAAAATTAATTAAGCCCAATTATAATTTAAAGGGGTTTCATAAAAAAAATATATATATGGCCAAGGCCGGATATTACAAGTATACTGTTGCATAAAATCAAAGCGATCAAGACATAGCTAACATGATTCTATAGAGAAAACACTGAATGTATTAACCAACCATAATTGCTACTACCTTTCTAAAACGAAATATTAACATGGAGAGAAACTTTTCCGTAAGTTAAGTGCAGACATTTTCTAAACTGAGTTTTGTATGTTCTGCTATCAGCATAATATATGAATCCATCATTTCATGTCATTAAATTTGGTTCATTCATCATCATTTTTCTTTCTCAACTCCCCTACATCAACACATGAAATGGCAATAAAGTGGGCCCCAGTACGAACCAAGTTTTTAGATGCAGCTAAAACAAGTGCACCGGCCAAGCCACCAACAACACAAGTATTCACCTGTCAACATAACAACAACATCCATCGGTTTCTTTTTTCAAGGCCAAAATACATTTACCCCCCCAAAGTATCCACCGAATCCCACTTTGCCCCCCAGCGCCAAATTTGTCCCACTTTGCCCCCCAAAGCTTCAATTTGTCCCACTTTCCCCCCCAGCTCCAGACTTTGCACCCCATCACTAACGAATGTTAGAAAATTTAACAGAATAGGTAACGATTGGACTATTTTGTAATGCTTATTAGTTTTTAAGGGTCAAAATGCAAAGTTTCAAATATTAAGTACTAAAAATTTATTTATTTTTCCAAATATTTAACATTATCTTAAATCATAAATAATTAATAAGTCTTGAAACTAATACTAATTTTATGCTAATTTTTTTTTTAAAAAAAATATGAAATTATTTTTTCTAAATAAATGAAATTTATTTTTTTTAATAAAACTAAAAATTAAGTATGTTTTTTTTTATTTTTTAAATAAAAATATTTAAAAGAATATTGTACTTTTTTCAACAAACAAAAAAATACAATATTTTTATAAAATAAAAAAAAGGCTATAATGTTTTAATTTTTTTTAAATAAAATTCTTACAAAAATTACAATTTAAAATTTTTATTTTATATTTTTTAAAAATATAAATAAAACTTTACAATGTTTTTTTAGAAAAAAAATCTTTATTTTTTTAAATATTTTTATTTAAAAAAAAAAAAAAACATACTTAATTTTTAGTTTTATTAAAAAAAATAAATTTCATTTATTTAGAAAAAATAATTTCATATTTTTTTTTTAAAAAAAAATTAGCATAAAATTAGTATTAGTTTCAAGACTTATTAATTATTTATGATTTAAGATAATGTTAAATATTTGGAAAAATAAATAAATTTTTAGTACTTAATATTTGAAACTTTGCATTTTGACCCTTAAAAACTAATAAGCATTACAAAATAGTCCAATCGTTACCTATTCTGTTAAATTTTCTAACATTCGTTAGTGATGGGGTGCAAAGTCTGGAGCTGGGGGGGAAAGTGGGACAAATTGAAGCTTTGGGGGGCAAAGTGGGACAAATTTGGCGCTGGGGGGCAAAGTGGGATTCGGTGGATACTTTGGGGGGGTAAATGTATTTTGGCCTTTTTTCAATAACTAATCTCCTCTACTACTTTTGAATAACTTGTCAACATAACAACAACATCCATTTTGCCTTTTTTTTTTATAGTCAACACAAATGAATTTTGATCAAACATTGATCTCAATCTAATCATCCTAGTGAAATTCTAAGGCCAAAATACATTTACCCCCCCAAAGTATCCACCGAATCCCACTTTGCCCCCCAGCGCCAAATTTGTCCCACTTTGCCCCCCAAAGCTTCAATTTGTCCCACTTTCCCCCCCAGCTCCAGACTTTGCACCCCAGCACTAACGAATGTTAGAAAATTTAACAGAATAGGTAACGATTGGACTATTTTGTAATGCTTATTAGTTTTTAAGGGTCAAAATGCAAAGTTTCAAATATTAAGTACTAAAAATTTATTTATTTTTCCAAATATTTAACATTATCTTAAATCATAAATAATTAATAATTAATAAGTCTTGAAACTAATACTAATTTTATGCTAATTTTTTTTTTTTTAAAAATATGAAATTATTTTTTCTAAATAAATGAAATTTATTTTTTTAATAAAACTAAAAATTAAGTATGTTTTTTTTATTTTTTAAATAAAAATATTTAAAAAAATAAAGATTTTTTTTTCTAAAAAAACATTGTAAAGTTTTATTTATATTTTTAAAAAATATAAAATAAAAATTTTAAATTGTAATTTTTGTAAGAATTTTATTTAAAAAAAATTAAAACATTATAGCCTTTTTTTTATTTTAGAAAAATATTGTATTTTTTTGTTTGTTGAAAAAAAACCTTTGTTTTTTTAAATATTTTTATTTAAAAAATAAAAAAAAATACTTAATTTTTAGTTTTATTAAAAAAATAAATTTCATTTATTTAGAAAAAATAATTTCATATTTTTTTTTAAAAAAAAATTTAGCATAAAATTAGTATTAGTTTCAAGACTTATTAATTATTTATGATTTAAGATAATGTTAAATATTTGGAAAAATAAATAAATTTTTAGTACTTAATATTTGAAACTTTGCATTTTGACCCTTAAAAACTAATAAGCATTACAAAATAGTCCAATCGTTACCTATTCTGTTAAATTTTCTAACATTCGTTAGTGCTGGGGTGCAAAGTCTGGAGCTGGGGGGGAAAGTGGGACAAATTGAAGCTTTGGGGGGCAAAGTGGGACAAATTTGGCGCTGGGGGGCAAAGTGGGATTCGGTGGATACTTTGGGGGGGTAAATGTATTTTGGCCTAATTGATAAATCACTAAGCGATTTACCAATAAATTTTTTTACAATTTCATTGTGATCACTAGATTGACACGAATGTATGGTCAAAATTAACATGTGTTGACTAAAAAAATCAACATGGGACAAAGTTTCTGGGACAAAGGGAGTATGTTTAAGTAATGTTAATTATGAACAACTTGTTTACATTACAGCAAAACATAATTTGTAAACAAGCAACACACGCTTTTATTACGTAGAAATAGACATCATTTATTCTTCACCGAGCAACAGCCAGTCCAAATGCAGATTATTAACAGAGAGGAGGCAGCAGGGGGTGCAGAGGTACGTATAATATTTGCTAATCATCATCAGAAATTGGAACTCATTCTGATTCTCACCTAGGAACAAATGATAAGTTAAAAGGAAATCCGGGCGGATCGTTCTTGTTCTTGTCTTTAACTGAAGATTATTTAGCCATCGTATTCTCATTACATCGGAAGATTAGAGATCCAAGGTATAACCATTGTAGACAAAGAGGTGGAAGGAGAACAAGATGATACACTAGAGTGCTCACCAAAAATAAGATGGTTATTTTTGTTAGGGTTGGCTGGGTTATAACAACAGTAATTAGGTTTACCATAAAAAGATTCAGTGGCAAGTTCCTGTAATTTCAAAACAAGAGGACTAATTTGAGCATGCTTATACCTTATTACTCTTTATTCCACAACCACTATCAGTGTTGTAGCCAAGTTTGCAATTGTGTGTTATGTGGCTCTGAGCTAGATCATTAACTTAAATCTTAAAGGTTTAGTAATTGGATGGTCCTCAAATGCAAATACCCATGATTGAGTTCAGAAGAAATCTGAACTCCCAGATTTAATAAGGCTAGTCCTTCAAGTGTTTGGATATTGCAATCTTAGGAAATACTCCCTCCGTCCCAGAAAGATGGTCCACTTTTGACTTTTGATGGTCAATACAAGTGAACTTTGGCTAAATATAAATGTCAATCCAAACCATCTTTGTGAAATTCTAAAACTTGTGATTGATTAATCATCAAGTGATTTATCAATGACAAATTTTAAAATTTTATTGGGATGATTAGATTGATAATAATCTTTGGTCAAAGTTCACGTGTTGACCGTCAAAAATCCAAAGTGGACTATCTTTCTGGACAGAAAGTCTAACTCTCATGTTAATGAGTAAAGAGTGGGGAACTGGTAATCCTTCTCTTATGGAGGCAGTTTTCGCATTTTCTACTTTCACTAAATGATAATGGCCCTATTCATAATTAAAGAGTATGACAATTTTCCAAAAACCAAAAAGGAACAAGGAAAAGAACTTGGGAGGAGGGGGGGGGGGGGGGGGGGGGAAGGTATCGTGTATGTTACTTTTGAGCATAAACATGAGTGACCTTCTACTATAGCTCAAAAGATAATTCAAAAGATAAATAAAAAACATGAAGATATATAACTTACCCAATCATCTTTCTTCCAATATCTTTTGAGCTGATAGTGAGCGACGGAAGTAAATCCAGCAAAGAGTGCTGAAGAGAAAATAAAAAGAAATGCATAAGTAGACCTCAAGTAAATGAAAAGTAGCTCAATTAATTCAGGGAAAGGAGAAAAAAGCATGACAGCAAGAGGCACCACATTGATTAAAAAAAAGGTGCAAATTAGCACTTAAGTGTGTCCCATGTTTAATTTGAGCTTTCTATTGATATCTTTTCAGTTCTATATATCTCCTACAAATTGCAATAATATTAGATCTGCTTTTGTATGACAAGTAAAGCAACATCAAGCTTTGAAAAAAATATATCTCCTACAAAGGGGACTTCTACTTCTCCACAAACACAAGTGGAAAGTATAACTCAGTTAGACATGAGTATTCCAGTAATGGAAAACCTGAGCATACTGTAACATATGAGTTGACAAAGAAAAAAAATATTCACTGGTGGACAAACAAAAAATGAGGTTGCATATATGTAATACTCGACACAAAATGAGTGCCCATTGTTTTACTTTTCAAGCAAAAGAGGAATTTGACCTTGAAGCCATATTGTAAAATATGAGTTGACAAAGAAAAAATATTCACTGTGACAATCTTTTTATGAACAGATGTTTTGGGTCAAACGGAGTAGTAAATTTAGTGCAATGAAAATTTCTAGTCATCAATATTTATATGCAACACTCCATCCGTCCAATAATAAGAGAAATAGTTGATTAACTTGAATTGTCAATGTTTATTACTCCCTCTGTCCCTAAATGAGTGTCCAAATTTCATTTTAAGGGACACTGAAAATCTCAACTTTTTGAACAATTTGGTAACAACGATTCATATATAATCTTGTAATCTCCTTTCCAAACCTTTAGTTTTGCACATATAAAGAAACCGGTGGAAAAAAAACGTTTAGGGAGAAAGTTATGTTAAAAAAAGACACTCATTTAGGGACAAAGATTTTTTGAAAATGGACACTCATTTAGGGACAGAGGGAGTAGAATACAGTAGTATTTTACTTGTTTGTACTTTATACATTGTTCATAAGCAGGTCAAAATTACACTAATACTATTCCCAAGTTAGATTAGAGAAGCAAAACTTATTTTAGAACGAATCAACAAGGAAGGTGAAATTCATATACGGAACATATAAACAACCTGTTGTGCTGAAAGCAATATAATTACCGCATCGCAATCCATATCTAGCAACAGACTTGGCCTGCATTTTCAGAACAGGATAGAATAGATTAATAAATATACAACACGCAGATTATCAAATAAAACTGAATTTCAAGGAAACATGACCGGAGAAACTCAGTTCGATTCACGTACTTCATAAAAAGCACGATCACCACCAGTCAAACCTAACAATCAGCAAGCATCAAGGAATTACTATAGACGCCCAAAATAGCAATTGTAACCAAACATAAATTGTTCAAATTAGCAAAAAAAAAAAAAAAAAAAAAGGTGTTGGAATCGGGAAATGAGATCGGATGTAATTGTAACGACCCAAACTTTCACATAATAAATAAATTCCATAAACTAGGGAAAATCCCAAACGTCAACATGAATTCAAAACCAACGTTACCATTCAACGGCTAGTTTACTTAACCATAATTCAAACAGTGCGGAAGCATAACTAATATTTAAATCCCAACGGCTAGTACAATCCACTAGCTCAACACAAAACAATTAATGTCTTAAGCTCTTCAAAACCTTGGACTGCCCTTCCTTGCAATCCATCTAGATCCTTAGTCTTTGCCTGGGAAAAATAATATAAGAAAGGGGTGACCGAACAATGCTCAGTAAGTTCATACGGGATCTCTCCGGGTACTAAGAAGAGATGACCGAAAGAACGGAGCAAAACAACATTATTCAATGAAAGGCTAATATTAATAATCTTAACTGCATGTAACAAACACAGTTATCAATTCAATGAATTATGGTCCTAGTTTAATCCGTCAATTCCAGAGTTTCAAACACCTTTTCAGGGTGTTAAGAGAATAAGAGACCTTACACCTTTTCAGGGTGCTCCCTTATTTAGGTATATCATGATAACCAAGCTACTTCCTCATGTAGCAATTTAAAAGTCTAAGTTCTTTTCTATCAAACTAGACTTATTCGTAATTAGTTTTTTTCAATCAGACTAATCCAACCGCACCTATTTCAATTAGATACAGTTATAGTTCTTAGTATTCTAGGTACAAGAATACTTAAGGCAATTTCAATCTGTTTGGATACCCATTGAACAAAATACATCAAGGGTAAGATAATCAAAAGACGTTCAACAACATCAGAGTTCAAATGCTACGGACCATTGGTAGCTACACTTGAAAGAAATAAGGAAGATCCTACATAAAAGGATGAATCATCAAAGTACTTAAGGAACGTAATCCCTTACCTTGGCTTTGCGTTATTCCACTTAGCAAACCTCGTGCACGAATCTACAATCATGCATAAAATAGTCTTAGGACAAGTAATACTATTTACTTCCGTCCCCAAATACTTTTCTTTTACTTTCATAACCTTATGGGTTTATCTTCTTTAACCCCTTTTAAGGTTGATATTCATTCTAGGGTTCGTACTACCCTTTATTTGTATTCCCAAAATACCTTTTTTAGTTTACCAAAATACCCCTAGGGTTTCATTGTTTCTATTCCCAATTAATATATTTTAGGGTTCCATTATACTCACCCAAATACTATTCACAGTTACTATTCACAGTTACTATTCACAGTTACTATTCCCAGTCACTATTCCCAGTTACTATTCCCAGTTACTATTCACGGTTACTATTCTCAGCTACTATTCACGGTTACTATTCACAGCACTCCACACACACTGTTTTCACCTTTTAAAACACACACGCATAACACACACTGGAAACACAAAACACACACACACACAACACATACACTGTAAACATAAAACTCACACACCCAGCACAAACATAACGCACACACACTGGACACACACACACTTCACGCACAGACACACACCCACACATATAAACCCTAATCAATTCCTTTCCCAAATATCAATCTTATAAACCCTAGTTCATCTTTAGGGTTAGGGTTTCAATTCCGATTTCATACTTTTTATACGTGGCTAAACGGAGAATCAAACTTAGAGGGTAGGGTTCTTTACCTTTAATTGCTTTCCTCCCTTTTTCTCTTCTTCTTCTTCTTCTTCTTCTTCTTCTTCTTCTTCTTCTTCTCCTTCTCCGGCCTCTCTCCCTCTCTCTGCGTTCTCTCTCTCTGCTCTCCCGCTCTCTCTTTTTTTCTTTCTTTGCGGTGGAAAATAATTAGGGTAGGGTAATTAGGAGAGTATATATATAGTTTAGGGTTTCTAATTTCTCTAATTAAAAAGGATTCTAATATCCTATTGGGTTTTAATTTCCTAAAGCCCAAAGTAAATCAAATACTTACTCATTAATTGATTAAGACGAAAATAATAAAAGAGTTCACAAAATAAAATAAATACTTGGCCCAAGGCCGGTTATTACATTCTTTCCTCCTTAAAAGAGTTTGGTCCTCCAAACTAAACGTACCTTAATCGGAAAATAGGGCGGAATATGCCTCTCGCATTTCGCTCTCGAGCTCCCACGTAGCCTCCCTTTCTGTATGGTTGCTCCATTGCACTTTCACATAAGGAATCACTCTTTTCCTCAAGGTTTGATCTTTCCGATCTACAATCTTTATGGGTTCTTCGTCGTAACTCAAATCAGCACGAACTCTTAGTTGTTTATACTCGATCGCATGACTCGGATCGGAAATGTACTTCTTTAACATTGACAGATGAAATACATTGTGCACTCCAGCTAGCACAGGCGGTAAAGCTAACTTGTAAGCTACCATCCCAACTCGTTCCAAAATTTCAAATGGTCCCACATATCTAGGGCTTAACTTCCCACGAATACCAAACCTCATGACTCCCTTAGTTGGCGAAATCTTCAAGAACACATGATCGCCTAATTGAAATTCCAAATCGTGCCTTCGGCGATCGGCATACGACTTCTGTCGAATTTGAGCGGTCAACAACCAATTCCGAATTTGTTGAACCTTATCAGCGGTCACTTGGATAAGTTCTGGTCCAGTTAACTTTCTCTCCCCAACTTCATCCCAGCAAGTAGGTGATCTACACTTCCTTCCATACAATGCCTCGTACGGTGCCATTCCGATACTAGCATGAAAACTGTTGTTGTATGCAAATTCTACTGGCGTCAAATGTTCGTCCCATGTCCCTTGCCAGTCCAACGACGTAGCCCTCAACATATCTTCTAGAGTCTGAATAGTCCTTTCAGACTGTCCATCCATCTGTGGGTGAAAGGCTGTACTCATTGCCAATTCCGTACCCAATGCTTGTTGTAAACTTTTCCAGAATTTCGACGTAAACCTTGCATCCCTATCAGACACTATCGAAACTGGTATTCCGTGCAATCTCACAATTTCATCAATATACAACTTGGCCAATTTTTCTAACGAATCATTCACTTTTAATAGCTAGAAAGTGGGCCGACTTCGTAAGCCTATCCACAATAACCCAAATTGCATTGTAGCCCTTCAACGTCTTTGGTAACCCTGCTACCAAATCCATAGCTATATGTTCCCACTTCTACTCCGGAATAGGTAATGATTGTAGTAATCCTGCCGGTCTCTGGTGCTCACTTTTCACTTGTTGACACACCAAACACTTTGATACAAACTCGGCTATATCTCCTTTCATATTGTTCCACCAGAACGTCTCCCTCAAGTTTCTATACATCTTCGTACTTCCAGGATGTACGGAGAATTTCGAACAATGAGCCTCCTTCAAAATCTCCCTCATAATATCCTCATTGTCTGGCACCCATACCATAGATTGGTACCTCATGATTCCACCTTCTCCCACACAAAAGTCCTTTAATTTCCCTTTTTCGATGTTCTCGAGTACTTTCCTCATCGATCCCTTGCGCTTCTTTGATCCTAACCTTAAGCGCTGGCTGAACACTCATTAAGCCAAATAACCTTTAACTTGCACTTCCATACTAGAAATCTCAATGCGGTTCCACGCACTTTCCTCCTTAGAAATTAACGTCGCTAGCGTCCCACGGTTCTTTCTATTCATGCGTCTGCTACCTTATTAGCCTTCCCAGGGTGGTACAAAATCGTACAATCATAATCTTTCAATAACTCCCACCATCGTCTTTGTCTCATGTTAAGCTCCTTCTGGGTGAATATATACTTAAGACTCTTATGATCCGTATAAATCGGGCATGTTACCCCATACAAGTAGTGCCTCCATATCTTCAAAGTAAACACCACTGCAGCTAACTCTAGATCATGGGTTGGATAATTCTTCTCATGGTTCTTTAATTGTCTAGATGCATAAGCTATAACCTTATCATTCTGCATCAACACGTAGCCTAGTCCTTTAAGCGAAGCATCACTATATATCACAAATCCATCCGATCCTGATGGTAAAGCAAGAACTGGTGCGGACACCAATCGTCGCTTCAATTCCTCAAAACTTTTTTTTTTTTCACATTCTTCTGACCAAACAAACTTAGCTCCCTTCTGAGTCAATTTCGTTAATGGCACTGACAACTTCGAGAAACCTTCTACGAATCTCCTATAGTAGCCATCCAAACCTAAGAAACTTCTTATCTTACTTACCGAAGTTGGTCTTTCCTAATCCACTATAGCTTCTATCTTTGTTGGATCCACGGCAATCCCATCCTTTGACACCACATGACCTAAGAATGCCACTTTCTCCAACCAAAATTCACATTTCTTGAATTTAACATATAATTTTTTTTGCTCTCTTAAGATTTGCAACACTAGCCTTAAGTTCTCTTCATGCTTTCCTTAGTTTTCGAGTACACCAAAATGTCATCGATGAATACAATCACGCATTTGTCTAAGAACTTCTGAAATATCCTATTCATAAGTTCCATGAACGCTGCCGGTGCGTTAGTCAACCCAAACGGCATTACTACAACTCATAATGACCATACCTTGTTCTAAAGGTTGTCTTAGCTATATCATCCTTCTTCACTCTTAGTTGATGATAACTAGACCTCAATTCTATCTTCGAGAAGTAATACGCTCCACGAAGTTGATCAAACAAATCATCTATTCTTGGCAACGGGTATTGATTCCTTACCGTTACGCGGTTCAATTCATGATAGTCGATACATAAACTCATCGACCCATCCTTCTTCTTCACAACAACACCGGTGTACCCTATGGTGATACACTCGGTCTAATCAAAATCTTATTCAACAACTCTTGCAGTTGTTCCTTTAATTCTTCAATTCTTATGGAGCCATTCTATACGGCGCCTTCGATATTGGTGAAGTCTCCGGTACCAAATCGATAGAAAATTCTATTTCTCTTTATGGAGGTATTCCCGGTAAATCCTCAGGAAACACCTCCTTGAAATCTCTAATCACAAAAAGTGATTCTACGATTACTTCCTTCTTGCGCGTATCACCAATGTATGCCAAGAATCCTTCACATCATTTCTTTAAAAGCTTACGAGCCTTCATTACCGGTATAAGGTTCGATTGGGTTCTAGGTTTCGTTTCTTGAGAACATCACTCTTCTCTAGATAGTAATCTGAAGTGGACTTCTTTCTTTAAAACAATCCACATGCAGCCAACTAGTCCATTCCCAAGATTACATCAAATTCTTCAATGTCCTAAACTAATGAAATCAACCTCAAGTTCTTTCTCGACCAATTTCAAAGGACACTTCCTAGATATAGACGTAATAGGGATCGATTCTCTAGTTTGAATATCCATAACTAAAGAATTCTCTAACGCCTCAGGAATTAAATTCATATTCTTAGCCAAGCAATCATTTGGCACTTCTCATCAGAACCTTGCCCTTTGGCATCGTTCTTATTACCATCCTTTCGGTTTCCATGACCCTTACTCTGGTACTTACTTGCAGTACCGTTCTTCTTACGATCATCAGCAGCCTTTCGCTTATTATTTCCATCCTTTAGATTCAGTCGACTCTTTCTCAGTTGACTCTTTTTCTCTTCTCGCTTACTGCGATAACTATCTGATTCTTTCTCTACTATCCTTGCCCTATCCAACACTTGATCATAGGTTGGTAGCATTAATGGAGCGATTCGTATCGGATTCGGTCGCTCAAACCAGATTCAAATTCTCGAGTCTTTTGCGCTTCATCATCGAAGAGCGTTAGGGAAACTTCTAGCAATTCGGTGAATCTAGCACTATAGTCGTTCACCGTCATACTTCCTTGAGTTAGCATCATAACTCAGGCACTCTGGCGTTTTGAACACTTTTCGGATAATATGATACTATCATTAGTTATCATGAATACGAGACGTTTTCACGCACTCTCATACTATAGCTCGTCTCTACAGACTAACATTCAATTTATAGGTCATTCACTAAACCACTGGTCGCTTCAACAGACCATCACTATTTTCATCAGTCGACTTTACTAGATTTATTGGTCGCTTCATTAGACCATTTCTATTTTCATCAGTCATTTCAATAGACCATAATCACTTTCATTGGTCGTTTCAATAGACCATTCTTATTTGTTCCAGGTTAACTCGCGCGTTTAACACTATTACTCACGCCAACACAAGCTGTGTACTATGCTTAATACTTTCACATAAATAGGCCGTCCCCAAAAGACGTAACTTTTACCAAAGATCGGTTTACTAGATTTCTGGTCCTTCCAATAGACCAATTCTACTTAGGGAAGTCATTTTACTAGAATTTACTTATTCATCGCAGGTCGATTCACTAGACCTACTTTCATTCACATTTTGGCCGTTTTACTAAGCCAATTACTTTTACTTTTG
Source organism: Campanula takesimana (assembly GCA_026119855.1). Taxonomy (NCBI): domain Eukaryota; kingdom Viridiplantae; phylum Streptophyta; class Magnoliopsida; order Asterales; family Campanulaceae; genus Campanula; species Campanula takesimana. Next base: position 186,649 of record JAOWBW010001152.1, on the reverse strand, counting down.
ACCGTTTCAATAGGTCACTTTATTCTTGTTTCGATCGTTTTACTAGACCAAAACTAATTTCACTTGGCCGTTTCAATAAGCCAATTATACTTAAGGTCTTTTTCACTTGACCCATACTTTCTCGTTCTAGACTAGCTCACACGCTTTAACATTTAAGAACGAAACACTAAACAAAGCCATTTGCTTAGAATAAATCATAAACTTTTATTACGAGGATCTTCTTGGAATAAAAGTAAACAAAACAAAAATTCTAGTATTTTCTCTAACTAGAACTAACTATCAATACTATGAATGATATAAATTCTATGTTCCACTTTTCAATCATGGACACCTTCCTAGGCCTTCCCCTAGGTCTTCCACTAAGCACCTTTGGAGTCTTCTTAGAGCCTCTTGGTCTATCTCTAGACCTACGAACTGGTACCATTGGTGGTTCATCATCATCAATTACAATTGGGGTAGCTTCATTGTCCCAAGGTTAATTTCTACTTCCTTGATCTCTTCTTCAGCTACCAATTATCTTCCTTTGGCGCTTTATTGCCTACGGGGGTTGTTGGTTCTGACTCCCTAGCTCTTTCGTAATTAGTCCTTTTCAATCAGACTAATCCAACCGCACCTATTTCAATTAGATACAGTTATAGTTCTTAGTATTCTAGGTACAAGAATACTTAAGGCAATTTCAATCTGTTTGGATACCCATTGAACAAAATACATCAAGGGTAAGATAATCAAAAGACGTTCAACAACATCAGAGTTCAAATGCTACGGACCATTGGTAGCTACACTTGAAAGAAATAAGGAAGATCCTACATAAAAGGATGAATCATCAAAGTACTTAAGGAACGTAATCCTTTACCTTGGCTTTGCGTTATTCCACTTAGCAAACCTGGTGCACGAATCTACAATCATGCATAAAATAGTCTTAGGACAAGTAATACTATTTACTTTCGTTCCCAAATACTTTTCTTTTACTTTCATAACCTTATGGGTTTATCTTCTTTAACCCCTTTTAAGGTTGATATTCATTCTAGGGTTCGTACTACCCTTTATTTGTATTCCCAAAATACCTTTTTTAGTTTACCAAAATACCCCTAGGGTTTCATTGTTTCTATTCCCAATTAATATATTTTAGGGTTCCATTATACTCACCCAAATACTATTCACAGTTACTATGCACAGTTACATTCACAGTTACTATTCCCCATCACTATTCACAGTTACTATTCCCAGTTACTATTCACGGTTACTATTCACGGTTACTATTCTCAGTTACTATTCACGGTTACTATTTACAGCACTCCACACACACTGTTTTCACCTTTTAAAACACACACACGCATAACACACACTGGAAACACAAAACACACACACACAACACATACACTGTAAACATAAAACTCACACACCCAGCACAAACATAACGCGCACACACTGGACACACACACACTTCACGCAGACACACACCCACACATATAAACCCTAATCAATTCCTTTCCCAAATATCAATCTTATAAACCCTAGTTCATCTTTAGGGTTAGGGTTTCAATTCCGATTTCATACTTTTCTACGTGGCTAAACGGAGAATCAAACTTAGAGGGTAGGGTTCTTTACCTTTAATTGCTTTCCTCCCTTTTTCTCTTCTTATTCTTCTTCTTCTTCTTCTTCTTCTTCTTCTCCTTCTCGTTCTCCTTCTCCTTCTCCTTCTCCGGCCTCTCTCCCTCTCTCTGCGTTCTCTCTCTCTGCTCTCCCGCTCTCTCTTTTTTTCTTTCTTTGCGGTGGAAAATAATTAGGGTAGGGTAATTAGGAGAGTATATATATAGTTTAGGGTTTCTAATTTCTCTAATTAAAAAGGATTCTAATATCCTATTGGGTTTTAATTTCCTAAAGCCCAAAGTAAATCAAATACTTACTCATTAATTGATTAAGCCCAAAATAATAAAAGAGTTCACGAAATAAAATAAATACTTGGCCCAAGGCCGGTTATTACAGTAATACTGATCTAATTTCCTTGCTTCGAACGGACCACAGAAAAATCCACAAGCAGTGCCAGCCTGCAATCGGACCATTAATACATGAAAATTCGTAGGAGTGGAGAGTTGATAGAGAAGATTTGTGGGAGAGAAGAGAAGAGAAGGTTACAATTCCGGCGTAGGTGACGGAGTTGACGGCGTTTGAATAGCACTGGCTGTCGAAGCTGATTTCAGACAACTTCATTGCAGGCAGGCCGCGATCGATTTGGGGGTTTTGATTGAGCTATGGAAAACAAGAGAAGCACAGAGGAAAATCAGAAAACAGAAAATGACAAAAAAGAAGATTCGCGAACTTGCTAAATTTCGTTTTCCCGCCCATGACCCGCTCGAGAATTAAAGCTGGGACTTTTTGGTCTATACATGTGTGAGGGATGTGTCCGATCAATATATACTCCCTCGCGTCCTGGTTTATGGTTATTAGTTTGATTTTAAACGCTTATTAAGAAATTAAGGTAAATTTGAATCAACAATAGTAATGTGTGAAAGATATAATTGTCCATTCATAAAGTAAGTGGGTGAAAAGTAGATGGGCGAGTGTTGGTCTTTTTGTAATATATGAACTTTATGAGGACAAGGTTGTCCAAAACACTATTCATTCTTTGTCATTTAAGGAATAAAGCAACAAAAAATTTTAAACAAGGACTAAAAAAAAAGAAAATAAAAACCTTAAACTGAGACGGAGGGAGTATGTAATGCAATTGGTTGCCACTTATTAAATGTTGATTAAATGTTGATGGAATATTACAACGCTATGCTTTAGTTTTCTTTGATTCATTTTATCTCACTCAACACTATTTCCTCAATCACAAACTAATTGCTATTAAAATTGAATGAGTAAAAATGAAAAAAAATATTAAAAAAATAATTGTTGTGAATGAGTAGGAGAGATGATATAAATAATTAAATAATTTTCGTGAGTATGTAAGAGAAAGAAAATTGAATATTTTAAATAAGTATCCATTAGTATAAGACGCTCAAAACGAAAAAAATAAGTGGTCATTAATTTGAGACGGAGGGTGAAAGATTTGTAGCTAGGACTGTTTCTAGAATCGACCAGTTGTCAAGACACTTGTGATCAAGGATGATCACACAAGTGACAACACAACTGACAAGACAATTGTCGACGAACAGAGAATAAATGCAGCGGAAATTAAAATTCAGAATTTAACATTTCAACAAGACTATGCTTGCTGAAAAACTTTCATTAATCAAAAACTTGCAGAGTACAAGTTATAGCTAGGGATGGCAATTCGCCCGAAGGCGATCCGAACCCGAAGGTGATCCGCCCCAAAAAAGTAGGTTTGGGTTGCAATTTTCATGACCCGAGCGGGTTAGGGTCGGGTTCGGGTTTTGATGTTGACCCGTCGTGATCCGACCGGACCCGCAACACTATATACGAAGTTAACATATTATATTAGTAAACCATATTATAAGTGTTTTGCAATTTATTTTATAGTTGTTTGTGGGTGAGGTTTGATGATTTAAGACTGATTTATACAACTGGTTCAAATTTAGGCTTAAATATAAATCGAGCCCAAGCAAATATGAGTTGAAAAAAATAGATATTTATACACTTCGGGTCGGGGCGTGATCGGGTTCCACTCACTGCGGGTCGAGTTTCGAGTCACCCTCTTTGAGTTTAGGGTCGGGTTTCGGGTCACCCTTTTTTAGTTTAGGGTCGGGTTCGGTTTTGGCAAAACCCGCCCCGAAACCGACCCGTTGCCATCCCTAGTTATAGCAAACGATTACAATGAAAGAAAAGAAAATAATCAAAAGACTAAATGTGTTTTAGACTCAAGAACAAATCAAACACAAAATAAACTGAAAGACTAGATCTAGAACTTGTGAATCTAATCCCAAAATCTGCACCAAGGCAGAAACGAATAAAGGATTGATTGCTAACTATCGTTCTTCTTAGATCTAGAACTAAAACTCCTTGAATAAATAAAAGACTTTTTGAGTAAAAGACTTGAAGGACACAAATGACTCTTTAGAGAGAATGTGATATAAGCTTCTTGATCTCTCAAAATCGCTGGAAAGAGTTCGATAAAAATGGCTGACTTCCTTTTTCTTTTATAGCCACTCCATATTTATCAACAAGAGTCCAACCTACCTAAAATACAAAATAACTACCAAAGATAAACATTAGTAGGTTAGTAAATCAAATAAAAAATATTCTAATTTAACTAATTTCTAAGATAAATATTATTGTATCCTAAATTAACTCTAAACTAGTTATAGACATAATATACACCAGAATTGAAAAATCCAAATTAAATTAAAAGAGTATTTTCATACTCTTTTTATCTCCCCCAATTTTTGTGGTTCAAGTAATAACCTGTAAAAGCAATGTTAGCACAAGAAACTCAAACATCAATCTTCACCAATTGAACTCCAACTCATCGTCATTCATGGTATTAGGAACTCGAGCTTGCTTCCCCTTAAATGGACACCACAATCTCTCCCCCTGCAGTAGAAACTCCCCCTAAATGGATTATATCTCTCTTGATGATCATCTTCTGCATCTCCATTGATGATCATCTCCTCCATTGATTGACTATCTCCCTATTCTCCCCCTTTTTTTTAGATATTTTCAAAACTAAATGTGCGCACATTTAGCTTTGAAAATATCATAAGAAGCCCCTTGTAAATTATTATCAAAGCTGCAGCTTCAGAGGATCAGAGGCAGAGGAAAAGGTGGAAGAACACAATACTTACTGAACTTTTGGAGAAGAAGAGAACAACTGCACAGTTGTGTAACCAGTTGAGTGCAGAGATGTGCACACAACTTCCAAAACATCATCAAAGACAACTGCATGGATGACGCTCTCACAAAAAGAATGAAATTTTCAAAGAGTGAATTGTTGCTGATTATGGATGGGGAGAAGTTCACTTGGATCAAATTGGGCAAAGAACATGAATTCAAAAAACCAAAATTTTATCCAGATTTTGTGACCCATTGCATCTCCATAGAAGATCATATCCACGTGAACCCCCAAAGATTGTTCAGAATTCCTTTGCACATGAACCTGAGCAAACACTGTTGGGTATGCCCACTTATATCTCAATTTCAATGTAATAGGATTGATTAGATTTGATTGATCCATCACCTAAGTTTTATTTCATGGACTTTAGACCCACATGTAAGAAGTATTTATACTTCATTTTTTAGGAAGTCCATTGTAATAGAATAGACTTAGGAATAGGGCTAGAATGTCAAAATTGAAGAAAATCACAATGTTGATTTGAGCCACGCGTCATGCGCCCTCTTAGCGCGCGCACTTGATCATGCGTCTAGCCTTGATCATGCGCCTCTCAACGCGCCTTGCGCCCCCTTGGCTCACGCGCCCCTTTGAATGCACTTCAACACTTGGTGATTTATTGAAGACTTGAAGAAATTCAAACTACGCCAATGATCCAACGGTGGTTAAATAACACGTATGCACCCGCATCTAAGGACACCTGTCCATAACGGTCATATTTGTGTTATGTGTCTAACGGCTATAAAAGGACACGTGCTCCACTCAATGAGTGACAGCACATCCGCCCTTTCTCTGACTCACCAAGGATTTCCAACGGCTAGTTTTTGGGGCTCTACTATAAATACCCCATAACTTCAAACGTTTTGAAGTTGCTAAGATATTCAGAATTTCTCTCAAGCATTTGTTGAAGATTTGAAGATTGCCTTTGTTTTTCCAGAATTCTCAAGAACATCTTCATACCTTCATCCTTAGCCTAGATCCTCAAGCAAAAACACTTTAGTTTTCTTGTTCTCTCAATCTCAAAGATCTAAAGAGCCTTGAATCTAAAATCACACACGCACCACTTTAAGTTTGATCACTTAGATCTTTCTTTTAGAGATACACCGGTTATTGTCTAGGATTTGTCCTTTCATAGAATATTAGATCTTGAGTTAGTGTATAAGCTCAAACGATTGTAATTTGTAACACTCACTCTTAATAAGATCTCCATTAGAAATCCAAGACTAACCATCTTGGTAGAGGACGTAGATCTTTCATTGATCGAACCTCTCCAAATAGCGCGTGTTCATATCTTGCTATTTACCTTCAAGTCATATCATATCTATCTATTTGATTATTTATCCATTGTAGATTGATTGATTGAATTGTGTTGTGTTTGTTATATCATTTGCCGTAGTTCCTTATTTCACCCACTTTGAGCCAAATTACTTAGAGTGTGTGTGCGCCCCCTTTATCATACTTTGCGCCTATTTACTTAACTAACTTCCGCTGTGCATTTCACTCACTCATTTAGGTGCATATCATAACGCTTATTTGATAAAGTGCGCATTTGCAATTGAGTTTATCAAGGGTACGAAAAGAATATCAAAACAGCTATTCACCCCCCCTCTAGCTATTTTTATACCCTTGTTGCCTCCTTTGGGACCAACAAGTGGTATCATAGCAAACACCTTTATAAAACGTTTTTGTTTTTCAAGCTTAACAGCTTGGGTGCCGATTCTAAATGGCTAACTCAAAACCTATGGCAACTGCAAACTACACTCACGTTCCGGTCTTTGATGAAGATCATTTTGACGTGTGGAAATTCAGCATATTGACTCATCTCAACTCAATCGATGAAAGGCTCTATGACACCGTCGTTTATGGACCTTATATTCCGATGAAGGCAAATACAAATCCACGCACTAACGCTGCTCAACCTACAGTTCTTAAACCAAGGGAAGAATGGACTGAAGAAGAAACAAGAAGAGTTCCAAATGATGGCAAAGCAGGAAACATTCTCCTAAGCACTCTAAGCACGGCTATGAAACAATAAGTCATGCATTGTGCTACTGCTAATGAGCTATGGGAAGCTATTGAAGAGCATATAGAAGGAGATAGTGTTTGTAAGGAGAACAAGAAATATGAAGTGCAAAAGAGATTCAACAATTTCTCTCAACTCCCCGGTGAAACCTTAAGACAAACTTATGAACGTTACTGTGAAATTATCAATCTATGTATTTCACTTGGCATGAAATTACCTTAAGACAAACTTATGAACGTTACTGTGAAATTATCAATCTATGTATTTCACTTGGCATGAAATTTTCAAACAAAGATTGAATGTAAATTTCCTCCAAGATTTTGGTTCAAGATACCTACATAAATCTAGCGCTCTTGAAGACGCTGGAACCTTAGATGATTAGATATTAAGGAACTTATATGCAAATCTAAAAGTTTATGAGCTCAAACTTCAGCGAATTAGTGAAACTGAAGGAAAATCAAAATCCATTGCTATGGTGGCGCGTAGAGAGGAAGCGCATGTATCTACGCCTGCGCCCGTGCAAGAAGAGAAAAGTTCCGATCCCAAAATTTCTACTTCTGAGTTATTGGACATGGATGATGAAGACTTCGCTTTATTTGTGAAGAGATTCCAGAAGTTTAGAAAATTCTCGAAGCCCGGCTCAACCAGCAAATTTCAAGGATCTACAAGTAGAGCTCCTCAAAAGTTCACAAGGAGCAGTGATTCTAAAAGAAAAGAGGACCTTGTTTGTTTTAATTGCAGAAAACCCAGACATTTTGCATCGAGCTGCCCAATTCCCAAATTTGAATACATGCAGAAGAAGAGAAGCCATACTCCCAAATTCACTCCCAAGTTCACTCGTCACAAGGGAATGGTTGCTGAAGAAGAAGAACCAGCAAATGAGCATAATACTTGGATTGAAACAGACTCCGATGAGAGCGATGAAGATTCTGACAATGGACTCGTTTGTTTGGTTGCAAATGATGATGATGATGCCAATGACGTTATTGATTATGACTCGGATGACTTCACAAAAGATGTTCCAGATATGAAGATCTTGAACAAACCAATCAAGAAATCTGCTAGTCATTCCGAAGTGAAGAAGAAGAAAGGACCAACCATCAACGAGCTCATTGAATAAGGATTTATAACTCCGGCTCAAACCGATGGTGGATTGTTATTCTCAAGATGTGATCTGAGTGCAAGAAGCAAGCTCAGAAAAGGCAACTACATCAGACCTCAAGTTGAACCAATTCCTATAATAACTCATGATGAAGATATTGCCAAACAAGAAAAGTTATTCGAAGAAGTCGAAAAGGTAATTAGTAAGTTTGGTAAAATGAAGGAAGCTTTAGCACTATCATGTGATGAAATTTCCCAGCTTAAGACCGAGAAATCTCTTTTTAAATCTGAACTCACCCTCCTTAAGGAGCAGATAAAGAGCATGACTCCTCTTACTGTTAAAAACACTTTTCTAACGGAACATAACTCATTTCTTAAAGTTCAAAACGATGAATTGGTTACTCAAATTACTGATCTTAAAAAGATTACAAATGAGTGGTCCAATTCTCGTGTCACTATGGAGAATATATTTGAGTCCCAAAAAGTCAGTTGTGATAAAAGTGGCTTGGGATTCTCATCAACTAGTGACAACTTTAAATGTGATGTCTGTGCTGCAAGAGATAGTGAATTTACAAATCATGAAATTCCCAAAGAAAAACATTCTAATTCAATGGGTAAAGGACAGGAAAAAGTCAATAGACAATCATTCCATTATGTCTACCCAATGAAACAATTTGGGAAAGCTAAAGAGAAGGAAGTTGCTACAGATGAATCATCCTCCAGTAAAACCATTCTTGAAACTAGGCGCGCTCCTTCTCCGAGTGCACATTATGCGCCTAGGAGCCACGCGCCTAACCGCCGTGCGCCTCCTAGCCCTATGCGCCCTCCAAGGAAGAGCGCTCCAAAATCTCAAAAGAAAGATTTTGTTAAGGCTGGCTCATCTGACCCAAAGAAGAATGTTATCCCAAAGAAAAGTAAAGAGTTTGTGAAAACTCATGTGATTGGTGGCTTTCAACATTGTTCCATTTGTGATTGTTTTGGACACAAGGCCGTGGAATGCCTTTTGAGATTCGCTTCCAATGCCAAAGGACGTAAGAATCCTAAGGTCAAGCAAGAGTGGGTCGTCAAAAGTTGCTAATGTTAGGACCTGAAAAGGAATAAAGGGGATCTGCTTTAAATGTTTATATTTTAGGTTCTTTGCTTCATGGCTGGATCTTCAAAAGCTAAAACGTATGAATGGATTCTCAATAGTGGGTATTCACGACACATGACTGGAGATGAATCCTTACTTAAAGATGTTTATGAAGGAAGAGGTCCCTCCGTAACATTTGGTGATAATAACAAAGGTCAAGTTGTAGCATATGGAAAGCTCAAGAAAGACAAAGTGTGCATTGAAAGAGTCTCTCTCGTCGAAGGGCTCAAGCACAATTTATTATCCATATCTCAATTCTGCGACAAAGGATTAGAATGCCATTTTACTTCAACGCAATGTCTTATCAAGAATGGCAAAACTGGAGCTACATTACTCACGGGATATCGTAAGACAAATATTTACATTATTGATTTCCATAGTATGAACTCTAGTACTAATCTTTGTTTTGTAGCTAAAAGTGTGAGCGAAAATAGTTGGCTGTGGCACAAGCGCTTAAGTCACTTGAACTTCAAGTATCTATCTAAACTCAGCAGGAATAATCTTGTAAAAGGACTTCCCAAGGTTGCTAATCATCATGACAAGAAGTGCGCCATGTGTCAACTTGGGAAACAACAGAAAAAGTCTTTCTCCAGCAAGACCAATCCCTCAACTACTAGATGTTTGCAACTGCTGCACATTGATCTATTTGGACCAGTCACTACCACAAGTATTAGAAGAAACAAGTATACTCTAGTTGTGGTGGATGATTATTGAAGATATACATGGGTGGAAATGATGATCTCAAAAGACGATTGTTATGACATTTTGACCACCTTATTCAGACTGCTCCAAACCCAAAAAGAAGATGACATCGTTAGTGTTCGATCCGACAATGGAACAGAATTCAAGAACAACGGTGTTGCTCGATATTGCAACGATCATGGGATAGATCACAACTTCTCAACCGCTGGTGTTCCTCAACAAAATGGTGTTGTGGAAAGAAATAATAGGACGTTGATTGAAGCGGGAAAGACAATGATAGCCGAAGCTAAATTGCCTAAGTACTTTTGGGAAGAAGCTATCAACACAGCATGTTTTACTCAAAATCGTTCCCTCATCAACAAACTTCACAACAAGACTCCGTATGAACTTTGGCGTGGTAGAACTCCCAACATTGCATTCTTCAAGATCCTTGGTTGCAAATGTTATATCCTCTACAACGGAAACGAACATAGAGGTAAATTCGATGCCAAAGCCGATGAAGGTATTTTTGTTGGGTATGCCAAACATTCTAAAGCTTTTCGCATTTTTAATAGATCTACATTAGTGATAGTTGAATCTGTACACGTTACATTTGATGAACATTCTCTCCTTGAGCCACATTTGGCTCCAAATGTTGCTGATGATTCTGTTGAGCTTAATGAAACAGGTACTCCTATTTATGATGCGCCTACACTTGAACATAATCTATCAACTCAAGGAAATCCATCTACATCAAATGCGCCTAATTCCTCATATGGCGCGCCAAATGAATCATCAGCTGCGCCTCCTTCTAATGATGCGCCTCTTGATTCTTCTCACGCGCCTATATCTACTGCTGCATCTGGTGTTAACCCTAGTTTCAATTCTGAACCAGTTCATCCCCTAAATTTTGATGATTTTGAATCTGGTGAAGATGTACCAATTGAAGACCTTCAAGTTTCTACAACCCAACCTAACTTACCTCCTGAAATTCGTGAAGTTAGAGGTCACCCAATCAATAATATCATTGGTGATCTAAATGTTGGTGTTCGTACAAGGAGAGCTACAAACTTTGATGCTTACACTGCATTTATCTCTCAAATTGAACCGAAGAAGGCTGATGAAGCACTCCAAGATCCTAATTGGGTTGTTGCAATGCAAGAAGAACTCAATCAATTTGAACGATGTAAGGTTTGGACTCTTGTTCCAAGACCAAATGATCAAGGAGTGATTGGTACGAAATGGGTGTTCAGAAACAAGAAGGATGAGAATGGAACCATCACAAGAAACAAAGCAAGATTGGTTGCTCAAGGCTATAGGCAAGAAGAAGGCATTGATTACGATGAAACTTTTGCGCCCGTAAAAAGACTTGAAGCTATCAGATTATTTCTAGCTTACGCCGCTCACAAGAACTTCAAGCTATATCAAATGGATGTGAAGAGCGCGTTTCTAAATGGTGAACTCCAAGAACAAGTCTACGTAGCTCAACCACCTGGGTTTGAAGATTCACAATTTCCAAATCATGAGTACGAACTCCAGAAAGTTTTGTATGGGCTCAAGCAAGCACCAAGAGCATGGTACGATACACTATCAAAGTTTCTCATTGAAAAAGGCTTCACTCGCGGTAAAATCGATACTAATCTTTTCATTGCCAAACATAATGATCATAAATTACTTGTTCAAATTTATATTGATGATATTATATTTGGTTCTACTAATGAATTGTTGTGCAAGCGCTTTGAGAAACTAATGAAGAGCAAGTTTGAAATGAGCATGATGGGAGAACTCACATTCTTCCTAGGGCTTCAAATCAAGCAAATTAATGAAGGCATATTTATCAATCAAGCCAAATACACAAAAGACCTAATCAAGAAGTTTAGACTTGAGAATGCTAAATCATACGACACTCCAATGGCCACCGGCAATAAACTCGACAAAGATTTAAAAGGTAAACGTGTTGATCAAACTCTCTATTGAGGTATGATTGGCTCACTCCTTTATCTTACTGCTAGTAGGCCCGATATTATGTTTAGTGTTTGTGTTTGCGCTCATTATCAATCTGACCCTAGAGAAGCGCACTTGATTGCTGTGAAACGTATTATACGATATCTCTCCGATACTGTTAACCTTGAACTTTGGTACACCAAAGATTCGAATTTTACACTTGTAGGTTATTCAAATGCGGATTATGCAGCGTGCACTATCGATAGGAAAAGCACAAGTGGCACTTTTCATTTCCTCGGATATCGACTTGTGTCTTGGGCGAGTAAGAAACAAACTTCAGTATCTGTCTCAACAACCGAAGCTGAATATATCGCTGCGGGAAGTTGTTACTGTCAAATACTATGGATGAAGCAGCAATTGGTGGACTATGATATAATCGAAGGAAATTGTCTCATCTACTGCGACAATACATCAACCATTGCCGTTTCTGAAAATCTTGTCATGCACTCAAAGACCAAACACATCGACATCAAATATCACTTCCTCAAAGACCACGTGGATAAAGGCAATATTCATTTGGAACACGTGGGAACCGACTATCAAATCGCCGACATTCTAACGAAAGCACTTGACGCGAAACGGTTCATCTTTTTTAGAGGAGAAATGGGTATGCTTGAACTCAACTAATTCCATATAGTTTTGTTATTACTAATGATTTTGAATCTTGTTGAGTAAAGTATAACCTAGGATAAATGTTAAATCATTTTCAAAGTTTTCAAGAAACTTTGTTCTACGCGCCTGTTTGCGCCTCATTCACTCTCTGCGCGCCATATGCCTTATGCGCCCAAATGAGTTATGCGCGCCTTGATGAGTTATGCTCCTACCATGCGCCCATTTATGATTGCGGCTCAATCAATGCTCCAAAATTTATTACTCCAATGATTAAACGTATTCAATTTTCACAAGTACTAGGTAAGTTATTTCTGATAATTTATTATGGAGAATCTTTGTCTTTTGACATTCCATAATTGTTCGAGGGTACTTGTGCAATTAAATTTTCCCTCGTTTTTTTTGTTTTTCAAAAATTTTATTTTCTGTGGATATATTTCTTGCACCCAAAACAGATGTTTTTGGGGTTTGTGCAAAAAAAATAGTCAAAATTGCTCATACACTTATAGGGAAAGTGGAGCAGTTTTTCCTTAACCCAAAATGTCACATCTATACACTTTGGGTCATTCAGCATTTATTAGCCGTCATATCATTAAAACCCCTTATAAATGCTTGTCCTTTCCAAAATCCCTCATTTATTACCCATCTCCTCATCTTCCACTTTTATCCAAAAATCTACCCTATATAATCCCTTTCACCCCCTATTTTTTTCTTTTTCAATCATTTCCCCTACATATCTTCTACCAACTCTCTCTCTCTCTCAGACTCTACTCCCTCTCTCTCTCTCTCTACTCATCATCTTTCTTTCTCTTTCTCTATATATTTCTCTATTCCTCTTCTCTTTGTCATATTTCTTATATATATGGGTCCTAAAAGATCAACTAAGACTCATCAAGACGAAATGGTATGGATTTCTAACCTTAATCTCCTTAATTTCTGCAAATCTTCATCTTTTTTCGTCATTTTCTGAGTATTCGACTTTTCTATATACCCGAATAATATTTTTCTTGATTTTTCTTGTTTCGGTTCTCCGTTTTCAAAATCGTTTGCTACGTTTTGTTCCATTCTTGATTTCGAATCTTTTAAACTTAACTTTTCAACGATCAATGCTCTATATTGTGCGAATCTGAAGATTTTTGAGTTTTGACTTTTCAAATTTTTGGATATTTGAATCCATTTTCTGGAATCGTTGTTAATTTGTACTTGTTTTGGTTTACATTTTCGTGATCCTTGTGTTCATGCGGTCATTTTGATATATTGTATGCTTGATTTGGTGAAGTTTCATGATTTATGTGTTCTTGGTGTTCTTCGAGCACTCAAGCCATGTTCTTCGTGTTCTTCGTTATTTTTGCATGACTTGGGTTTCAATATTTTCAAAAAAAAAATTCAAAATTGTTCATGATTGATCTTGTTTGCTTGCATGATTATGTATTTTACTTGTTTGTGTGTTTTTGTGTGTTTTCATTCTAAGTACAAGTTTTTCATAGTTATGCGCCTAAGTGTAATTATATGCGCCTAAATTCTCTGCGCTCTCTTTATCCCTGCGCCTCCTTATGCGCCTAGGATGTTTTGCGCCTTGTTCCATTATGCGCCTATAGTCATACTTAGTCACTTTTTCTATGATTAATTTTTCCTTAGTATTTTTCATAGAACCATAACATGCGCCTTGTATTCCTATGCGCCTTCCAAATTTCATGCGCCTACTATAATCATGCGCCTTGACTCATTGTGCTCTCTTATGTGCCTATGATTCTCTGCGCCTAATTATTCTATGCGCCTCAAAATTTGTATGCGCCTAGTTTATACTTTGCTCATTTTATAATTCTATGCGCCTGATACACTCCTAACTTAAATCATTGTTATTTTTTTAGGATCCTGCAAATTTCAAACCAAGTGAGACATTCGATGTCGCCGAGTTATCTGCTGACCCAATGGGCATCGATGTGATGGCTTATATACGAACTGCTGGGCTTCTTCCTTTATTCACTATGGATCAACCCTACTATGCGCCTCTGCTAGTAGATGAGTTCTTTTCAATTGCTGAAATTGTAGAGATTGCAACAGAGACTCCTGGTCATACTCGTTATATAATCAATGCTACTGTTCATGATGTTCCAGTCAGTGTTTCTTACACTTCTATCAGGAATCTACTTGAGTTTCCCATCACTGGGGAACTAAGTGTGGCAGGGAAATATATGATTTACACGCCTGCAGCTCAGAATTTGATAGCGCAGACCTTCCTTCGCATTCCTACTTTGCAGAATAATATCAAGGCAGTTGAAATACGAGATGGTGGCGACCTCTTAGCGCACATCGGACACCTCGTTGGTACCTCCATTGTGTTCAAGATGGGCAATGTGAACAGATTTACTATGGAACAGTGGGAGTACACTGCAGCGATTATGGGTCGGTCAAGGCTCAACTGGCCTCAAGTGTTGATGAAAACCTTGATGGAACAAGTTGATAAGTATAAAAAAACAAGAATGAGGGCAAGACAAAGTTTAAGACTCATTGCCGTATCCTCACCAAACTATTCATGACAAATCCTATTCTGGCACATCTCTTAAATGCCAATGCTGATCACAAGTCTGACGATGTGCCTATCTTTGGTAAGGCTAACTTGGTTCTCAAGAGGCGCATGAATCACATGGCTAAGTGCGCGCCGCGTGTAAAAGGTGATCAGTTGGTTGATGAAGCCACTGAGTCAGATGAAGAAGTAGATGGCGCAGAACCTGATGTTGCACCTCGCGCAGAACAAATTGCGCCCCGTACAGAATCAATAACTGCTCCAGGCGCAGAAAAGGGCAAAGGTAAAGGGATTGTTGAAAGTTCAAGCAGACCACCTAAGCGCCTTCGAACTGAAATAGAAGAAGAAATGGAGCTTAAACGCGCTAAGGTAGCCAGTAGACTGGAAGCGCAGAAAAAGAGGGATGAAGACTACAGATTGAAACAGGCTGCTGATTTATCCAAGTCTGAAAAGCACAGAGGCGCAGAGTCTAGCGCTGATGTACGCGTGCCTGCTCCTAATGAGCCTCTTAATGTTCGTGCGCCTCCATCAAAGACTTCTACTCCTGCTCCAGTTCAGAAACTAACTCCAGAACCACTCTCCGTTGAGCGCCAAGCTCTCAAAGATAAGCTATCTGATAAACTTTTTGGCGACTTGAGTGATGATCAAGTTCAGGGGGAGCCAGAACTTGATGACTATCTTCCCTCTCCTCGCGCTCCTACTCCATCACCAGTTAGGCGCCTCTCTTCTACTGCGCCCCAACCTACTCCTGCGCCTCCTCCTCCCTCTCCTGATATGAGTATGGTTATTTCATTGCTTCAGCAACTTCAGCAAGGCCAAGCTCACATTAATTCTCAGATGGAGCTTCATACTTCTATGCTTACTCAGCAAGCTGATGCGATTGCTGCCATTAAGGGGGAGATGGCGCGCATCGATGCTAATATCAAGGACAAACATTTCCTTACTCCTCAATAATGGAATGATGCTATAGATCAAATGAATGAGCTTTTCAAAGGTACTCTTGCTTTCCTACATGAACGTATTGACGGTGGCATCAAACTCACTGATGGCCAAGATTTCATTAACGCCATAAGGGAGGTAGAGTTGAATATAGCAGGTGATATAAGGAAGTTGTTTGAGATGGTGGCTGGAGATAGCCAAAAATTATTGAGTGTTGTTGATAAACTCAAAGAAGTTAAGGATGAACTATAAATCCTGGGTTTAACAGTATATGGTGCTGATCCTAGTGCAGAACCCAAAGCTCCTGAATCCCATGCGCCTTCAGCTCCTGAAACTCCTGCGCCCTCTTCCAGCTCTGCTCCTGGCGCGCATATAGACATTAATTCACTACTCTCAAAGATTGATGTTTTGAAGGAATTAGTTGTCACTCACTTTAATGCCGCGCATTCCAGTGCAGACAGGCGCACAGATAGAGTTTCTGCTGATATACTCACTGCCCAAACTGCTGTTGAAGCAAACTTTCAAGCCTTCACTGAAAAATTTTCACAACAGCAATCCATCACTCAGCGCACCATTGATGAGTATCAAAACATCAATGTTGATCATCTGCGCTACATTAGAGATGGTGTCACTGATACTCATGGTGTTGTCAACCGTACTCTTCAAATGTCAAAGCAGATTCAGCGCTCCGTGAAGGAAATTGAAGAAGGATTGAAGGACGATGATGCGCCTCCTCCTAATCCTTAGTTTCTTTATGATTGTAAGTTATTAGAATATGTTGTGATAGAAAACTCTTTTTGTTAGTGATTTAGTGCTTACATGTTTTAGCACACCTTTTGATTTTTGTTCCATTAAAAACTTGTAATCACCACCTCCTATTTCGAGTTTTAATGAGAACAAAGCATCACTGTTTATTTCAAACCTTGTTCACTCAAACTTCTTGTTTGTAGAACAATGAATGTTGTTTAAAATCATATGCATCATATTTGAACTGCTTCATATTTCATGCATTAAAGTTTAAACTTTGTTTAAACACATTTCAAAACTAAAACTCATATATCATTTTGAATGTGTTAATCTATCATTTCTATCATTCCATTTGTAATGTTTTATCTTTATTGGAATAGATTAGAAATCTATATCTTGGACTAGTGTGTGCATTAACTTGAGACATGATTTACCAATATCATTTATTTGGACATGTTTTTATCAAGTATAATGTTTGTCCCTGATATAGTAGGTAATGGCATCAATCAAATAGGGGGAGATTGTTGGGTATGCCCACTTATATCTCAGTTTCAATGTAATAGAATTGATTAGATTTGATTGATCCATCACCTAAGTTTTATTTCATGGACTTTAGACCCACATGTAAGAAGTATTTATACTTCATTTTTTAGGAAGTCCATTGTAATAGAATAGACTTAGGAATAGGGC
Source organism: Campanula takesimana (assembly GCA_026119855.1). Lineage (NCBI taxonomy): Eukaryota > Viridiplantae > Streptophyta > Magnoliopsida > Asterales > Campanulaceae > Campanula > Campanula takesimana. The sequence continues at coordinate 169,407 of JAOWBW010001152.1, read as the reverse complement.
TAGAATGTCAAAATTGAAGAAAATCACAATGTTGATTTGAGCCACGCGCCATGCGCCCTCTTAGCGCGCGCACTTGATCATGCGCCTAGCCTTGATAATGCGCCTCTCAACGCGCCTTGCGCCCCCTTGGCTCACGCGCCCCTTTGAATGCACTTCAACACTTGGTGATTTATTGAAGACTTGAAGAAATTCAAACTACGCCAATGATCCAACGGTGGTTAAATAACACGTATGCACCCGCATCTAAGGACACCTATTCATAACGGTCATATTTGTGTTATGTGTCTAACGGCTATAACTTTCCACTCATTATTCTCTACCCCACTTTCTTTCTCCTATTTCACTTTTCATACTCACAACACCTACTCCACTAACACTTTTTCCTTAATCTACATGCCCAACCCAAAAATCCTAATTCGGATGGGACGGAGGGAGTATATAGATTTATAAATTTACCCTCTCTTTTTTTTACTAACAACTAAATGGAAATGTCACAATCGAACTCCTTTTGCATAAAACAGAACACCCTTTACCCCTTCATCATTAAAGTTAGTATTTTGTTTTATTGATTGGTGTTATTCACACCCAAAAAAAAACTTTAAATACACTCATTCATGTCCCAATTTTCTAAATAAAAATGCTTCAACACTCCAAGGTTCTAAAAATCACTAGGCGCCGCAGCAGGGCCTAGCGCCTAGGCGGTGTCTAAATGGACTTAGGCAGGGCCGAGAATTCAGAAATAGTTATAATATCTTAGGCGGAACTTAGGCGCTTCATGAACGCCTAGCGCCTGGGCGGCCTAGACGGACGTCTTTTAGAACACTGCTACACTCACCTTCACGCTTCACAGTAACTTTCAACTAGAGGTGTTCAAGAATCTTTTGGAACGGAACCGAACCAATAAAATCAAATCGGTCCGGATCAATTAAACTTGAACCGGACCAATATACATGGTTGGTTTTAGTCCCAAAATATTGTAAAACTAGTAGATTTGTCTGGTCCTAACTCTGGGTAATTGTAATTTCGGTTAGAACCTGACCATCCCCATTATATATAATATACATATACGCATATGTAAATACATAAATATATATATATATATATATATATATATATATATATATATATATATATATATATATATACACGTACACATATATTGGAAAATTGCAATTTGGTTCTTGACATTTACATAAGTTTGCAATGTTACTCCCAACAGTTCAATTTCGCAATTTGGTATCCTAACATTTACATTTTTTAGCAATGTGGCTACAAAACTAACACCCAGTTAAAATTCTAACCAAATAACACTCATGTGACTAGAACATGTTTATTAAATGGACAAATGATCATTCTCAAGAGGCCATGTGCCGCCATGTGAGATTTTCTTTTGTTATTTACCTTATTCATTTTGTAGTTTAAAAATATAGATTAAATTAATATTGGGAATATATATTATTTTATTTTGTATTTATAATTTACATATTCCTTACAAAGTCATTTATTTTTCTAACCATAATTCAATAATAAAAAAGAAACCAAAATAATTTTAAAATTATATAATTAGAAATTAGAAATATTTCGTAAAAAACAATTAAATATATATATAAATACATATTATGTTAGATTATTACTCAAAATAATTATGCATGCTCATTTATGATAATTTATTAAGCTTTTTTGAAATGAAATAAATTTTCTTAAATATTTTTCTTCAAGTGAAAGGAAATAAATAATGATCTTATTGTTGCAAATGGCAGGATAGAAAAGTATTTTTTTTCTTTTAAATTTAATAATATAAATTAAATATAGGAAAGAGAGAGAAGACATACATGTTTAGTCTAAATTAAGCAAATTAAAATAAGAGAGAACTTTTACGATTTGGTTTGTTATATTGTTTTGGAAGGAAATTAATATGTAATATAATCAAACCAGCAAGTTCAATAAATTATTTCATAAAATAATTAAGTTAGGAAAGAGAGAGAAGACATACAAATTTAAAACTAGATACTTTATCTTAATTGGAAAGGGTATTTATGCCAAAAAAATAAATAATAATTGTGATAATTTTATTAAAAATGCAGTTCAATGACCATTTTATCCATTTAAAAGACATATGCTAGTTACATGGGTGTCATTCCATTAGAATTTTAACTGGGTGTTAGTTTTGTAGCTACATTGCAAAAAATGTAAATGTTAGGATACCAAATTGCGAAATTAAACAGTTGGGAGCAACATTGCAAACCTATGTAAATGTCATGAACCAAATTGCAATTTGCCAATATATTAATAGTTGATTAACTTTTATATAGATACCAAAAAAATTTCATGTATTATGCTTTATATATATTATCAGCTATAAAAATAGTGAGCGTCTGCAATAAATTTTTCTGTATTATCTCAAAAAAAAAAAAAAAAAAAAAAAAAAAAAAAAAACGTAACCTATAGCTTAGAGTCAGTGACCAATTTGGGGGTTTCTGTCTCAAACTTTTACTCAAACCAGTTTTAAGTTAGGTAGCCCCATTATGGGGATTTTCCCCTAGAGCCCTCCCAACTCATGTGTTATTCCGTTTTAAGGAGAGGCTTTTTCTTATTTCCGAATAAAAAGTTTTGTATAGATCTTAATTCCCCAGACACCCCTCACCCCCATTTCACCAGTCAAATAAAACCCTTACCTTAAGCCCTTTGTCTCCCATCCCATTTTGATAATTTACGTCCTCTCTAAAAAACACACACACACACACACTTCTCTCTCTCTCTCTCTCTAAACCAACACACATAGCACAACAAAAAATCTCTCCCCTCTCTCTATCTATACTTTAGCTCCTTCACCCTTCCTCCTCCGGTCGCCGGCGGCTGTCCAGATCCGGCGATCGTACCCGTCCTTCCACTGTCGTTATCCAAACCATCACCTCCGGCATCTTCTCCGTCTCCGATCATAGCCTCATCGCAGCACAACCCCGATCTACTTTTTCTCCAGATCGACCGTCATTCTCTTTTTCCTCCAGCGAACGGCTAGATCTCTCTCTCTTCTTCGGCTAGATCTCTATTTTCTCCGACTGTTCAGGTCGCCATCATCTCCGTTCTCCGATATTTCTCTCTCTGCACTCGAAACACTTCAAATCTGGTCGCCTACCGCCTCAGATCTGATCGATTTTTCTACCTTTCTCACTTGTCTTCGGCCACATTGCACTATCCGTCTTCAGCTCCGGAGAAAGATCTGCGTCGTTGCCGGCTCTACATCTGGAAGCCTCACACCTTAACTGAATACTACACGAAACAGAGCCAAGGAGTAATATCTATTAGTTTAGTTTTAACAATTAGAAATTGGAGAAAGTATAAATGGAGTTTTTAAGGTATTGAACAAAAGCAGGTTAATTGCTACTAGTAAATTCTCTAGTAAAATGCATATGATTGTGTGGCAACAAGAAATGCCTACCAGGCATTTCTTGAGTCTTCCTGATAACCATTAATCTTAATTTACACAAACACACAAAAATAAAATAAAATGACTCTTATACTTTAATTATAAGATGTTGAGAGGTCTTATGTCTTAGTTATAAGAGTTGACGGTTGTTTTACCGAATATGAAAGTCAATATTGATAAAATATTATTATTTTAAATTTATTTTGTGAAAAAATGACTCTTACACTTCAATTTTAAGATGAAAATTGGTCTTATACACTAATTATATGTTAGTTATTGGTTTTATATGTTAGTTATAAGAGTTTGACCGGGATTTGACCCAATAATATTATATTTGTTTATTAAAATAAAAAAAAAAGACTCTTATATGTTATTATTGGTCTTATATGTCAGTTATAAGAGTTTGACCGAGATTTGACCGAATAATATATTTTTTTCTTCTTAAAAGTTGAAAAAATCAACTCTTATATGTTAATTATTGGTCTTATATGTTATTTATAAGAGTTTGACCGAGATTTGACTGAATAATATTATGTTTTTTTTTTTAAAAGTTGAAAAAAGTGAATAAATTGACTCTTATATGTTAATTGTTGGTCTTATATGTCAGTTATAAGAGTTTGACCAAGATTTGACCGAATAACATATTTTTTTTTCATAAAATTTGAAAAAATCAATTCTTATATGTTAATTATTGATCTTATATGTTATTTATAAGAGTTTGACCGAGATTTGACTGAATATATTATGTTTTTTTTTCTTAAAAGTTGAAAAAAATGAAAAAAATCGACTCTTATATGTTAATTGTTGGTCTTATATGTCATTTATAAAAGAGTGACCGAGATTTGACCGAATAATATTATGTTTTTTTTCTTAAAAGTTGAAAAAAGTGAAAAAATCGACTCTTATATGTTAATTGTTGGTCTTATATGTCAGTTATAAGAGTTTGACCGAGATTTGACCGAATAATATTATGTTTTTTTTCTTAAAAGTTGAAAAATCAACTCTTATATGTTAATTATTGGTTTTATATGTCATTTATAAGATTTTGACCGGGATTTGACCGAATAAAATTATATATTTTTCTCAAAAGTTGAAAAAAGTGAAAATATTTGACTCTCATATGTTAAATATTGGTCTTATATGCCAGTTATAAGAGTTTGATCGCTGTTTGACCGATTTTGACCAAATAATATTTTTATATTTTTCTAAAAAAATGAAAAAAATGTATATTTTCGACTCTTATATGTTAATTATGTGTAAGTTATAAGAGTTTGACTGATGTTTGACCGATTTTGACCAAATAATATTTTTATTTTGTCTTAAAAAATGAAAAAAGTGATTTTTTTTTAATTCTTATATGTTAATTATGTGTTAAGTTATAAGATTTTGACTGATGTTTGACCGGGTTTGATCATATTTGACCGAATATTATTAATATTTTTTTCTAAAAAAATGGAAAAAGTGAAAATTTTCAACTCTTATATGTTAATTATGTGTCAGTTATAAGAGTTTGACTGTTGTTTGACTGAGTTTGACCATATTTGACCAAATAATATTATTATTTTTCTAAAAAAACGAAAAAGAAAAAAAGTTTTTTTTTACTCTTATATGTTAATTATGTGTCAGTTATAAGAGTTTGACTATGATTTGACCAAAAAAGTAAGAGTGAGAGTAGATATGAGGGCATTTTAGTCATCTTGCATCTTTTTGCAAGTGAGGGGTGTCTCTGATATTAGTGATCTGTTGAGTCCTTATTTAGAATATAAGTTGGTAGTGAGGGGCCCTAGAGTCCAAAGCCCGATTACTTATTCATTGCCAAGGCTCAAGCACGATAACTATGTTAAACAATAATAATATCTTATAAGATAAATTACGTGATTGGTAGTTATAAGAGTAAATCTCACTTATCACTTTCTTAGTTGTTTACGACTCAAAATAAGAAATTGAGAAATTCATATCTTATTATGTCATAATTAAATAATCAATTTCTCATATTTAAACTAAAGATGAATGTGCTGTTGTCACATATACTTTTTGCAATTGAAAATTTTAATTTCTCAGATTGTTTAAACAAAAGATGATTGTGTACATACCCATTAAACAACTAAAAATCAATATTTCTCATTACGTGCTAAATATCTCAATTGTTTTTAAGCTAGTGATGAATGTGATGTCACATACCCTTATAAAAAAGTAATGACAAATTTCACAGTTGTGTGATGTCACACGCCTTTCTAAAAGTTGAGAATTCAATTTATCAATTGTTTAAAGATAATTATTTAGTTAAAAGTTAAATGTTACTTCATCTATGACTATTAATAACTTAATTTAAATATGCTTTCATATACCCTCTAAACAAATGGTAAATCAATTTAGCTCATTTTTCTTTGGTTCGTTTGAGAAATTCTGAATTGTGAACATTAGAGTGGTTTGGCATAGTGGTATTGTGTAACAATTAATGATAAGAGGTTTAAGTACGATTGACATCTCATTTTTAATTCATAATTATTTGTGGTCATAAAAAATTAGGTGGGGGGCGGCCGGAAATAGGGATAGCCAAATAAGGTGGTGGCCCAGAAGGTCGCCGGAGGGAAATGTATGATAGTTAGGGTAGTCATTGTGGTAGGTAGGCAGAGATGGGGTGGTGGCTAGAGGTGGCGGGTTGGAGTGGTTGATGGATGTGCTTCTACCCATCCAAATCACATACTCCTATGACTTATTTGGTGCTCAACCTTGAGTGTTTTGATGGTTTTTGGAGTGCTTATGAGTATAGGGAATGAGCCAAATAATGTATGTATTCATGGGTGTTAAAGTGCGAAAAAAAAGGATAAAGAACGAACCAGAATATAAATATAAATAGATATGACCTCTGAGCAATCAATTCCAATGGATATTACTCGAAAAGAGCTTTCCAACAATAGTTGGCACGTCAAAATCAGAGTTCGTATGAAGAAGTTATGGCCTACGAACGTTTACGCGTAAAATGTACAAGTTGCACACTTGCGCTCCGGATTTGCGCTCAAGGACCTCAGGGGAATTTCTCAAGGACTTTTTAGGAATTATCCAAAATTTGCGGGGCTCTTGGGGAAATTCTGTCTAGCAACTTAATTTCTCCTTTTCAATAGGGAATCCTAGGGTTTTTCCTAATTCTACACCTCCTTAGCCCATGTATAAATATAACACTCCATTCACTTTATTTTATTCATGCTTTATTCTAGTTTTCAAGAGTTGTAACAAGATTGAAGGTTTTTAATCATCAAGCATAATATCCAGGTTTATGATTTCTAAGTATTTTCTTGTGATCTTTGTTATGTCCATAAGTACCTAAATTCATTGTTCATGGATTGGTAGTAACAAATACTAGATCTCTATGCTATTGATTTAATTCTTCCATTCTGTTGGGTATGCCCACATATATCTCAGTTTTAGTATAATAGGATTTATTAGATTTTATTGATCCATCACCTAAGTTCTATTTCATGGACTTTAGACCCTCATGTAAGAAGTAGTTATACTTAATTTTTTAGGTTGTCCATTATTATAGAATAGGCTTAGAAATAGGGCAAGAAGATGAAGATTCTCAAGAAAATCACATTTTCAGCCTGAGCCATGCGCCCTTGCGCCTACGCGCCATGCGCCTTTCAGAGCGCGCGCATAAGGATTTCTTCCTAGCTATGTTACGCGCCTCTGCGCCCCTTGGTTTAGCGCACACATACTGTGCGCCTCTTGGCTCAACGCGCCTCTTGGCTCAACGCGCCTCAAAGTGTTTATTCAACACTCTGTGATTTATTGAAGATTCAAAGACTTGAAGAGAATTCAAATTACGCCAATGATCCAACGGTGGTTAAAAGATGCATATGCGCCTAATATGTTGACACGTGTCCACAACGGTCACATTTATGTTGAGTGTCAAAATGGCCATAATATATGCATGCTCCAATCAACGAGCGACAGCACATCTTATCCACAAGGATCTCTAACGGCTAGTTTTTGGAAGTTCATTATAAATACCCCATAACTTCAACATTTTGAAGTTGCTGAGTTTTGCTAAGAATTTCAAGAATTTCCCTCTCAAAGCATTTGTTAAAGATTTGAAGATTGCCTTTGTTTTTCCAGAATTCCTCAAGAACATCTTCATACCTTCATCCTTAGCCCAGATCTTCAAGCTATAACACTTTAGTTTTATTGTGCTCTAAATCATAAAGATCTAAAGAGCCTTGATACTAAAATCACACACGCACCTCTTTAAGTTTGATCACTTAGATCCTTCTTTTAGAGATACACCGGTTATTGTTTTGGATTTGTTCATTCATAGAATATTAGATCTTGAGTTAGTGTAAGAAGCTCAAAAGTTGTAATTTGTAACACTCTGTCACGCCCCGGAAGTCTTAAAAATCCATAAATATAAAATTTACATAATATACATCTCCAAAATGTAATGTACTAAACCGGGCGCGTGAATTCAACTATAAACCAATACCATCAAAACAACAACTCAACGAGATTATAACTCGGAGACTAGAAACAAATGCGGAAGCAAGAACAACTTATTAACAAAAATACCCAAAGTACAACCGTATATACAAACACTGAACGACTACGAACCCACAATAAAATACATAAAGGCTCCGAAGAGCAACTATCCCAATTACGATCAACCTGCTCAGAAGATTCCCGCTACAATGGGCCTCACAACGCTACCACTTGCTTTCCTGGGGGGGGTTAAGGAAAAACAATTTGAAACAAGAAACGGGGTGAGATAAAATCTCAGTAAGTTACTAAATGCATCTACATGGCATAATATCATGCAAATCGACGATATAACTGAACAAGTAAATCACATAACAACAAATGAGAATGCTCCCTATCGCCAACTGTCCCATACCAGTTGGAAATAATGACTAACTCATCATGCAGCACATAAGACTGAAATAAACACGTAACAAAGGATACTGAGCCAAGGTTTCACCAATCTGGAAAAGGGGGTATAAAAGGGGCAAAACAATGGTCAACATTATAATGGGGTATAAAAGGGACAAAACAATGGTCAACATTATAATGGACTTGGCTTTGCCATTATAATCTTTCCCATCGCCCGATGCAACAAATATGCCAGCTGGGCTTCCAAATAAATGCTAAGTAATAAATACTAGCTTAATTAAACAGTTTAGGGTTCCAAAGTAGGGAACCATACCAATTAATCACCATAAAGATACAACGATTTCTCATGAAGAGTTCAACAACAATGAACACAAGAAGTTTCTCATAAAAGAATCCAACAACGATAAACGAGATTGCTCATAGAGAGCCCAACTACACTGACCATCAAAACATGGTGACTCCAAGATAAGGCACATACCAAACACATCCTAAAGATGATACTCACAAGTTACTCGTAAAGTGTACAACCCAAACGGTCGCTCACAAATAGTACATTGACTATTACCACAATGACCCTAACGTCTACTCATAAAGAGTACTACAACCAAGAACCCAACCATTTCTTTACACCTGGAATTCCAAATAGGAAATCCGGATAAATACACCTTAAGGCTAATCAAAACCGCAGGTGCCCGATCCCGTATCACGCTTTATTAAAACCGCACACTACCAAACCGCACTACCAAACTGCCACTACCAAACTGCCACTACCAAACTGCCACACCAAACTGCCACTACCAAACCGCACCAAACCGCACTACCAAACCGCCCTACCAAACCGCCACTACCAAACCGCACTACCAAACCGCACTACCAAACAGCACTACCAAACCGCACTACCAAACTGCCACTACCAAACTGCCACTACCAAACCGCACCAAACCGCACTACCAAACCGCACCACCAAATTGCCACAACCAAACTGCCACACCAAACTGCCACTACCAAACTGCCACTACCAAACTGCCACTACCAAACTGCACTACCAAACTGCACTACCCACAGACCACAACTCTCAACCCACCATGGACGGCCGGAATTCGGCAAGAACACCTGGGTTTGTCAAAAATTCAACCCAAAACCTCACCCTTTCAAAACTACTCAAAATCAATACTTCTAACTAGCTTACCCAGGTACTAAAACGACTTCTAAACTCATAAAAGGTCTATACCACAACAACCAAACAACTCAAATCAAATAATGATCCAAACTCATATTTTCACAAAATGGGTATAATGACAATTAACTCAAATTCCAACCAAGAAGTAATATTTATCAACAAAAGCATCAGATGAGTTTAGGATGAACATTTTAACATAAAATGGGGGAAAAGCAACTTACTTGGGATTTATCAAAGATGAGGGAATTTGAATTTTCTTGGTGATAAATGATCCTAGCGACGATCTAAGCATTTTTCATAAAATGAGCATTAAGAAATAACGAGAGGAAGATGACTAAAATGAAGAGAGAAGGAGGAGCTTCTTACCTTTTCTCAATAATGGAGGAGAGAGAGAGAAAAGACTGATAGTGATTTTGGGAGGGGGAGTATGCGCAGGGAAAGAGGGAGGAATGGGTATTAATAATTTAATTCACCCAATTTACAAATTGGTCACTCAAAGTTATCCTATTCGAAAAATCCCCAAAGTTCAAATATGGCCAAACGACCCCCGAACTTTTTTTTACACTACGAACCTTTAAAGTTTCAACATAGCAAAACTAACTCAAATAAATCATGAAAATGATTAAATAAGTAATAAACAAGGTGCCAAGGTTTCGGGTCGTTACAATCTACCCTCCTTAAAAAGAATTCGCCCGCGAATTCACTCATCAAAATCACAACGCGCGTTCATAATGAGGCGACAAAATATCAATTCACATAAAGCACTCATAACCTCTATCAAGTACCAATTAAATATTTCATACATCGCCCCCACGACTCAAATAAACCAACACATTTGAACACATACGCATCTCAAGTATACTCGTATCAAACATCCTAAAGTTAACTTCCTCTTTCATCCCGAATTTCAAATTCTCAAGACTATCACTTGTTCACCAATTCTGAGACATAGCTGATTTGATCCTAATTAGCATCACGCTCACCATCAACCCTTAAATCATCAACATCCATAAGTTTTACTTTTCGGGTTCACCCGTACGCATTGACGATCTAGACATCATCCCAAGTAATCATACTACTACCCGGACAAATAAGAGAAGGAATAGGGCTAACGATTATTGTCACCCAATGACTTAATGATATACTCAAAAATTTACCGTCATCAACTATCCGATCAAATGAGATTCCACTACCACACTCACTTTCCTTATAAGATAAAACATAATACAGTCATAACCTTTGAATTTCTCAACTACTAGCATTACCTCATACTTAGTTTTCTAAGGAAATATATCCATCAACTTTTGATAGTCCGATATCATAATGTTTCAACTTGGTCCCAAAATAAAATAAAATATAACCCGCTAAGGTAAAACCACTAGAATCACAACCAATTCCAAGTCACAGATAGCTCCACTTATCAACCGTTAATCCTCAAAATATATGCAAATACTTTATCGCCCAAAATCGCAGAATCCAGATTACTCCTAAACACAATTCTCGAGAACTACAAACTCGTCTTCTTCACAACCTTAATTATACCGTAAAGATATTTCCATTAGAAAATCGCATACTTAATATTACTTCCCAGAAATTGAAAATATTAAACAATTTCGAGCTTACACAACTTCTTAAACTATGAAAAGCTAAAGAAATTTCTCATCCTTCAAATGTTCACCGCGTGACTATATCTCTAAGGATTACCATTAAAGTAGCAACTGTAACGATCCGAACTTTTCACAATCTTTATTTTCATAAATATCTATATATTGCAACTTACAACTCTAAAAGATATTACAAATGATCACTAATAATCCGAAATATTAAATAAACTGCTCCGTCCCAATACAGAATCATAGTATCCTTTAATATGCCAAAGTATCTATACTCAACTTCCTTTACAAATCCTTAATCCAAACGAGAACGCCACTAAGAAAAGATTCAGAACCAAGTGACAACTGTTTAACTAAAACCCGAAAATGCCTTTAATATTGCTCGAGAATTTCTTACTTTCTCAAAATATGTCTAGACCTTTAAACTTAACGTGCTTACCATCATTGATGATCATAACTCCCACCATATACTCATAACTCATTTTGCTTTAACTCAACTCCAGTCATGTACTAAAATGATTCCAAAAGTATCATAACTCAACTTCTTATTATGACCCATAATAAATTAAGTATTTCCTCATACTAAACAATTCCGATGCACTCACTTAGATGTACTAAAAGTAAAGAAAAACTCCTATCAAGAAATTTACAAATTGAATCTTTAACTCTTTTAACCCAACCGATACTATATGCTCACTGATTCACCCATCCGTATTGTAGCTTATATTAACTCATCATATAACCCAAGTTCTCTATCGGTCAAGCGACATATTGCACTCAATATAAATTATACCTAATATTTCAAAATTAATATTGCCAACAGAATAAGCTAAATTCCCAGCACAACCTTATAATAAAGATTTTCTGACTTTCAAGATAGAACCTGAACATTATATATACTTAGTATGATCCTAAACAATGTCAAACATACTAATATAGAAATATTCACCATCCATCGATGGCACACAAGAAATTCGTAACACACGAAAAGCTAAACCATACCACTTAACTCATCAATATCTCGCATAGGTGACATAACCAAATCATCCCATATATATACTAGTAACAATCACGTAGTTCCGTATTCGAGCATACACCTCAACATAAATCCATGAATGATAACAATCAGGCGAACATAGCACAAAACGTTGTCCACTTTACGAAATAGATATGCCCGAGCCATCAGATTGCACTCTCGATTCCCAAACCAACTAACCCCAAGGGAACTACTATTAACACCAATCTATACTTGATATACCACAAGAGAAGAAACACTCGGCGTCAATATCACGACTTATAACTCAACCAACTTCTACCTTAACCTCATTCTTTCAAGAAAACTTAGTTTCTAAACCACTCAAAATCATAACACCCAAGTATTGAAACCTACTCAATATCAGAGTTCTTATTCTCTTTCAATATCTAAAACCATTGCTCTGATACCAACTGTCACGCCCCGGAAGTCTTAAAAATCCATCAATATAAAATTTACATAATATACATCTCCAAAATGTAATGTACTAAACCGGGCGCGTGAATTCAACTATAAACCAATACCATCAAAACAACACCTCAACGAGATTATAACTCAGAGACTAGAAACAAATGCGGAAGCAAGAACAACTTATTAACAAAAATACCCAAAGTACAACCGTATATACAAACACTGAACGACTACGAACCCACAATAAAATACATAAAGGCTCCGAAGAGCAACTATCCCAATTACGATCAACCTGCTCAGAAGATTCCCGCTACAATGGGCCTCACAACGCTACCACTTGCTTTCCTGGGGGGGGGTTAAGGAAAACAATTTGAAACAAGAAACGGGGTGAGATAAAATCTCAGTAAGTTACTAAATGCATCTACATGGCATAATATCATGCAAATCGACGATATAACTGAACAAGTAAATCACATAACAACAAATGAGAAAGCTCCCTATCGCCAACTGTCCCATACCAGTTGGAAATAACGACTAACTCATCATGCAGCACATAAGACTGAAATAAACACGTAACAAAGGATACTGAGCCAAGGTTTCACCAAACTGATAGAACAATCGCTGCGCAGCTTCAACCGATCAACCAATCAACAATAGCAGTATAACAACTGAAGAGAACCCCGGTCAGAACTGACAAATCAATCAATCAACCCATCAAGCCATCTTCATAGTAGCATAAAAGCTGAAGAGAAACCCGGTACCGGAACCAATAACAATGAGAGTGTCACAAAGGACAAGAACCATGACACAAAGTCATGCTCGGTAGCTAGATACATTCCCAAAGGAAGCTAACTTACCTCTTCCAAGGCCAATCTGGAAAAGGGGGTATAAAAGGGGCAAAACAATGGTCAACATTATAATGGACTTGGCTTTGCCATTATAATCTTTCCCATCGCCCGATGCAACAAATATGCCAGCTGGGCTTCCAAATAAATGCTAAGTAATAAATACTAGCTTAATTAAACAGTTTAGGGTTCCAAAGTAGGGAACCATACCAATTAATCACCATAAAGATACAACGATTTCTCATGAAGAGTTCAACAACAATGAACACAAGAAGTTTCTCATAAAAGAATCCAACAACGATAAACGAGATTGCTCATAGAGAGCCCAACTACACTGACCATCAAAACATGATGACTCCAAGATAAGGCACATACCAAACACATCCTAAAGATGATACTCACAAGTTACTCGTAAAGTGTACAACCCAAACGGTCGCTCACAAATAGTACATTGACTATTACCACAATGACCCTAACGTCTACTCATAAAGAGTACTACAACCAGGAACCCAACCATTTCTTTACACCTAGAATTCCAAATAGGAAATCCGGATAAATACACCTTAAGGCTAATCAAAACCGCAGGTGCCCGATCCCGTATCACGCTTTACCAAAACCGCACACTACCAAACCGCACTACCAAACTGCCACTACCAAACTGCCACTACCAAACTGCCACTACCAAACTGCCACACCAAACTGCCACTACCAAACCGCACCAAACCGCACTACCAAACCGCACTACCAAACTGCCACTACCAAACCGCACTACCAAACCGCACTACCAAACTGCCACTACCAAATTGCCACACCAAACTACCACTACCAAACCGCACCAAACCGCACTACCAAACCGCACTACCAAACTGCCACTACCAAACTGCCACTACCAAACTGCCACTACCAAACTGCACTACCAAACTGCACTACCCACAGACCACAACTCTCAACCCACCATGGATGGCCGGAATTCGGCAAGAACACCTGGTTTGTCAAAAATTCAACCCAAAACCTCACCCTTTCAAAACTACTCAAAATCAATACTTCTAACTAGCTTACCCAGGTACTAAAACGACTTCTAAACTCATAAAAGGTCTATACCACAACAACCAAACAACTCAAATCAAATAATGATCCAAACTCATATTTTCACAAAATGGGTATAATGACAATTAACTCAAATTCCAACCAAGAAGTAATATTTATCAACAAAAGCATCAGATGAGTTTAGGATGAACATTTTAACATAAAATGGGGGAAAAGCAACTTACTTGGGATTTATCAAAGATGAGGGAATTTGAATTTTCTGGTGATAAATGATCCTAGCGACGATCTAAGCATTTTTCATAAAATGAGCATTAAGAAATAACGAGAGGAAGATGACTAAAATGAAGAGAGAAGGAGGAGCTTCTTACCTTTTCTCAATAATGGAGGAGAGAGAGAGAGAAAAGACTGATAGTCATTTTGGGAGGGGGAGTATGCGCAGGGAAAGAGGGAGGAATGGGTATTAATAATTTAATTCACCCAATTTACAAATTGGTCACTCAAAGTTATCCTATTCGAAAAATCCCCAAAGTTCAAATATGGCCAAACGACCCCCGAACTTTTTTTTACACTACGAACCTTTAAAGTTTCAACATAGCAAAACTAACTCAAATAAATCATGAAAATGATTAAATAAGTAATAAACAAGGTGCCAAGGTTTCGGGTCGTTACACACTCACTCATTATATAAGATCTCCATTAGAAATCCAAGACTAACCATCTTGGTAGAGGACGTAGATCTTTCATTGATCGAACCTCTCCAAATAGCTTGTGTTATTATCTTGTCATTTACTTTCAAGTTATTATCTACACTCACTATTTGCTTGTTTACTCATTGTAGATTGATTGAACTGAATTGTGTTGTGTTGTTAACTCATTTGCCTTAGTCCCTTATTTCACCCACTTTGAGCCAAAATACTTATAGTGTGTGTGCGCCCCCTTTTATCATTTTGCGCCTAGTTCTTAACTAACTTCCGCTGTGCATTTCACTCACTCACTTAGGCGCATATCTTAACGCTTATTTGATAAAGTGAGCACTTGCAATTGAATTTTTCAAGGGTACGAAAAGAATTTTAAAACAGCTATTCACCCCCCCTCTAGCTATTTTCCATACCTTTGTTGCCCTTTGGGACCAACACATTCAATTTAATTCTTGTTCATTAAAATATTCTTCATGCTAAATTCTTTAGTTTTAATTATATATTAAGATATAAATTGACTTTAGAATTATTGGGTATATATTGTTGCACTAGCGTCGGTGATTACACGTTGACCGTTATTTTGATGATTAGATTAAAATTGATGACCTAGCGGAAGTCAAAAAGATATAAGTTCATGTGGTCTTGAGTGCGTCATGAATTTCTTGAATGTTGTATAGAACTATCGGAAAGTATAATATGATAGGATTGCAATCCGGCAACCAAACCGTCTCAATTCTTACTACTGTGAACGAACCCAAGAATGAGATTGATCTTATTATTATGAGCATAGCATAAAGTGAAGATATTTGTGAATCCAATCCGTGAATCCCTTGTCATCCTTGATAATTTCTTATTTTTAATTTTTTTTCTTAATATAAGTTTAAATTCTTGCATTAGTAGTTTAGTTAAATATTCTCAAAACAAACCCCATTTGCTAACGTTACACTAATTGAATCAACTTGTGTTTCACTCAAGTCTCTATGGTTCGACCCTTACGTTTGTATATTGCTACTTCAGTGAATTGTACACATGCAAGGTTTTTATTGCTGAGGATTTTATCCATCAAGTTTTTGGCGCCATTGCTGGGGACTTGTTGTGAATTACAAGTTTATTTAATCGGTGTATGTTTGGCATTCCTTGGATCTCTAGTTGGTCCATGTGAACGATAATATCGATAGACTTGATAGGGGCATTCCCTCTATCCAAGAGTCAGAAACAGAATCTGAAGCTTCTGTCACCGAGACATAGGTGATTTTTAGTGAGATAGAAACTTCTTCCACCGAGGGAGAAGAATCAGAAGTAGAGATGGCATATACCTCTACTATGAATGAGTATGCTAGACCTAAGGTAGGCACATCAGTTTCTTGTATTGTATTGACTGACGTAGCGAAAGCATATGAGGTTAAGGTGCAATACTTTAATATGTTGCCTAAGTTTCAGGGTCTTCCAGTCGAGGACTCTTTGAACTTTTTATGGGAGTATATGATGACTGTTGCAGGCTTTTGAGGCTCAAATGTTTCCCTTTCTCTGTACAAGGGGCAGCCAAAACTTGGCTAATGTTACTTCCCCCTAGAGCATTAGAACTTGGGATGAATTTCATGATACTTTCTTGAGTAAATATTTCTCACATGCGACTTTAGCCACCTTTAGATAGAAAATTATATGTTTTGTACAAGAACAAGGTGAGCCGTTCCATGAGGCATGGTATAGATTTAAGATACTTTAAGTACAATTTTCCTTTACCTCTGCTGCATTAGACTTTTTATAGGGGTTGAATCATGTTGATCAAGCGATGGTTGACAATGCAGCTGGTGGTTTTTTAAAATCTAAACCGCTGCACAAACCTAAGAATTGTTTGAGATGTTGGGGGACTAATTCTCAACAAAAAGGGTCTAGGGGTAGAACAAGGGGAGTACATGAGTTGAGTGTTAGTGATGATCTCGCTAGACAAGTAGCATTATTAAATCAAAAATTCGATAAGATGACCACTAATGGTGTCTCCGTAAGTGACAATGCTTTTAATGATTTTTGTGATAATTATGGTCCTAACACTCATGCTACTAATGTTTGCCAAGTGGGTGTGCAGTTTTCTTCTGAACATGTACATGCCATGCAGGGTTACCCTCCAAGACAAAATCAAGGTGGTTCTTCTCCAATACATATAATCCAGAATGGAGGAACCTGTTGGATATTATGCCCTAGGACCTTGAGAAAGGCTTAAGCGTTATATCATAGCTTCGACGTGTGGATACCGATAGAGGGTGTTTGCGTTAGCACCTTAAAGTCAGTGTTCATGGATTCGATCTTCAAGGGTATGTTTCTTTTATCTTGTATTTAATTGAATCAACATGCATGGATTCTGGCTCATGGGTGTTTGATTTACATGTTTTATTTCGCTGCGCATGATGCATCAAAACCCAACAGTAGTATTAGAGCCCCGTTCGTTGTTGATTATTTTAGTATATCTTGTTGAAATTGTTTAATTCGATTATATGATATCTACATGATAATAAGATGAATGTGTGATTTGAGTTTTATATATGAGATATAAATTTTATGAGCATGAATATGGGGATTATGTAATTATTGTATTGATTTGATCCATATGAATAATTGCATGGTCGGGATATCAATAAATAATTGGATTATGTGTATTGATAATTTGGATATAATTTGTGTATGTAATAAATTATTTATTCATGGTATTGATTAGATCTAATTAAATTCGTAATCTGTAAATTCGTGTTGGTTTAATCTGATTAATACATGAACACGACATTGGGATCGATCAAATTTTAAAATTCTGGAAATCTGGAGAAACTGGACAACACCACCGTACGGCGGGCTCATAGGCGTACGCCTGATGAGGAGCCGTACGGCTCTGCCCTAATTTTCCAGAAACTTGTTTTGTTTTTTGGTTTTATGATTGTTCTGTAAATTGTTTACAAAATTCGAATAAAAAATCGAATCTGGTTTCAAATGGCTAGTTTTTGAAACCGTGTTTCCTGAAATATGATTTAATCCAGAAAGTTGCAGAAATCAGAATTCTAAAGAGTTTAGGATTGCTGTAATCCATGAGATTAAGAGACAATGGAAAAGGTCTTGAAACAAGTGACCAATCTATACGGGAATGTGGATGCCTTTTGGCTTAGTTTCAACCGTACAGAGAAGTTACTTGGTTTCTTGATCATAGTGCTGGAATGTGGATGCCTTTTGGCTTAGTTTCGATCGACCTTGCGTTTTGTGCTCTCAATATATAGATGTTCTGCGGAAACAAAAGTTTCAGAATTTATCCCTATGAGTAAAGTGAAAATTGTTTGCAAGAGAAGGAAACTAAATTTTGGATTAATTCTTTGCATAGACCAATGGCAGGCTTACGCCTTGTTTCTGGGAATGCGAATGAAATATCCAGTATGTAAATTGTTTACAGATAATTTAGATTCCGTCCCCATTATGTTGCTTCATAATTGAATCACAAGATTTTGCTTCTGTCAATTAATTTTATTAGTTGACATTAATTATGCAAAGACTATATTATATTATGTTTGACATAATTAAATATATGATGCATTTCTCTATGTGAATAAACCTTCTTAAAACTTGAGTCAAGTGCCAATCCATGATTAAAACACTTGTGAGTACATGGGTATTTTTATGTGGGTGGGCGTAGGCGCATTAATTCTATTCATCTATGAGCAAGATGAGGAAACAGTGATTCCTATACGTTTAAAATGGTTTGACTTAATTGGGCTATCAAAACAGTTTTGAGCCTAAGGCACAGATGAGATTAAAACTTGTTAGGCATAAGATGTCTAAAATATCATAAAGGATCTAAGAGTCACATATGATGTGACTGATAAGGAGTTATCTACCTAAATAACTTGATTTTGAGCAGTCGTGCCCTAGCCGACTCAAAGTTGGGTGAAATATGGATCTTAGCCCACTTAAATTATATTATACAAGAGTTGTATTTGAAGGTGTATAATTTAGTGAGACTATTTATGAAATACATTATATGTCTCTAAATGATAATGATATGAAATATATGTGTATATTTATTTGCATATTTTGTAGAATGTCTTAAACTATAATCATGTATAATCATTGCGATTGACCCCACTTCAAGAGAATTAGATTAACTTCCTTGACCTAGTAATGAGCTTAAGAATTATTCTAAAATAAGAACGGAAGTTATGAATTCTTAATAAATCCTATTCCTAAGAAACCTAATGCCATAAATGTGGACTAAGACATTGATTAGAAACATGTGGATGATTCTATAGATGTCAATTGTCCTACAACTTGCTATCATATGTTTGGAACTTTAGAAGTATCTGAAACACATGGATGCTTATTTGATAAGCAATCAAGTAGGAAGCGTTCCTACAAGCAAGAAAGACAAGAAAAGTTTGAGATTTACTAGAGCCTAACATTCATGCGATGACTGGAAGGTAAGTTAATAAGTTCTCATGTTTCGAACATGGAGACACATATTAATTACCTTAGATGGCTTGGTGATCAAGTTAGTTTGGAACTAACAACTGATTTGATATTAATTCATAAGCGACGTTTGATGTTTAAAATGCTAAGTCTTAATATCAAATGGAAACCTTCTCAAACTCTAAAGATTAATAAAGAAAAGGATTTAAGATAGGCAAGACAAGAGTTGTCAAGCCTAAAGGAAATATTTATGGCTAAACCTAAAATCCTGAGGATGTAATTGATACTATGGCAATGAGATTGACCATTGGAGAATTACAGTTTGAATTAAAAGATCAAAATCAAGGGTAGTAGGACTACCACTTCAAGCATTTATGTTAATATTCTACTTCTAAGTTCTTGGGTATTGGATACCGGATATGGATCCCACATTTGTAAAAATGTGCAAGACTTGAGAAATAGAAAGACTACTTAAGGGAGGTAAAGACTGACCTATGTGGAAATATTGATGCAAAGGTTGCAACATTAATCATAGAAACTTGCGAAGTGTCTTTATCTAATGGGTTCATATTTGTTTTGAACAAATGCTGTGATGTTCCTACTTTAAGTAGAAATATTATATGGTTTCTTCATTAAAAGATTATGGATATTTCTTATTTCGAATAAGAAAGTGTTCCATAAAATATGATTTGCTTTATTGTATTGCTAATCATACAATGGAACTTTATATATTTATCTTGGAAGACAAAAATAATAAGTATAACATAAATAATGGAAATATGAATCTAAGGATGTAAGCGTTACATTCTTAAAGCATTGATGTCTATATCAAATGATAAGAAACACATACCTAAAATTTCATAGGACGGAGTTTTAAATTCACATGATTTTGAATCATGTGATATATGTGAATCTTGTAAATTGATCAAGACACCTTTTACTAATAGTAGTGAAAGGAAGTACTCTTTTGGATTAATACATATTGATGTATGTAGTTCGTTAAAGTAACAATGCTTGGAAAAGATTTCGGTAACTCATGGTAAAAGTATTAGTGTACTCTGATCTGATCAAAGTAATGAATATTTGAACCAAAGACTTGATGAGAATTCTGCAGAAAGTCTGCAGAATAAGAAAAACATAAATTTGCAGATTGTCTGCAAACTACTGTCTTTCGCCTCATAATAAGTCAAAGTTGATCTTTAATTATCCTTCTGGATTATGTGCTTGAAACAGCTGCGCTTACACTAAATTGAGTTTCATCTAAAGAGGTTCTACATGTACCATATTTGATATGGAATGAAAGAAAAATTGGTTTGTCTTTCATAAAGATTTGTGATGTGATACTTTTGAGAAAAGTGTTGTCTTGGACAAAATCACACCTAAATCTAGTAAATATATTTTCATGGGATATCTTAATGATATTAATTTTAAGCTCTTTAGAGTACAAATTGTTTGCTACTTTAAACAACACTTTCTAGATAAATAGTTTATCTCTAAAGAACTAGTGGGAGTAAAAATATATCTCAAAGAGTTCGAGACCAAGAAAATGACATAGAACCTAAGATAGAAGTTGAACAAAGTTTCACAAGGAGTTGTTGAAATTCGTTCAAGTATTCACGAGTTGTTTGCATATATGATAGGATACTATCTATAACAAGAAATATTGATTTCTCGTAATAGAAAGTAATAAGGAAGATATCATTGAGAATGATTGACTTATCACCTATCAAGATGCAATGATCACTCCGGATTTAGATCAATGACTTGTAGTCATGAAATCTAAAAGTGCAATCCATGTATCATAATCAAATTTCGAACTTGATTGTTCTACCCTAAGGCTTAAAAACTATGGGATAGAAAATGGAGAAAACGGACATGGATCGCAAGGTGCATATTATTAAGTACGACTAATTGAGTAAAGTTAATTCATAATATTGATTATGATAAAACTTTGTCACCTACAGTCATGCTTAAGGATATTAGAATTTTAATTGTCATGACCTCATATTTTGAATATAAAATATGACAAATGGATGTCAAAACAGCATTCCTTAACAGGAACATACTTTAGGATGTGTTTGATACAACCTAAAAGTTTTAATCTATAAAATTCTAATAAAATATGCAAGTTACGGAAATCCATGAGATGGATTGAAGCAAAAGACTTGGAGTGAAATTTCATTTTGATGTAGTATTCAAATAGTTTGAATTTATCAAAGATGAGACTTGTGATTACAATAAATTTAGTGGGAACGTAATTTTATTCCTAGTCTAATATATATGGTTGACATATAATTCATTTTGAAAGAGTTTCTAAATGAAGGACTTTGATAAAGCCGCTTATATCCTTGGATTGATTTATGGAGATAAATCTAAGAGGTTGATTGATTGAAGTCAAAGTACTAATGTGGACAAGATAGTAAAAGGTTCACTATGCAAGACTCTAGAAGAATTTACTTGCAAATGTCTGATGGCATTACTCTTAACAAGATTTAGTCTTATTGGAAGACTAATGAGCAAGAGTACATGATTGGGATTCCACATGCTTTGGCATTTGGATCTATCATGTAAGCCGTGTTAATGTACTAATGGGTGAGTTTTTACTCATTTAATTAGATACTTTTAGGCTTAATTATTGTTTTGCTCTCAAGCTTTTGTTATTTGATTTGTGTATTTTTGTGTTTTTGTTGTCTAGGGTGATTATGTACTCAATCAACAAGAAAGAGGGAGAAAAAGAGCTTATTGGAGCAATTGTATGAAGGCCAGGGGCTGCTGTGAAAAATCTGCTGAAATCCAGGGACCAAACTGCAATTTCTGAAATATAGGGACTGTTCTGGAATTTCTGAAATCTTGAGGACAAAACTGGAAATTATAAAAATATGAGGGACCTTAGAGGAATTTCGGAATTCAGCCCAAAAATTACCCCATGTTGGAGAAGGAATTTAATTTCCTAATTCATTATGATATCTTTTGATTATTCTTTTTAGTTTAGGATTTCTTTTTAGTTTCCTTTTCTTTTTACAATTCTTTTTCCTTTTAGATTTAGGTTAGTTTTCTTCCTATAAATACTAGATTAGTTTTCTTATATTTTTAATCAAACAATGTAGCTAGTAAATATTTGTAAGGGTTGTAAGGTTGAATGTAACTTTTATCTTTTTATTTAATTGATGTATTTTTCTTTTCATCTTTTAATTATATTCATAATTTTATTTGTGCTTATTCTAAATTGATTGCTAGGGTTTATAGACTTGATCAACCTGTTTATCCTTGTCAATTGATTTATGCTAGAATTATCTATTTACTATGCCAGTGTAGATATTCATAAGTAGCATCTTTACGATTTATGCATGTGCCATGGTAAATTGTGAAGTGGGTAAAATTAGACGATTATCTATATGAAATAATTGTAGAAAGCGTTTTTGATATTAGTTTCTTAAATCATTAAAGCAATTAATTTTTGAATCTAGACTGTGCCAGTTAGATTTAATTATTGATTAGGTTTTCTAGTGAGTGTGCCACTGCTAGTAACTAAACTGAATGAAGAAACAAAGATTGAAATAGATCTCGTGATCAAGTGAATAGGTGAAAAGTGAAAAGATGTACCAATGATATTTTAATTAAAGACAGAGATATCTTTTAATTCTGCGATTCCTATCATTTATATGTTTGCTCATGTTGATCACCTATCTTTTATTCAATTATCATTGGTACATCTTTTCACTTTTCACATATTCACTTGATCACGAGATCTATTTCAATCTCTGTTTCTTCTTTCAGTTTAGTTACTAGCAGTTGCACACTCACTAGAAACCCTAATCAATAATTAAATCTAACTGGCACAGTCTAGATCCAAAAATTAATTGCTTTAATGATTTAAGAAACTAAGATAAAAAACGTTTTCTACAATTATTTCATATAGATAATCGTCTAATTTTACACACTTCACAATTTACCATGGCACATGCATAAATCGTAAAGATGCTACTTATGAATATCTACACTGGCATAGTAAATAGATAATTCTAGCATAAATCAATTGACAAGGATAAACAGGTTGATCAAGTCTATAAACCCTAGCAATCAATTTAGAATAAGCACAAATAAAATTATGAATAGAATTAAAAGATGAAAAGAAAAATACCTCAATTAAATAAAAAGATAAAAGTTACCTCCAACCTTGCAACCCTTACAAATATTTACTAGCTACATTGTTTGATAAAATATATAAGAAAACTAATCTAGTATTTATAGGAAGAAAACTAACCTAAATCTAAAAGGAAAAAGAATTGTAAAAAGAAAAGGAAACTAAAAAGAAATCCTAAACTAAAAATTATAATCAAAAGATATCATAATGAATTAGGAAATTAAATTCCTTCTCCAACATGGGGTAATTTTGGGCTGAATTCCGAAATTCCTCTAAGGTCCCTCATATTTTTATAATTTCCAGTTTGGTCCTCAAGATTTAGAAATTCTAGAACAGTCCATATGTTTCAGAAATTGCAGTTTGGTCCCTGGATTTCAGCAAATTTTTCACAGCAGCCCCTGGCCTTCATACAATTGCTCCAATAAGCTCTTTTTCTCCCTCTTTCTTGTTGATTGAACACATAATTACCCTAGACAATAAAAACACAAAAATACACAAATCAAATAATAAAAGCTTGAGAACAAAGCAATAATTAAGCCTAAAAGTATCTAATTAAATGAGTAAAAACTCACCCATCATGTACTAAGACCGTATGTCTCATATACTTGGAGTATAATGAGATAATACCGATCGGATCCTAGTAAAGTCACTAGTTAAGAAACATCCTTATGTACTTGAGAAGAACCAAAGGATGTATTCTTGATCTTTGATGGAATGAAAGATGATCTTGTAACAGTTACATAGATGCATTTTTACAAATCAACAAAGATAAATATTGCAGTATAAATACATGTTTATGTTCAATAATGGTGTTAGAAGAGTTCTAAACGTACCATTACTATTCTACAAAAGGTTGAGTATCTAGTAACATTAGATGTAATTAGAAAATTGTTTGAATTAAGATACTAATTAGTAAACTAGAAATCGTTTCTAGTGTCACTAATTTTATGGACCTTTTGTGTCAATAATTGTTATTACACAATACAAGGGGCTAATGTCTTATCTAAACATATGCTCGGACGTTTCTATCATATTCGAGAAATCGTCAAAGATGGGAGATGTCTAAATATGCAAAATACCATATGATGATAACAAGGATAGTCATCCTACATGAGCTTGCTTGCAATAATGATGGAGATCATAAATAAGCTCAATGGGTATTGGATACATGTTGATTGGGCCTACTGCAAGTGGGAGACTGTTGGATATTATTGTTGGTGCTATGCCCTAGGCATGTTGTTTGTAAAATTAATGTTATTATTTATAAAGATATTGAATGTTTGATTATTATATCTTTTGCATGTTTATTATAATAATCCCCGTCCCTGATAATTATGATTAATTATTAGTATAAGTTTAATAGATAATCATATGATGATTATGGTGTATGGGATACAATTAGACTTATGGGTATTTGTTGGAGAACAAATACTGGACTGACCCCTATGAGATTTATGTCATGGTCACAATGTCATAATTAAGTCTCATATAGTTATATCACTAGAATCTCTAGACCTGAGGTTATTACAGTCTTCCACATGATGAACATTACGTTTGACATATTCAAACATTATCCCTAACCGGATAGCTATAAAGAATATGATTGGCGTAATCGGAATCATGTAGGGAAGAGTAATAAGACAAGATGGGATTTGTTACTCATCAAGAGAGATGTCAAGCTTTGGCTACTCGATGAATGGTATTAATGAAATGCATGGCCATGCTCAAATGAGATTTGTATTATCAATACATTCAGGATCGAGAAAGCATTGAACAAAGTAAGTTGACCATTGACCATGGCTTACGTTCAATAGACATCATGCAACAAAGAGATTGTGTTATGTTCTATTTTAGGAAACTTTGGATTTCAAAGTTATACTAATTGGATAGTCATAATGGCTTGCTAGAGTTCGCTTATGACTTACGAGGTTTGACTAGTTCAGACTCGTTGCCAACATAGTATAATCCTATTGAGTCACACACATAGAACGTATAATTAAAAGGAGCGAAAAATGAGGAAACTGAAGGGAGGCACCGTACGGCTGTCCAGGCCCAGTACTGCTGGAATGCCGCCGTACGGCTGCCCCCCTCCCCCGGCTAATAATTTTATTTTAAGCAGTTCTTGTTGATCAATAATACCTAAGTCCTAAAGGGTTTTGGACACCCTTAGTATATAATGTAAACTGACGGGAATTGTTCCCTAGCTATTGATTTGATCAATTCCAAACTCTTTCTTTGAGAAAGAAAATACACATAATATACTAGGATCATTGTGTTTGATTATTCCCAATCATCAACCACAATTATCTTTGGGCGCTTTGAAGAATCGTTCTTCACAATCGTTTTTCAAAACGAAGGCCTAGCAGTCAAGTTCAAGAAGGTGTTCTTGAAGTCTGTTCGTTGTGTGGATCACTGATAGAGGGCGTTCTTCCTAACGTCTAATCCAAGTTTTATCTCGATCTACAAGGGTTAGTTTCTTTCATCTTGATATTATGAATTATTGTTCATAGAGAATCAAGGCTATTGGGTTTTATTCATGTCTTTCTTCCGCTGCGCATGATTGCACGAAACCCAACAGTGGTATCAGAGCCCCTTGATGATCAATAATTCTAATATAACCATGATATAATTATTTAATGCGATTATTTAATTGATATGATCATGAGAAAGATGAATTTATGTGATGGATTTTATATGAGATATAAAATATGCATGCTAGTTGATGTTGTTGTAATATTGATTTGATTAATATGTATGATCGCATGCTTAGATTATCATGGTATAATTGGATTATAATCGTTGATAATATTGATCTTATTTGTATGATGAATAAATTGGTTATTGTTTGTATGAATAAAGTGGGTTAAAATTCGTATTCGGTTAAATTCATATTTCTGTAATCTGATTATGTATAAATACGATATTGGATTGATCGAATTTCTGAAAAAACTGGAAATCTGGAGAAACTGATCACAACATCCGTACGGCGGGACAGACGGCGTACGCCTAGGTCCAAGCCGTACGGCGCCTGCATGTTTTTCCAGATTGTTGCTCTGTTTTCTGGTGTCCAGATTGTTCTGTAAATTGTTTATGGAATTCGAATCTGGAATAGAAACTGATTTCAGACGGATGGTTTTTGAAACCGTGTTTCCTTAAACAGTTTTCTGCGAAGAATTTAGAGTAACTGCAGAAATCAGAGTTCTAAAGAGTTTAGAACTGCTGTAATCTGTGAGATTAAGAGACAATGAAAGATTTTGAGACAATTGGCCAATCTATACGAGAATGTGAATAGGGATGGCAATTTGACCGAACCCGATCCGTACCGAAGGGAAATCGATCCGAAAATTTCGGGTATGGTTTGCATTTTTAAATATCCGATCGGGTTTGGATCGGGTTTGGTAAAACTCTCTGATCCGATCCGACCCGAACCTATTAAGTTTATAAATATTTTACTATTACCCCCTTATGTTATATAAATACACACACCACCCCTCCCTATATAAGAAAAAATCTAGGTTTAGGATTTTCATTTCCCTCATTCCGCCGTTCGCTTCTCTCTCTCTCTATATGCGACGACGTTCATGACTCTTTCTCTCTATGTGCAGGTGCCGGTGTTGGTGTCTGTGACGCCGTTCGCTCTTCTCTTGGCTCTCCTTCTCCTCACCTCTCTCTATTCACCGTTCCATTGACCAGGTCCAGCATCGTCGCCGCCCTCGTCTCCGTTGCCGTCCTCTCTACTTGAGGTAATTTCTCTCTCTAAGTCTACTATTAGTACCTTAATGAATAAGTATTTCAACATATTTTTCTCAATCTGGATTTTACGAAATGGATCTGAAAAACGCTAGTGATTTTGTGAGTAGATTGAATTTGATTATTTTTGTGTAAAGTAGACGGAAGAGATTACCAATTTTTTTAATCCCTCGGCTCAGATCCGATCGGGTCTCGGATCGGGGCTCGGATCAGTCGGTTTCGGATCAGTTCGGGTTCAGAATAGGGGTTCTAGTGTTCGGATCGGATTTGGATCCAGCCTGATCCGATCCGAACCCGACCCGTTGCCATCCCTAAATGTGGATGCCTTTTGGCTTAGTTTCGACCGTATAGAGAGGTTACTTGGTTTCTTGATCCTAGTACGGGAATATGGATGACTTTTGGCTTAGTTTCGACCGTACGGTTTGTGCTCTCAATTTCAAGATGCTCTGCGGATGGTTTGGACTATACTGATTTGATCTATTTAGATGGCTGGTTTTTGAAACCGTGTTTCCTAAAACAGATTTAAGCTCAGAAGTCCAGACATTGAGATTAGAATCTTAAAGGAGTTTAAGATTAGTGTGATCTTAAAGTTTCAGACTTCAATCCTATAACTAGTGCAACTATTGTCGCATAAAATTAATTCGGTTAATTGATTAACTTTATGTGTGTGAACCTTCTTAAAATTTTAAGTTATGTGCCAACCCATGATTAAACGCTTGTGAGTACATGGATAGTTTTACGCGGGCTCTGCCAAAGCAAGATGCATTAATTCTATTCATCTATGAGCAAGATGAGGAAAGAGTGATTCCTATACATTTAAAATGGTTTGACTTAATTGGGCTATCAAAAGACAAAGTTTTCGGCCTAAGACACAGATGAGGTTAAAACGTGTTAGACATATGATGTCTAAATCTCATAAAGGATCTAAGAGTCATATATGATATGATTGACAAGGAGTTGTCTACCTAATTAATTTAATTTTGAGCAGTATCGTCAAAGAGGACTTGAAATTAAATTAAAGTTGGATCTTAGCCCATTTAAATTATATGATAAATTGGATGTATTTGAAGTTTATATAATTTAGTGGGAGTATTTGTGAAATACTTATAATTATAATATCTTTAATTAAGTTGGTACTTATATGTGATTACATGTTTGCATAATTGTAGATAATGGCTCAAAATACAAGTTCTTTATCATTGCGATCTATCCTTGAGAAAGAAAAGATTCAAGAGAATGGAGCTAACTTCACGGATTGGATCCGAAGCCTTAGAATTATTCTAAGGCATGAAGACAAGCTCTGCATTCTTGATGAACTTGTTCCTGAATAGAAACCTGCTGCCACTGCATCCAAGGATGAGACAAACGCCTACAAGAAGCACAAAAGTGATTCTCATGAGGTGGGTTGTCTCATGCTTGCTGCCATGTGTTCAGAGCTTCAGAAGACTCTTGAACACTTGGAGGCATATGACTTGGCTGTCGAATTAAAATAAATGTTTCAAGAACATGCAAGGCAAGAAAGGTTCGACACTATAGCTGCCATTGTCTCATGCAAGATGAGCGATGGGCAGGCTGTGGGCCCTCATGTTTTGAAGATGAAGGCTCACTTTGAGCATCTAGAGAGACTTGGTCATCCCATTGATGTTGAGTTGGCCACTGATTTTATTCTTAATTCATTGCCCAAACGCTATAATCAGTTCGTTATGAACTTTAATATGCATGGGATGGATAAGTCTCTGTCTGAGTTGCATGGGATGCTAAAGACAGCCGATAAAATTGGTAAAGAAGTCGCTCCTGTGCTCATAGTGTCAAAGGAGGGAAAGGGTACTAAAGGCAAAGGAAATGGTAAAGCAAAAGTTGTCAAACCTAATATTAGCAAGGCAACTGTTGCCAATGCTACTGTGGCTAAACCTACTTCCCAAAAGGATGCAATCTGTTTCCACTGCAATGAGATTGGTTATTAGAAACGCAAGTGCAAGGTTTACAAGGAAGAGTTAAAGAAGAAAAAGAATGGAAGTGGGACTGCATCTACTTCAGGTATCTATGTTATAGATATTCTACTTTCTACTTCTAGTTCTTGCGTATTAGATACCGGATGTCGATCTCACTTTTGTTTAAATGTGTAGGCACTAAGGAATAGGAAGCTACTCAAAGATGGCGAGGTGGACGTACGCGTGAGGAATGGAGCAAGAGTTGCTGCATTAGCCGTAGGGAAATATGATGTCATATTACCTAGCGGATTAATTCTTTTTTGAACAATTGTTATTACGTTCCGGATTTGAGTAGAAATATTATTTAAGTTTCTTATTTGGATAATGACGGTTATAGTTTTCTTATTAAAAATAAGAAGTTTTATATTTATTTAAATGATATGCTTTATTGTACTTCATGTTCATTTAATAGCCTTTATGTTCTTGATGTTGAGAATGGAAATAATGAGAATATTTATAATGTAAATAAGAAATCCAAACCTAATGATGTAAATCATACTTATTAGTGGCATTTCCGTCTTGGTCATATTAATGAGAAGCGTATCTCAAAACTCCATAGGGACGGACTTTTAGATTCACGTGATTTTGAATCATATGAAACTTGTGAGTCTTATTTACTTGGAAAGATGACAAAGACACATTTTACTAATAGTAGTGAAAGGGCTAGTAACTTATTGGGACTCATTGTAGATACCCCGGGGAACCGAGGCTTGGCTAGAGCGCGCGAATTACCCTAGGATGTCTACTTGATTTTAGAGTCGCCACCCACGTTTTAGAGGAACGCGAGAAAACCTAAGAAAAATAGCCTTTTTGTACGAAAACCAGAGATTCGGGAAGAGAAGGGTTCGGGGGTTAGGTGATGGAGTAGGAAGAACTTAAACACCCACTCCGCCCGGCTTAAGCCGTCTTGCTACTTTTGGTGTTCTTGATGTTTACATGTCCTTCTATTTAATTGTACTAATTTGTGCTAACAAGGATAATCAAAAGAAAGGGGAAATGAAAGAAAATACTTTTATTGATTAAATGTCAAATGATTACATGTTGAACGATTATATTAAGAGAAGAAATTAAATGTAAAAATAGAATTGAAATGTGGGAATGTAACCTTGGCCAAACTTCAATAGTGAAGTGAACGTTTGGTTGTATTCCGTTTATGGAGATTGCATACCCATTGAGAATGTAAAAAGATGAAGAGAATGTCTAAATAAAAAGAAGTAAGATGAGACTAGAAGAAGCTCATACCTTAGATTGAGTGGGGAAGAACCAAACTTGTCTATATCAACCACCCTTGAAAATGAAGTTTTTTGGGGGTGTGTGTGAGAGTTGTGAGTTAAGAAAAGTCTTTTCTCTTGTTGTGTTAAGAGAGTTTTTGTTAAAGAGAAGATCCCCCCTTCCAGGGTGGAAACAAGAGGTATTTATAGGGTAGGGGTGGTGGTTGTGTTGACAAGAATGGTTATTCCCCGGATCAAGCCAAGGCATAATGACTTGGGAGTTTACAAATCAGAAAAGGAGGAAAATTTGGTAAAATCTGAGATTCTGGAGGTGGGAAGCGCGCTCCTCCCGCACCCCCTATTGGAGGCGCGCGCCTTTCACAAAGAAGGCCGGAGGCGCGCTCGTCCCATCTTCAGAAAATACATATTTTAACCCAAAAGTTAACCCTGTTATGCAGTTAAGTCCCAAAACTATCGAGATCAGTCAGAAACTTAATAAACATCAAAAAAGTCAACAAAAACAAATGAAATAAAGACTCAAGGTTGACTTTGTCACTTATTCAAGTCTAAGACTATCGGGGTAAGTCGAGAACTTAACGAAAAGTAACGAAAGTTAACGAAAATTGACAGAAAAGAGGAAAACACAGAATGTGTATGCAATCGGGACATGAGAGGTCCAAGGCGGGATGTCTACAGAGCGCCTCGGTGACGTGGATTGCAAAGCAAAACGCGTCAACGAAAGAAAGACAACTGCTGAGGACATCGACAAGACAAAACAAAGACTCAATAAAACATGAATTTGAAATTTGCGAAGGATAGGAGTGCGCTCCCTGTGTGAGCGGCTTTATTGATATAGAAAGGATATGGCGGGATCTGTTTTGCTGAAGAGGGATCCATTTGCTGAAGCGGGATCCGTTTGCTAAAGCGGGATCCGTTTGCTGATGCGGGATCCGTTTGCTGAAGCGGTATCCGTTTGCTGAAGCGGGATCCGTTTGCTGAAGCGGGATCCGTTTGCTGATGGCGGGATGCGTTTACTGATGCTGGATCCGTTTACTGATGCGGGATCCGTTTGCTGAAGCGGGATCCGTTTGCTAAAGCGGGATCCGTTTGCTGATGCGGGATCCGTTTGATGATGCGGGATCCGTTTGCTGATGCGGGATCCGTTTGCTGAAGCGGGATCCGTTTGCTGATGCGGGATCCGTTTGCTGATGCGGGATCCATTTGCGGATGGTGGGAATCGAGGCTCCATCTGCCTATATGTGATATTGTTGTGTTGCTTGATGGAAATGTGGTGATTTTGCGGCTCACCATGGACCGAGTTGTTGTCATTGAATTATAATTGTTTGACTCTGTGGGATGCAGGCATAGTTGACGGCGGATCACTTTCTGCTGGGGATGAAGTGCCTTGAGTTGCAGATGCTGTTGACCTTGTGGTGGTACCTGTTAAGTGTGTGCTTTGCAGGTATATATGCTTGTGACATGTATGAGATGTGAAATGGCAGTTATGAGAGCAATTGTGCTTGTGGTGCGATGTGATTTGAAGGCAGTTTTGCATGAGAGAGAATTTTTGTAAGAATGGAGAAAGTGATTTTGTGTGCGGTGTGATTTGAGGAAAGCCTCGGATGTATTCATACCTTCACTTACCATTGCCGTTGGATGGATTATTGTTGTGGTGGTGGATGCCTTGATGCTTTTGATGAAGAATGTCCATGCTTTGGATGAAGAATGATGATGTTTGTGATGATGAATTGTTTTTGCCTTTGATGGAGTGTTAGTGAGATGGTATTCCGGGTGATGGGTTGGTCGTGCCAAAAGGCTGCCTACGTATCCCTTTAAGAGAATCAGACCAGCGTAGTTCAAGGATGATGGAGAGTGCTGGGGATGAATGCTAGGAGCAAAGAAAAATGAAACACATACTTTTGCGCAAGTAAGGAGACAAGGAAAAAGAAAAATCATTTTTTTTAAAGAGAAGGAAAAAAGTATGCACACATGTGAGATTTTTTATTTTTTTTTAGTTCATGGGTGAACCATTTTGACCATTGTGTGTTTGTAATGCCAACCCAAGATCAAGTCATGTTTGACCGAAGTCCGAATTGCCTTGCTTGAATTCTGTCGTCGTTGCCGTTGTGCCCAACGAAAAGTGATTTCTAGCCCCAAGAGATGTGTCAGTTATGGGGCTCCAAAAGACATTTGATGCCGAGATAAGGGGTTGCTGATTTTAAAGCCCCTAGAATGCCTTTGATGCCAAACTATAAGAGACTTGCATAGCCCTAAGATGAATCGACTCTTGACCTTTTCAACTAAATCGCCTTTTGCTGTTGACGTGAGCAAGCTCCAAGAGAAGATTATTGATACCATGCTTCGAGAGATTACTAAGCCCCAAGTGTCATGGGCTTGTTGTTTGCGAGCTTGTAGATGGCGGTATGTGAAGACCTTTCGATGTGAAGCCCCAACTTATCTTGGCATTGTATTGCGAGCTTGTAGATGGCGGGATGTGAAGCCTTTTGCTGTTTGGAGATGAATGGCCCTTTATTTGTGGTTGGTACCCAAGTGGCGGAGGGTCCATGTTGAAAATGCAGTAGAATCTTCGGGAAATGTCTCGTGGGAGATGGTGATGTTGTTGCGGATGATAGGGTTTTGACATGATAAAGTCTCAAACGGTACGTTTGCTTGAGTCTTCTTGAGTCGAACTAATAACGGATCTTCAGATGCAGCCTGTGCTTTTGATCTTGGAGAAAGGGGTGCAGTACTTGCAGAAACATTGGGATTGGCGGAGGCATTTCCCGCTATAACCCAGTCATGTGAGTTTAGCATATTGAATCTTTTCCTTTTCTCTAAGACTTCCTTCATAATCTCGCTGAAAGTTCTAACAAAAATCATCAAATTCATTCATAACATTGGAGCCCTTATTCAAAGTCGTGGGAGATGGTGATGTTGTTGTGGAAGATAAGGCCTTGGCGTGATAAAATCTCAAACGGTATGTTTGCTTGAGTCTTCTTGAGTTGAACTAATAACGGATCTTCGGGTGCAGCCTGTGCTTTTGATCTTGGAGAAGGGGGTGCAGTACTTACAGAGACATTAGGATTGACCGAGGCATTTCCCGCTATAACCTAGTCACGTGAGTGTAGCATATTGAATCTTTTTCCTTTTCTCTAAGACTTCCTTTATGATCTCGTTGTAAGTTCTAACAAAAATCATCAAATTCATTCATAACATCGGAGCCCTCATTTAAAACCAAGAGACCTTTGACTTGAGGTGTTGGGAGACCCTTGAAGCTTGATCTCTTTCATATAAGACTTCTCCACATTGCATTGCTTGAGCATTATTGTCCCAAAAGACTGTCGGTTGTGAAGCCCCAATATTGCCCTTTTCTCGTATCACTGTAATTCCATAGCCCCAAAGATTGTAGATTGCGAAGCCCCTTGAGACCTTTGGTGCCGAATTGAGGAAGCTTCCAATGTTGCACATGACTCGGCTGGGGACACTGAAGTGAAATTCTTCTTGCCGCGGGAGCCTTTAAAACTTGATCGTACCCCCTAGAGTGACACCATTGATTAGGAGTGGAATGAGAAAGACCTATCCTTGATCGGGGGAACAAGTATGAGCATACATGACAAGAAGGTGTTTCTCCACATTCTTTTTGAGAGACTTTGAGGATAGTCTCTTACATCTTTATTGAGCGTAGCCCTAGGGCTCATTAACAGTCAAATGAAGGAACCCTAGGGCTCATTAACTGTCAAATGAAGGAAAAGAAGCACTCGTTCTTGAGTCACATAGCTGCTAGGGCGTCATCATTTGTCGAGCAAGAGACTCGTCCTCGTGTGGGGGAACAAGCATAAGAGGACATGGCAAGAGCTACTCGGAGTCTTTCGGCATACTTTAGAGGGACATTCTTGTAGAAGCTTGAATTACATGTTGTTGCTCGCTGCCCAAACCAACTGACTAGCTGGGGATTATTTTGTGCAACCTCATACCCCTTCAATGATAGGCTCGTTCTCGGACGGATCTTGGTTACCACGGGCTTTCTTTCTCATGAGCCCAAAGATGCACATTGCAAGAACAATCTTTCAATAACCCAAAACGACCTTTGATGGTGCCATATCTAGTCAAGCCTTTTGCAATTCCAAAGTTGGCTCGGTGGGGATTGACTTGCTGAGGAGACCCAATATAGAACTTGTGCAGTTTTCTTCTTTAGAGGCCGGAGATCTCCATTTCTCTTTCCCTTCTCTCTCTCACTCTCTCATTTTTTTTATGACGCACCCTGTTTTCTGCCTAGACCGCCCTTTCGGGTTTTCAATCTAGCGGGCATCTCTTTTGCGTCTTCATTTTGACTCGATTAATGAGGAAGTGTGCATTGACTCTAGCGGAGGATGAGAGACATGTGATTTTGCGGTAAAGACCTCTTGTAACTAAAGATGAGTGACATTGTCTCGACTAGGGAAGTGTCCCTAGTATTGACTTCATGTATGTATAGATTTTTTTGAATGACTCACGAAGGCAAGTAAGTCATTAAGAGAGAAGAGAAAGAAAGCCCCAGTTTGATTGCAAGAAACTGGGAGTATCCCAAAAAGAAGAGAAACCCCTAGACTCGACAAGGAATGGAAAGCGATTCCAGATCTAAGAAAGTTGTTCAATCTTTTGGTGATTAATTTATTGGCAAATGAATCGTACAAAGATGTCATGACAAGTTCGAGAGGAAGGCCGATCACCATAACGCGCTAGGGCTAAACATATCTTCCTTCTTGCATGAGACCGGAGCCGAAGGTTGCCTACGTTCCTCCAGTAAAGAGGCTCAGGTCACCGTAGTTCTTGTGGATGCTCCATTCGTCGAGATGGTTGTTGCTTCGTCCTTCATCGGTGGAATGATGTTGATCTTGTATTGAGGGAGATTTTTTTTTTTTTTTTTTTTGAGCTCTAACTTTTGCCTAGGTTGATTTGAGGATTTCAACCTAGCGAGTTTTTTTTTTTTTTTTTTTTTTTTTTTTTTTTTATATCCCCTTTTGAAAACTTTACTTCATGATTGTTGCTCTACATTTCTTTGTCTTGATTTCATCATTGTTGATGTATTCGTTGTTGATGCCGTCGTCGATGTTTAGCCCCTAGGCGTTCAAGCGATGGCCTTCATTCCAAAACTTGTTTGGACATTTTTTTATCATTTTGCCAAGAATTAAATTGAACAACTTGGAGGAGTGTATGAGGATAAGAACGACCTTTATTTGATGATTCAATGGACTCGAACATTTAACCTCGGACGAGAGAAAACATTAATGCACATTTAAGAGGACTTTTGACTCTTTTTTTTTTTTTTTTACTACTAGGTAGAGAAAGAGAAACGGAGATTGCTGTTGTAGTCCCCATTATCGTTGTAGCCTTCCTTACAGCATGATCTCTTGTTGAGAACCTATTTCAAATCTGAGCCCCTTCCTTGATGAGTTCTTGCATGTTCTCACTCTCTAACTGTTGTTCTTCAACCATGGTAAACTCACCATTGTCAATCATGTCTTGGACGATGTTGCGGATGGAGAAGCAATCCTCGGTGAGGTGACCGCTGCATAGGTGATAGTCACACCACTTGTGGTGGGCATGGTTGCGCGCAATGGTTGTGGTTGCTTGTACCCTTGGAGAGGAGAAATTTGTCCATTTGCTTTGAGATCTTCATAGGCCTTGGTGACGGTCATGCCTTGGAGGGTAGTGTAGACACGGTCGTTGGTAGAACCTTTGTGACTTTTGAGAGGCGAGCCACTTAAACATGCCTTACCGTTGACCTTTGCCTTGTTATCAGTGAACTCTTGTAAACGGGCCTTAAGTTCAGACACTTCTTACTTATGAATTCTCCTCTCGAGATCAAGACGGGCTTGCCATAAATCATCCTTGCGGCGGGCATCCTCGACAAGTCTATCCATTTGTTCCCCCATGTCTCTTATTATGTTGAAGAGCCTTTCGTTGGACACGGAAGTATTCTCACCCTTGTTGTTGTTGCCGCTTGAAGCCATTGGACCTATGGAGAGAACATGGTTGATCTTAGGGTGGTCCCACAAATACCTTTTGAATCCAATGATTTAACCCACGAACAAGAGAAAAGACTCAAACCACATAAGGAAAATGACTTTTTATTTATTTATTTATTTACAAAGTCGGAAGGACATAGTCCTTTTTGGGGTTTCTAGAAAAATAGTGGAATCGTCACACTAGTATATATAGACCATCTCGCGGTCCCATATACTCATCGGATTCCACAACGCTTGTGATACCTACATGTGACGGGATTAGACTAAATTAATGTCATAAAGCATACATGCGGGGACGGATCTTTTATTTTCGTCCAAAATAACCACTTTGGGGACGGAGTTTTATTTTGTCCCATAACAACCATTTGTTTCTTTTGGAAATGGCATGTATGATTTGATGACATTAGTTTAGGGAAATCTCGGTACATGAAAACCGACTTGGTCACGGAGTGTTAGACCCTAACTAGAATTGTGTGGTTGGTGCTCGGCTAAAGAGAGGCTTAAGGTCACCCCCGGCATGTAGTCATGAACTACGCCACGGGCTGAGGTTTACCGCTTCGAAAGAGTCAAAGTCGAGTGGAGCTTGAAACTTTCTAGGATGGGCCTCGACGGGTTTAGGGTTAAACTCGTGTGACTCGATAGTGAACAATTGATAGGAATTGTGTGCGTAGTGTGAGGTCTAACAAGTGACAAAATACCTTCTTCTTTTTTTTTTAAAAGAAAATAAAAGCAATAAGCACATAATTATAAATTTCGAATCACCCGTGTGACCGATAAAAATAAACAAAAAGTAAAATTGTTCATGTGCAGGCTCGGTGCCCACACTGTCATTCTGTTCTGTTTCTGTGCACTGCTTCTGTTCTGGGAACTGAATGATGCTCTTGGAATTTACCCAGAAGCGTGCGCCTCAGAGCATTGATATGGGAAGCGCGCGCAGTGCGCCATGAAGATTGGAGGCGCGCGCATCCGGGGTACCTGTCAGAATGTCAGAAACTGTGGACTCAGGGGATTACCCTGGTCCCAAATCATGTAACTTTCCCCTGCAGAAACTGTTAGCATAGAAACATGAAATTCGAAGAACAAAGTGAGAGGCGGGCGATTCTGGTAGAAGGGGTCAGACGCGCGCGCTTTAGGCCAAGAAGGCCAGAAGCGCGCACTTCCCACCCTTTTTACCAGAATGCCCATAAAACAAAAATTAGAACACCAAAAGCAGAAAATGCAAGTTTAACCCTCTACGTCCCCAGCGGAGTCGCCACCCACGTTTTAGAGGAACGCAAGAAAACCTAAGAATAATAGCCTTTTTGTACGAAAACTAGAGATTCGGGAAGAGAAGGGTTCGGGGGTTAGGTGACGGATTGGGAAGTACTTAAACACACACTCCGCCCGGCTTAAGCCGGTCTTGCTACTTTTGGTGTTCTTGATGTTTACATGTCCTTCTATTTAATTGTACTAATTTGTGCTAACAAGGATAATCAAAAGAAAGGGGAAATGAAAGAAAATACTTTTATTGATTAAATGTCAAATGATTACATGTTGAACGATTATATTAAGAGAAGAAATTAAATGTAAAAATGGAATTGAAGTGTGGGAATGTAACCTTGGCCAAACTTCAATAGTGAAGTGACCTTTTGGTTGTATTCCGTTTATGGAGATTGCATACCCATTAAGAAGGTAAAAAGATGAAAAGAATGTCTAAATAAAAAGAAGTAAGATGAGACTAGAAGAAGCTCATACCTTAGCTTGAGTGGGGAAGAACCAAACTTGTCTATATCAACCACCCTTGAAAATGAAGTTTTTTTTGGGTGTGTGAGTGAGTGAGTGTTGTGAGTTAAGAAAAGTCTTTTCTCTTGTTGTGTTAAGAGAGTTTTTGTTAAAGAGAAGATACCCCCTTCCAGGGTGGAAACAAGAGGTATTTATATGGTAGGAGTGGTAGTTGTGTTGACAAGAATGGTTATTCCCCGGATCAAGCCAAGGCATAATGACTTGGGAGTTTACAAATCAGAAAAGGAGGGAAATTTGGCAAAATCTGAGATTCTGGAGGTGGGAAGCGCGCTCCTCCCGCACCCCCTATTGGAGGCGCGCGCCTTTCATAAAGAAGGCCGGAGGCGCGCTCGTCCCATCTTCAGAAAATACATATTTTAACCCAAAAGTTAACCCTATTATGCAGCTAAGTCCCAAAACTAACGAGATCAGTCAGAAACTTAACGAACATCACAAAAGTCAACAAAAACAAATGAAATAAAGACTCAAGGTTGACTTTGTCACTTAGTCAAGTCTAAGAGTATCGGGGTAAGTCGAGAACTTAACGGAAAGTAATGAAAGTTAACGAAAATTGACAGAAAAGAGGAAAACACATAATGTGTATGCAATCGGGACATGAGAGGTCCAAGGCGGGGTTTCTACACTCATACATACTGATGTGTGTGGACCAATGAGCAGCTGTGCTAGGGGAGGATATCAATACTTCGTAACATTAACTGATGATTTTAGTAGATATGGCTATGTCTACTTTATGAAACATAAAAGTGAATCGTTTGAGATATTTAAAATATTTCAAAATGAAGTACAAAATCAACTTGGAAAAACTATTAAAGCACTTCGATCTGATCGTGGTGGAGAATATTTAAGCCAAGAATTTGACAATCATCTTAAAGATTGTGGAATAGTTTCACAATTAGCTCCACCTGGAACACCACAATGGAATGGTGTGTCTGAGCGGAGAAATAGGACTTTATTGGATATGGTCCGCTCCATGATGAGTCAAGTTGATCTTCCTTTATCCTTTTGGGGACATGCACTAGAAACTGCTGCTCTTACACTAACTAGAGTTCCAACTAAATATGTTCCAAAGACTCCATATGAGATGTGGACTGGAAGAAAACCTAGTTTGTCTTTCATGAAGATTTAGGGTTGTGAGGCTTATGTTAAGAGACTTATCTCTGTCAAAATTACGCCAAAATCTGACAAATGTATTTTCGTGGGTTACCCTAAGGAAACTAAGGGATATTATTTTTACAACCGCACGGACAACAAGGTGTTTGTTGCCCGAGATGGTACTTTTCTAGAGAAAGAGCTTCTCTCTAAAAGAACTAGTGGGAGTAAAATTAGTCTTGAAGAAATTCAAGAACCTGAAAATAACATGGAACCGATGGTTGGATGTGAACAAGCTTCACAAGGAGTTGTGGAACCTGTTCAGAATACTCAAGTTCCTCGCAGAACTGGTAGGGTGCGATCCGAACCTGAGAGATATGGATTTCTCATGACGGATAGCAATGAAGTGGAAGTCATAGTTGATGACGAACCTACTTCCTATCAAGAAGCGATTTCCGCTCCTGATTCAGAAAAATGGCTTGGTGCCATGGAATCTGAAATTAAGTCCATGTATGATAATCAAGTTTGGAACTTGATTAATGCGCCCGAAGGTGTAAAAACCATAGGATGCAAGTGGGTTTTCAAAAATAAAACTGACATGGATGGAAAGGTGCATACTTATAAAGCTAAACTTATAGCGAAAGGTTATAGGCAGATTCATGGTTTTGACTATGATGAAACCTTTTCGCCTGTAGAAATGATCAAGTCTATAAGTATTTTACTTGCCATAGCTGCATATTTTGACTATGAGATATGGAAAATGGATGTCAAAACAGAGTTCCTTAATGGGAACTTACTTGAGGATGTTTATATGACACAACCTGAAGGTTTTGTAATTCCAGAAAATTCTAACAAAGTATGCAAGTTGCAAAGATCCATCTATGGATTGAAGCAAGTCTTTAGGAGTTGGAATCTTCGATTTGATGAATCGGTCAAAGAGTTTGGCTTCATCAAGAACGAAGATGAACCTTATGTATACAAGAAGATTAGTGGGAGCGTAGTATTATTTCTAGAACTATATGTTGATGACATATTGCTAATTGGAAACAAAATTCCTGCACTGTTGGGTTTCGTAGTAACATGCGCAGCGGAATATAGCATTTAAAATTTAATGAAACCCAAAGCCTATAGATCCATTCATATGATTATAGCAAATACATCTACAATGAATACTAGAATACTAACTCTTGAAGCGTCTCCTTAGCAACCTTGAATTCGGTGGAGCTTTTTGAAACTTGATCACGAACATGATCACAAACAAGATCACGAACTTGAAGATGATAAGCATCACCCTCTAACGGTATCCACACCACGAACGAATATCAATAATCACTTGATCTTGGTTGCTAGACCACAAAGAACTATATGGAATAATATATGTGTTCTTGTTCTTCACTTTGGAGATCTTAGAACAAGAATAAACTCTCTCAAACTCTTTGGGGGCTTTCACAATTGTATTAGTCTGATTAGGGATGTTAGAGCTCGTTTTTATACTCATTAGACCTATTCCAAATAGGTAACAAGTGTCCAAACCCGAGATAATACGGACTTAGGAAATTCCCAGCCGAAACCGACTGGTCCGGCTGGGTCCTTGCCTTGGTCCGCCCGGATCACCTGGAGGTCCGACCGGGTCCTTTACCTGGTTCGTCCGGACCCTCCTGTTTTCCAGCTTTGTCCCTCTAACTCTTAATATTCC
The DNA here is from genome assembly GCA_026119855.1 of Campanula takesimana. NCBI lineage: Eukaryota > Viridiplantae > Streptophyta > Magnoliopsida > Asterales > Campanulaceae > Campanula > Campanula takesimana. Next base: position 128,161 of record JAOWBW010001152.1, on the reverse strand, counting down.
TCAAAGGCCCTTCAACCCTTAATTCCATTTAAGTCCTTTATAAGATTCGTTCCAATGTGTGTGACCCTTTAGGATTATACCAAGTTGGCAATGGGTGTGAACCCATAAGATATGATTAGGTTCTAGCAAATCGTCATACCTACCCAATTAGTATAACTATATAAGTTCGTATCCTTTATAGAACATATTACAATCTCCTTGTTCTCGATGTCTATTGAACGTAAGCCATGGTCAATGGTCAACTTACATTGTTCAATGCTTTCTCGATCCCGAATGTATTGATACATCAAATCATATTTGAGCACGGCCATGCATTTCATCAATACCATTCATCGAGTGGCCAAATCTTGACATCTCTCTTGATGAGGAACAAATCCTTTCTTGGCTTATTACTCTTCCCTACATGATTCCGATTATGCCAATCATATTCTTTATAACTACCCGGTTAGGGGTAACGTTTGAATATGTCAAATATAATGTTCATCAAGTGGAAGACTGTAATAACCTCAAGTCTAAATATTTCCAGTAATATAACTATATGAGACTTAATTATGACATTGTGACCATGATATAAATCTCATACGGGTCAGTCCAGTATTTGGTCTTCAACAAATACCCATAAGTTTAATTGTATCCCATACACCATAATCATCATATGATTATCTATTAAACTTATACTAACAATTAATACATAATTATCAGGGACGGGGATTATTATAATAAACATGCAAAGGATATAATAATCAAACATTCAATATCTTTATTAAAACATAATCAATACATAACATTAATCATTCTCATAACGTGCCTAAAGCATACAACACCAAAAATATCCCACTTGCACTAGGCCTAATTAATGTATCGAATACCCATAGACCTAACATGACAATCATGCTTTGCTTGTGTAAGACCCTTTGTCAATGGGTCAGCAATGTTATCATCAGTCGGTACTCTGCATATATTTACGTCTCCTCTATCAACGATCTCTCGAATGATATGAAAACGCCTAAGTATGTGTTTGGATTTCTGATGTGATCTTGGTTCCTTTGCTTGAGCAATAGCACCATTATTGTCACAATAAAGGTCTATTGGGTTAGCAATGCTAGGAACCACTTCTAGTTCACCAATGAACTTCTTGATCCAAACAGCCTCTTTTGCAGCATCGGATGCAGCAATATTTACTCAGCTTCCATTGTAGAATCTGCGATGGTACATTGCTTAGAACTCTTCCATCTAACAGCACCTCCATTTAGCACAAATACAAATCCAGATTGCGATCTTGAATCATCCTAGTCGGTTTGGAAGCTTGCATCTGTGTAACCACTTACAACAAGATCATCTTCCAATCCTCCATACACCAAGAACGAATCTTTAGTCTTTCGCAAGTACTTAAGAATCGTCCTAACTACAATCCAGTGACTCTCACCAGGATCTGATTGGTATCTGCTTGTCATGCTCAAAGCATACGAGACATCTGGTCTAGTACATATCATGGCATACATGATTGATCCAATTGCGGAAGCATATGGAATCCCAATCATTCTCTTACGCTCATCAGTCGTCTTAGGACACTGATTCTTGCTTAAAGATATGCCATGACCCACTGGCAAATTTCCTCTTTTAGAGTTTTTCATGCGGAATCTCTTAAGAACTTTGTCAATATATGTATCTTGACTTAAACCAATCAATTTCTTAGATCTATCACAATAGATTCTAATGCCAATGATATACGCGGCTTCTCCTATATCTTTCATTGAAAAACACTTTTCTAACCAAGTCTTCACAGATCACAGTGCAGGAATGTCATTTCCAATGAGCAATATGTCATCAACATATAGTACTAGAAATAATACTATACTCCCACTAATCTTCTTGTATACACAAGGTTCATCTTCATTCTTGATGAAGCCAAACTCTTTGACCGATTCATCAAATCGAAGATTCCAACTCCTTGAAGCTTGCTTCAATCCATAAATGGATCTTTGCAACTTGCATACTTTATTAGAATTTTCTGGAATTACAAAACCTTCAGGTTGTGTCATATAAACATCCTCAAGTAAGTTCCCGTTAAGGAACACTGTTTTGACATCCATTTTCCATATCTCATAGTCAAAATATGCGGCTATGGCAAGTAAAATTCTTATAGACTTGATCATTGCTACGGGCCAAAAGGTTTCATCATAGTCGATTCCATGAATCTACCTATAGCCTTTCGCTACAAGTCCAACTTTATAAGTATGCACATTTCCATCCATGTCAGTTTTCTTTTTGAAAACCCACTTGCATCCTATGGTTTTTACACCTTCGGGTGCATCAATCAAGTTCCAAACTTGATTATCATACATGGACTTAATTTCAGATTCCATGGCTCCAAGCCATTTATCTTAATCAGGAGCAGACATCGCTTCTTGGTAGGAAGTAGGTTCGTCATCAACTATGACTTCCACTTCATTGCTATCCGTCATGAGAAATCCATATCTCTCAGGTTCGGATCGCACCCTACCAGTTCTGCGAGGAACTTGAGTATTCTGAATAGGTTCCACAACTCCTTGTGAAACTTGTTGAGATCCAACATTTTGTTCCATATTATTTTTGGGTTCTCAAACCGCTTCGAGATTAATTTTACTCCCACTAATTCCTTTGGAGAGAAACTCTTTCTCTAGAAAGGTACCATCTCGGGCAACAAACACTTTGTTGTTCGTGCGGTTGTAAAAGTAATAACCCTTAGTTTCCTTAGGGTAACCCACAAAATAACACTTGTCAAATTTGGTGCAAGTTTGTCAGAGATCATTCTCTTTACATAAGCCTCACAACCTCAAATATTTATGAAAGACAAACTAGGTTTTCTTCCAGTCCATATCTCATATGGAGTCTTTGGAACATATTTAGTTGGAACTCTATTTAGTGTTAGAGTAGCGGTTTCTAGTGCATGTACCCAAAAGGATAAAGGAAGATCAACTTGACTCATCATGGAGCGGAACATATCTAATAAAGTCCTATTTCTCCGCTCAGACACACCATTCCATTGTGGTGTTCCAGGTGGAGTTAATTGTGAAACAATTCCACAATCTTTAAGATGATTATCAAATTCTTGGCTTAAATATTCTCCACCACGATCGGATCGAAGTGCTTTAATAGTTTTGCCAAGTTGATTTTGTACTTCATTTTTGAAATATTCTAAATATCTCAAAAGACTCACTTTTATGTTTCATTAAGTAGACATAGCCATATCTACTAAAATCATCAGTAAAAGTTATGAAGTATTGCTATCCTCCCCTAGCACTGCTGCTCATTGGTCCACACACATCAGTATGTATGAGTCCCAATAAGTCACTAGCCCTTTCACTACTCTTAGTAAAAGGTGCCTTTGTCATATTTTCAAGTAAACAAGACTCACAAGTTTCATATGATTCAAAATCATGTGAATCTAAAAGTCCGCCCCCATGGAGTTTTGAGATACGCTTCTCATTTATATGACCAAGACGGCAATGCCACAAATAAGTATGATTTACATCATTAGGTTTGGATTTCTTATTTACATTATAAATATTCTCATTATTCCCACTTTCAACATCAAAAAGGCCATTAAATTAACATGCAGTACAATAAAGCATCTCATTTAAATAAATAGAAAACTTCTTATTCTTAATAAGAAAACTAACCTTCATTATCCAAACAAGAAACTGAAATAATATTTCTACTTAAATCCGGAATGTAATAACAATTGTTTAAAACAAGAATTAATCCGCTAGGTAAAATGACATCATATGTTCCTACGGCTAATGCAGCAACTCTTGCTCCATTCCCCACACGTAGGTCCACTTCGCTATCTTTAAGTAGCCTTCTATTCCTTAGTCCCTGCACATTTAAACAAATGTGAGATCCACATCCGGTATCTAATACCCAGGAGCTAGAAGTAGAAAGAAGAACATCTATAACATAGATACCTGAAGTAGAGGCAGTCCCACTGCTCTTCTTCTTCTTCATCTCTTCCTTGTAAACCTTGCAATTTTGTTTCCAATGACCAATCTCATTGCAGTGGAAACAGATTGCATCATTTTGGGAAGCATGTTTAGCCACATTAGCATTAGCAACAATTGCCTTGCCAATCTTGGGTTTGACAACTTTTGTCTTACCCTTTCCTTTGCCTTTCTGGCCCTTTCCTTCCTTAGACACTATTAGCACGGGAGCGGCCTCTTTACCGATTTTCTTTTCCGCTGTCTTAAGCATTCCATGCAACTCAGACAGGGACTTATCCATCCCATGCATATTAAAGTTCATGACGAACTGATTATAGCTTATGGGCAATGAATTAAGAATAAAATCAGTGGCCAACTCAACATCAATGGGATGACCAAGCCTCTCTAGGTGCTCAAAATGAGCCTTCATCTTCAAAACATGAGGGCCCACAGACTTCCCTTCGCTCATCTTGCATGAGACCAAGGCAGCTATAGTGTTGAACCTCTCTTGCCTTGCTTGTTCTTGAAACATATCTTTCAACGAAGCAGCAAGGTCAAATGCCTCCAAGTGTTCAAGAGTCTTCTGAAGCTCTGGACACATGGCCCCAAGCATAAGACAACCCACCTCACGAGAATCACTTTTGTGTTTCTTGTAGGCGTTTCTCTCATCCTTGGGTGCATTAGAAGCAGGTTCATCTTCAGGAACGGGCTCATCAAGAATGTAGAGTTTGTCCTCATGCTTTAGAACAATTCTAAGGCTACGAATCCAATCCGTGTAGTTAGCTCCATTTTCTTGAAGTTTTTCCTTCTCAAGGATAGATCGCAATGATAAATTTGTACTTTGAGCCATTATCTACAATTATGCAAACATATAATTAAATATAAGTACCAACTTAGTTTTTAAAGATATTACAAATATTAGTATTTCACAAATACTCCCACTAAATTATATAACCTTCATATTGTAAGTACCCCAATCTGAAATTGACCTACTTTAGAGGAATTCTTGGTACCATTTAGGGATAAACCAATGGGCCGTGACCTCACTAGGATAAACCTGATATTCCAGGAGTGAACTGGAATTAAACTTAGAAAAATCCAGAAGCTCGCCAAGTTGAGCCGTACGGATGGTTTGGGCACATGAGGCCCCAAGCCGTACGGCTGGTTTGTGCACCCTCAGCCTCTATAAATTGAACCCCATTCTGATCATTTCAGGGGGGAGAAAACGTTTTGTGAGTTGAAACTCTACCAGTTTGAGAGCAGAAATTGAGTGATATACACATTTGAGTGATTAGAGAGGAAGATAGGCCATAACCACAATAGGTGAAGCCTCCTTCTCCCTATCTTCTTCTTCATCTCAAACTCTCTTTTATCTTTGTTCATATTACTTGTTTATCTTGTGTTATTTCTTCTTGTTCTTGTAAAGTCTTGTCCATTTCAAGCACTTTACATTTCTTGCAAGTCTTGTCCATTCTCAAGCACTATATCTATATATTATACAAGTCTTGGCCTTCCAAGCTATATATATTATGATTATATATGTATATGATCCAAATCATGAGGTGATTCAAGGTCCCCTTCACACCTAGTGTGTGATTTATGGGGTAAAACCTAAAGATGATCATGGTTTGTTACACTTTCATGTTGATTTTGTTTTTATTTGGCTATAAGAGTCATGATTGGGGGATAAAGTTTCAATCTTTATCATCCCAACCATGATCTAGCCATAAATCACCAAGTATGGGACATAAACATTTGATATTTATGTTATATTTTTGTCCCTAAAAGTTTAATCTTGTATAATAAGTCCATTTTGGTGGTAAAGTTTCAATCTTTATCCACCAAAATGGTCATTTTGGTTTAAATGACATGTTTATCAACTTTTCATAAATTTCTCCAATGATTGCCTTTGATCACACCCAAATCTTTTTTTTTTGGGTTCCTATGATGATCAAAGTGTTGGTAGTGGTGCCCTAGGCACGTTTGATAAACGTTGTAATTGTTATCATTTATTTCATATCAATAAAGAGATGTTTTGATTATTATTACTGTTCATGTTTACTTATAATAATCTCCGTCCCTAGTACTTGTTGAGCACTAGTATAAAGGCTAAATGATCATGGGATGATCATGTTAGATTTATGGGTACTTGTTTGGAACAAGGTACTGGAGATGACCCGCTCTATGAGATTTATGTCATGGTCTATGTCATACATATATCTCATAATAGTTATGTCATTTGAATCCTTAGACATGAAGTTATTATAGTCTTCCACTTGATGAACATTATGTTTGACATATTCAAACGCTACTTTTAACCGAGTAGTTATAAAGGGTATGATTGGCATAATCGGATTCACGTAGGGAAGAATAATAAGCTAAATGGATTTGTCCCTCCTTGGAGAGATGTCAAGCTTGGGCCTCTCGTAGGAATGATGTTGATGAAATGTTCGGCCGGACTCAAATGAATTGATTGGATCAATGTCATTTGGATTATCAACATATTCGGAATCGAGAAAGTATTGAACAAAACAAGTTGACTCTTTGACCATGACTTGTGTTCAATGATATCGTGGACAAAAGGATTATGACATATTCTAAGAGGAATGCGAACTTGTATCTAGTTATACTAATTGGGTAGGTATGACAGTTTTCTAGAACCTAATCATATCTTATGGTTTCATGTTTGAACCCATTGCCAACTTAGTATAATCCGAGAGGGTCACACACAATAGAACGAATCTTTAAAAGGACTACATTGGAATTTTGGAAATTCTGGACTTTCTGGGGAAGTGGGCGACCGCACATAATGGACTGGGCGGCCGCACACTTAGCTCAGATTTGTACTAGTTTGTTTCAGATAGTTGTGCGACCGCACAGTGAATTCTGGGCGGCCGCACAGTACTGTCGGGTGGCAGATTCCTAATTTAATTAGGAAACAAATTTTGGACGGATTTTGACACAAGTTTCCTATTTGGAATAGGTCATACTTGTGTATAAAAGACAAAATTCGGCCAGCACTAAAAGCCAATGATTTTGTGAGTCTCAAAGAGTTTGAGAGAGGGTTTATTTTGTTCCAAGACATTCTTGGTTGAGGAACAAAATAATACACAAAATAAATTCCATATAGTTCTTTTGATTGTGAAAAAGTGTTTCACAATTTGGTCTAGCAACCAAGATCAAAGAAGCTCCTTTGATATTCGTTCGAAGTGTGGATACCGCTAGAGGGTGAAAATCATCATCTTCAAAGTTCGTGTTCAAGCTTTGTGATCGTGATCAAGTCTTCAAACCTCCACCAAAGACCAAGAGAATTTGATAGCCATCAAGGGTTAGTTTATTCCTTTATTCTTATGTCGTATTTGATTTAATCATATGAACGGATCCATGGCTTTGGGTTTCAAAATTTTAAATGCTAAATTCCGCTGCGCATGTTTGATCGAAACCCAACAGTGGTATCAGAGCCCCGTTCATGTTGATTATTTCAATGCCTTGATTGTGTTATGTGTATATAAATTATTTATGTGCCTTGCATGATATGAATATTGGAATATGTGATGTTTATGTGTTATGTGATTTTATGTGGTTTATTGTTTTACAACTTTAATCGCACGATTCAATCGCAATAAATAAATTATGGTGGATTCAGAATTGTTGATTATTAATTTTTGATTGGATCAAAGTTTTAATAATCGGGGAAAAACAATTTTGAGACAAAATTTTCGAACTTTGAAAATTCTGCACATTCTGATGGCACCGGGCGACCGCACAAAACGCCTTGGGCGGCCGCACAGTTTTGGGCGACCGCACAAGGGTTTTTGGGCGGCCGCACAAGGGGATCAGAAGGTCTGATTTTGGTTGAAAACCAGAATCTGGAATTTTTCGAAAGATTCAACAGAACCAGTCCAGACTTGCTGATCTGGAATGGGTTTTGGGTAGTTGGTTTGTGTACGGATTTTAGGGTTTGATTTTCCTATTTGTTTTAGTCTTGTGATTCCTAGATTGGTTCAAGTTTTGGATGGCTAATCTGCGTTCATCGAGATTGTGTTTCCCAAAATTGATCACAATCAAAGTTTCAAAGATAAAACGAAGTTAGAATTATGAAGAGTTCATAATTGCTAAAATTGAGAAACAAAGTTCTTGATTCAATGATTGGAGATTCATGTGGAATTGTGAATGCAATTGGCCTACGTTCATCGAGACCATCTATTGCTTAGTTTCGGCCACATGGACTACTTTCTTGGTCTCTTGAATTAGTGCGGGATTGTGGTTGCCTAATGGCTTAGTTCGATCGCACTTCTTGTTGTCTTGATTTGGAGATAATGACCAAAGTTGAAATAGTCTCATCCTCATAATTATAGAGAAACTAATAACACATAAATACCATGCTTAAATTAATGGGGATTAATTTAGTGGCTAAACTTGATGTGTAACATGTTTATATTTTGTGCTCATAAATGTGTTATATGCTATATGTGATGAACCTTCAAAGAAAGTTTTAAGTCTTTTATTGCCATGCCATGATTAAAACACATGTTAGTACATAAGTGACTCTAATGTAGATTCGCCCTAGCGAGATGCATTAAATTTATTTATGTATGAGCAAGATAGATAATGTGGGCACGCCCTAGCGGGACACATTAACTATGCGTTTAAAATGGTTAGACTTAATTGGGCGTCAAAACAGTTTTGGGCCTAGGCAAAGATGAGGTTTAACATGCTTTTTGAAATTGGATTTCTTAAAGAATCTCATAAAAAGAACTAAGAGTCATATGAGATATGATTGACAAGAGTTGTCTACCTAATTAATTTGATTTTGTGTAATCCGCCTTAGCGGACTTGAAATTAAATTAAAGTTGGATCTTAACCCATTTAAATTATATTATACATTGGATGTATATGAAGGTTATATAATTTAGTGGGAGTATTTTGTTTGAAAAATACATTATTTATCTCTTTAATGAAAATCGGTACTTATTAAATTTTGGAAATTTTTGCATATTTGTAGATAATGACTAATAACACTCAATCAATGTCGTTGCGATCGATCCTTGAGAAGGATAAGCTCGAAGAGAATGGTACCAACTTTATGGATTGGATCCGTAGCATAAGAATTGTTCTTAGGCAAGAAGATAAGTTGTACATTCTCAATGGGCCTCTCCCCGCTGAACCACCGCCTACTGCCCCTAGGGTAGAAAGAGACAATTACAAGAAACATCGTAATGATTCTAGAGATGTAAGTTGTCTCATGCTTGCCTCCATGTGTTCAAAACTCCAACAAAGTTTGGAACATTTGGAAGCCTATGAGATAGGCGTGGAGTTGAGAACTATGTTTCAAGAGCAAGCTAGGCAAGATAGGTACAAGACCATTGTTGCATTCACTACTTGTAAAATGAATGAAGGGCAGCAAGTGAGTCCTCACTTTCTTAAAATGAAAGGTTATGTAGAGCACCTTGAGAAACTTGGCTATCCAATCCCATTGGAGCTAGCCACAGATCTCATTCTTAATTCATTGCCTAAAAGTTATAATCAGTTTGTAATGAATTATAACATGCATGGAATGGATAAGAATCTCTCTGAGTTGCATGGGATGCTCAAAACAGCAGAGATGAAAATTGTGGAGAAAGGTTCTCCCGTGCTCTTGGTTCATGATGGGAAGAAGCCTGGTGCCAAAGGCAAGGGTAAGGCAAAAGTTGTCAAACCCAAGATAAGCAAGGCAAAGGTTGCCAAGGCTTCTAAGGCAAAACCCGATTCACAAAAGGATGCAATCTGTTTCCATTGTCAAGAAATTGGTCATTGGAAACGTAATTGCAAGGCTTTCTTGGAAGAGCAAAAGAAGAAGAAGGGCAGCAAGGCTGCGTCGACTTCAGGTATCTATATGATAGATATTCTCCTTTCTACCACTGATTCCTGGGTATTGGATACCGGATGTGGTTCTCACATTTGTCTAAATGTGCAGGGACTAAAGAATAGGAGACTGCTTAAAGAAGGTGAAGTAGATCTACGTGTGGGGAATGGAGCAAGAGTTGCTGCATTAGCCGTAGGGACTTATGAAGTCACTTTACCTTCCGGATTAATTCTTGTTTTGAACAATTGTTATTATGTTCCGGATTTAAGCAGAAATATTATTTCAATTTCTTGTTTGGATAATGAAGGTTTTAAGTTTCTTATTGAGAATAAGAAATTTTATATTTATTTAAATGATGTGCTTTATGGTATTGCTAATTCATTTAATGGCCTTTATATCTTGGATGTCAAGAATGAAAATAATGTCTATCATGTAAATAAGAAATCTAAACCTAATGATGTAAATCATACTTATTTGTGGCATTGCCGTCTTGGTCATATTAATGAGAAGCGTATCTCAAAACTCCATGGGGACGGACTTTTGGGTTCATGTGACTTAGAGTCATATGATACTTGTGAGTCGTGTCTTCTTGGAAAAATGACTAAGACACCTTTTACCAAGTTGGGTGAAAGGGCAAGCTACTTATTGGGGTTGATACATTCCGATGTATGCGGACCATTAAGTAGCAATGCTAGGGGAGGATTTCAATACTTCATAACCTTCACGGATGATTATAGTAGATTTGGGTATGTTTACCTAATGAAACATAAAAGTGAAGCATTTGAGATATTTAGAATATTTCAAAATGAAGTAGAAAAACAACTTGGCAAAAGTATAAAGGCACTTCGATCAGATCGAGGTGGTGAATACTTAAGTCAAGAATTTGATGATCATCTAAAGAATTGTGGAATAGTTTCATAATTGACTCCGCCCGGAACACCACAATGGAATGGTGTGTCTGAGAGGAGAAATCGGACTTTGTTAGACATGGTTCGATCAATGATGAGTCAAGTTGATCTTCCAATATCCTTTTGGGGTTACGCCCTAGAAACCGCTGCTTTCACACTAAATCAAGTTCCAACTAAATCGGTTCCAAAGACTCCATATGAGATGTGGAGTGGAAAGAAACCTAGCTTATCTTTCATGAGGATTTGGGGTTGCGAAGTTTATGTCAAGAGACTTATTTCTGACAAACTAGCACACAAATCTGATAAATGTATTTTCGTGGGATATCCTAAGGAAACTAAAGGATATTACTTTTACAACCGAGAGGACAACAAAGTGTTTGTTGCCTGAACTGGTGTCTTTCTAGAGAAAGAGTTTCTCTCCAAAGAAATCAGTGGGAGTAAAATAAATCTTGAAGAAATTCGAGACCCAGAAAATAACATTGAACCAATAGTGGAACAAGAACAAGAACCACAAGGAGTTGTGGAACCTGTTCAAAATACACAAGCATCTCGCAGATCTAGTAGGTTACGATCCGAGCCCGAGAGATATGGATTTCTCGTAACGGATAGTAATGAGGTAGAAATCATTGAGAATGATGAACCGTCAACCTACCAAGAGGCGATGTCTTCTCCTGATTCGGACAAGTGGCTTGGAGACATGGAATCCGAATTGCAATCCATGCAAGACAATCAAGTTTGGAATTTGATTGATGCGCCCGAAGGTGTAAAAACCATAGGATGCAAATGGGTCTTCAAGAAGAAGACTGACATGGATGGGAAGGTGCATACTTACAAAGCTAGGCTTGTAGTGAAGGGTTATAGGCAAGTTCATGGTATTGACTATGATGAGACCTTTTCACCCGTAGCAATGATCAAGTCTATAAGAATTTTGCTTGCCATTGCCGCATATCATGACTATGAAATATGGCAGATGGACGTCAAAACCGCTTTCCTGAATGGAAAACTCCAAGAGGATGTGTATATGACACAACCAGAAGGTATTGAACAAGATTCTAAGGTATGAAAATTGCAAAGATCCATCTATGGATTGAAGCAAGCTTCAAGGAGTTGGAATCTCCGTTTTGATGAATCGGTCAAAGAGTTTGGTTTCATCAAGAACGAAGATGAGCCTTGTATATACAAGAAGATTAGTGGGAGCATAGTGCTATTCCTTATTTTATACGTGGATGACATATTGCTCATTGGAAACGACATTCCTATACTTCAGTCTGTGAAGACTTGGTTAGGAAAGTGCTTCGCAATGAAAGATATGGGTGAAGCCGCATATATACTTGGCATTAAGATCTATAGAGATAGATCAAGGAGGCTACTTGGTTTAAGCCAAAGTACATACATTGACAAGGTCATTAGAAGATTCCGTATGGAAAATTCTAAGAGAGGCACCTTGCCCGTGTTACATGGAGTTTCTCTAAGCAAGACTCAATGTCCTAAGACAAAAGATGAGCGTGAGAAAATGAATGATGTTCCATATGCTTCGGCAATTGGGTCCATCATGTATGCCATGATTTGTACTAGGCCGGATGTGTCTTATGCTTTGAGCATGACAAGTAGATACCAATCCGACCCTGGCAAAAATCACTAGATAGCTGTAAAAGTGATTCTTTTTACTTGAGAAGGACTAAAGACTCGTTTTTGGTCTATAGAGGAATGGAAGATGATCTCGTTGTAAATGCTTACACGGATGCAAGCTTCCAAACTGACAAAGATGATAGCCGATCGCAATCGGGTTTTGTGTTTATGTTAAATGGTGGAGCTGTAAGCTGGAAGAGTTCCAAGCAAAGTACAACCGCTGTTTCTACAACAGAAGCTGAGTATATTGCTGCATCGGATGCTGCAAAGGAAGCTGTTTGGATTAAGAAGTTCATAACTGAACTTGAAGTGGTTCCTAGTATTGCTAATCCAATAGACCTTTATTGTGATAATAATGGTGCTATTGCTCAAGCAAAGGAACCAAGAGCACATCAGAAATCCAAACACATACTTAGGCGTTTTCATATCATTCGAGAGATCGTTGATAGGGGAGATGTAAATATATGCAGAGTACCTACTGATGACAATGTTGCGGACCCGCTAACAAAGGGACTTCCACAAGCTAAACATGATGGTCATGTTAGGTCCATGGGTATTAGATACATGGGAGATTGGGCCTAGGGCAAGTGGGAGATTGTTGGTAGTGGTGCCCTAGGCACGTTTGATAAACGTTGTAATTGTTATCATTTATTTCATATCAATAAAGAGATGTTTTGATTATTATTGCTGTTCATGTTTACTTATAATAATCTCCGTCCCTAGTACTTGTTGAGCACTAGTATAAAGGCTAAATGATCATGGGAAGATCATGTTATATTTATGGGTACTTGTTTGGAACAAGGTACTGGACATGACCCGCTCTATGAGATTTATGTCATGGTCTATGTCATACATATATCTCATAATAGTTATGTCATTTGAATCCTTAGACATGAAGTTATTATAGTCTTCCACTTGATGAACATTATGTTTGACATATTCAAACGCTACTTTTAACCGAGTAGTTATAAAGGGTATGATTGGCATAATCGGATTCACGTAGGGAAGAATAATAAGCTAAATGGATTTGTCCCTCCTCGGAGAGATGTCAAGCTTGGGCCTCTCGTAGGAATGATGTTGATGAAATGTTCGGCCGGACTCAAATGAATTGATTGGATCAATGTCATTTGGATTATCAACATATTCAGAATCGAGAAAGTATTGAACAAAACAAGTTGACTCTTTGACCATGACTTGTGTTCAATGATATCGTGGACAAAAGGATTATGACATATTCTAAGAGGAATGCGAACTTGTATCTAGTTATACTAATTGGGTAGGTATGACGGTTTGCTAGAACCTAATCATATCTTATGGTTTCATGTTTGAACCCATTGCCAACTTAGTATAATCCTAGAGGGTCACACACAATAGAACGAATCTTTAAAAGGACAACATTGGAATTTTGGAAATTCTGGACTTTCTGGGGAAGTGGGCGACCGCATATAATGGACTGGGCGGCCGTACACTTAGCTCAGATTTGTACTAGTTTGTTTCAGATAGTTGTGCGATCGCACAGTGAATTCTGGGCGGCAGCACAGTACTGTCGGGTGGCAGATTCCTAATTTGATTAGGAGACGAATTTTGGACGGATTTTGACACAAGTTTCCTATTTGGAATAGGTCATACTTGTGTATAAAGACAAAATTCGGCCAGCACTAAAAGCCAATGATTTTGTGAGTCTCAAAGAGTTTGAGAGAGGGTTTATTTTGTTCCAAGACATTCTTGGTTGAGGAACAAAATAATACACAAAATAAATTCCATATAGTTCTTTTGATTGTGAAAAAGTGTTTCACAATTTGGTCTAGCAACCAAGATCAAAGAAGCTCCTTTGATATTCTTCGAAGTGTGGATACCGCTAGAGGGTGAAAATCATCATCTTCAAGTTCGTGTTCAAGCTTTGTGATCGTGATCAAGTCTTCAAACCTCCACCAAAGACCAAGAGAATTTGATAGCCATCAAGGGTTAGTTTATTCCTTTATTCTTATGTCGAATTTGATTTAATCATATGAACGGATCCATGGCTTTGGGTTTCAAAATTTTAAATGCTAAATTCCGCTGCGCATGTTTGATCGAAACCCAACACAAAGTGCATAGGAATGAACTTTTCAGAGTTTTGTTGTTAATCATAAAATGGAAATCAACATTCCAGTCCAGTTTCAGCAAAGATACTTTGTTTTGACTGAAACTGGACTGTTTTCTGATAAACTATAAAAATGCCCTGGAGAGCCCTCCCCATCCGTACGGCTACTTTGGCCGGGGAGGTCATTTTCCCGTTTCTTCCTTTTCTGACCAGAAAGTTTGCAAAATAAACCTTTTCTGTTAAATAATTAAATGGTTTTGCCAAAACAGTCAGTTTCTCCCATTTTGAAAACACACACACACACATGCACTTTCGTTAACTAACATAAGGGAGACTCGGTCGTATCCGAGGCGACTTGGGTGACGTGAAACTCTTCCCAAGGCGTAACCTGACCTTCGGACTAATAGAATCTCTAACCTTTTCTTTTGTTGGGTTAAATAATTAACAAAAGTGGCGACTCCGTTATTTTTTGGCGTGTTAACCATGTTTGGCCTTTCGCCCCAAACTCATCGCGTTTTTCCGCGCTGGGACTAGATCCTTACAGTGGCGACTCTGCTGGGGACTTAAGTGTTTGAAAACTTCTTTTTAGAAGCTTTGAGGACACTTTTGTGTGGGTCAAACTCCCGTACCCCGTTTTCGTTAACTTTTGTGCTTGTTTTGTGTGTGCTGAGTTTCTGTTTGAATTTTCTGGAGTGGAAACTGTTTTGGATGTGCAATAAACTGGGGCTTGATGATCAGATGAAAAAACTGCAAAAAATAATTTCCAGCATTCTATAGCCGTATGGCTATGTTGGGCAGGGAACAGAATGTTCCAAAATTTAACAATTTTGTGCAGGGTAGGAACATTCTGTGTCCCTTTGGCTTCTGCTCTTGTCCAGGTTCCATTTACATTTTTGTTTAAACACATTACCTTCTTCTTTTCTAGCCAAAACTTGGTTTTTGAAGCTTGGTCATGCACATGTTGGTAGTGGTGCCCTAGGCACGTTTAATAAACGTTGTAATTGTTATCATTTATTTCATATCAATAAAGAGATGTTTTGATTATTATTATTGTTCATGTTTACTTATAATAATCTCCGTCCCTAGTACTTGTTAACCACTAGTATAAAGGCTAAATGATCATGCGATGATCATGTTAGATTTATGGGTACTTGTTTGGAACAAGTACTGGACATGACCCGCTGTATGAGATTTATGTCATGGTCCATGTCAAACATATATCTCAAATTAGTTATGTCATTTGAATCCTTAGACATGAAGTTATTATAGTCTTCCACTTGATGAACATTATGTTTGACATATTCAAACGCTACCTTTAACCGGGAAGTTATAAAGGGTATGATTGGCATAATTGGATTCACGTAGGGAAGAATAATAAGCTAAATGAATTTGTCCCTCCTCGGAGAGATGTCAAGCTTGGGCCTCTCGTAGGAATGATGTTGATGAAATTTTCGGCCGGACTCAAATGAATTGATTGGATCAATGTCACTTGGATTATCAACATATTCGGAATCGAGAAAGTATTGAACAAAAACAAGTTGACTCTTTGACCATGACTTGTGTTCAATGACGTCGAGGACAAAAGGATTATGACATATTCTAAGAGGAATGCGAACTTGTATCTAGTTATACTAATTGGGTGGGTATGACGGTTTGCTAGAACCTAATCATATCTTATGGTTTCATGTTTGAACCCATTGCCAACTTAGTATAATCCTAGAGGGTCACACACAATAGAACGAATCTTTAAAAGGACTACATTGGAATTTTGGAAATTCTGGACTTTCTGGGAAGTGGGCGACCGCACATAATGGACTGGACGGCCGCACACTTAGCCCATTTTTGTACCAGTTTTGTTTCAGATAGTTGTGCGACCGCACAGTGCATTCTGGGCGGCCGCACAGTACTGTCGGGTGGCAGATTCCTAATTTGATTAGGAAACGAATTTTGGACGGATTTTGACACAAGTTTCCTATTTGGAATAGGTCATACTTGTGTATAAAAGACCAAATTCGGCCAGCACTCTAAGCTAATGATTTTGTGAGTCTCAAAGAGTTTGAGAGAGGGTTTATTTTGTTCCAAGACATTCTTGGTTGAAGAACAAAATAAAACACAAAATAAATTCCATATAGTTCTTTTGATTGTGAAAAAGTGTTTCACAATTTGGTCTAGCAACCAAGATCAAAGAAGCTCCTTTGATATTCGTTCGAAGTGTGGATACCGCTAGAGGGTGAAAATCATCATCTTCAAAGTTCGTGTTCAAGCTTTGTGATCGTGATCAAGTCTTCAAACCTCCACCAAATACCAAGAGAATTTGATAGCCATCAAGGGTTAGTTTATTCCTTTATTCTTATGTTGTATTTGATTTAATCATATGAACGGATCCATGGCTTTGGGTTTCAAAATTTTAAATGCTAAATTCCGCTTCGCATGCTACTACGAAACCCAACAGTGGTATCAGAGCCCCGTTCTTGTTGATTATTTCAATACCTAGATCATGTTATGTGTATATAAATTGTTTATGTGCCTTGCATGATATGAATATTGGAATATGTGATGTTTATGTGTTATGTGATTTTATGTGGTTTATTTTTTGCAACTTTAATCGCACGATTCAATCGCAATAAATAAATTATGGTGGATTCATAATTGTTGGTTATTAATTTTTGATTGGATCAAAGTTTTAATAATCGGGGAAAAACAATTTTGAGACAAAATTTTCGAACTTCAAAAATCTGTACATTCTGATCAGTTTGGGCGACCGCACAAAATCACTTGGGCGGCCGCACATGTTTGGGCGACCGCACAGTGAGTTTTGGGCGGCCGCACATAAGGATCAGATTGTCTGATTTTTGGTTGAAATCAGAATTTGGAATTTTCGAGAGGTCCAACAAAACCAGTAACAGAACCATCTATTGCTAATCTGCGTTCATCGAGAATTTGGGTAGTTGGTTTATGTGAGGATCTTGGGGTTTGATTTTCCTATTTGTTTTAGTCTTGTGATTCTAAGATTGGTTCAAGGTTTGGATGGCTAATCTTCGTTCATCGAGATTGTGTTTCCCAAACTTGATCGCAATCAAAGTTTCAAAGATAAAACGAAGTTAGAATTATGAAGAGTTCATAATTGCTAAAATTGAGAAACAAAGTTCTTGATTCAATGATTGGAGATCCATGTGGAATTGTGAATGCAATTGGCCTATGTTCATCGAGACCATCTATTGCTTAGTTTCGGCCACATGGACTACTTTTTTGGTTTCTTGAATTAGTGCGGGATTGTGGTTGCCTGATGGCTTAGTTCGACCGCACTTCTTGTTGTCTTGATTTGGAGATAATGACCAAAGTTGAAATAGTCGCATCCTCATAATTATAGAGAAACTAATGACACATAAATATCATGCTTAAATTAATGGAGATTAATTTAGTGGCTAAACTTGATGTGTAACATGTTTATATTATGTGCTCATAAATGTGTTATATGCTATATGTGATGAACCTTCAAAGAAAGTTTTAAGTCCTTTTGCCATGCCATGATTAAAACACTTGTTTATACATGAGTAATTTTATGAGGGCTCGTCAAAGCGAGGTGCATTGATTTTATTCATGTTTGAGCAAGATGAGTGAATAAGAGTTTCCTATGCATTTAAAATGGTTGGACTTAATTAAGCGTCAAAACAGTTTTGGGCTTAAGGCAAAGATGAGATTTAACATGCTTTTTGAAATTGGATTTCTTAAAGAATCTCATGAAAAGAACTGAGAGTCATATGAGATATGATTGACAAGAGTTGTCTACCTAATTGATTTAATTTTGAGCGGTGCGCCAAAGCGTACTCAAAATTAGATTAAAGCGGGATCTCAACCCATTTAAATTATTCTATACATTGGATGTACAAAGAAGGTTGTATAATTTGGTGGGAGTATTTTGTTTTAAAATACATTTTTTATCTTTTTAATGAAAATCGGTACTTATTAAATTTTGGAAATTTTTGCATATTTGTAGATAATGACTAATAACACTCAATCAATGTCGTTGCGATCAATCCTTGAGAAGGATAAGCTCGAAGAGAATGGTACCAACTTTATGGATTGGATCCGTAGCATAAGAATCGTTCTTAGGCAAGAAGATAAGTTGTACATTCTCGATGGGCCTCTCCCCGCTGAACCACCGCCTACTGCCCCTAGGGTAGAAAGAGACAATTACAAGAAACATCGTAATGATTCTAGAGATGTAAGTTGTCTCATGCTTGCTGCTATGTGTTCAAAACTCCAACAAAGTTTGGAACATTTGGAAGCCTATGAGATAGGCGTGGAGTTGAGAACCATGTTTCAAGATCAAGCTAGGCAAGAGAGGTACAAGACCATTGTTGCATTCACTACTAGTAAAATGAATGAAGGGCAACAAGTGAGTCCTCACTTTCTTAAAATGAAAGGTTATGTAGAGCACCTTGAGAAACTTGGCTATCCAATCCCATTGGAGCTAGCCACGGATCTCATTCTTAATTCATTGCCTAAAAGTTATAATCAGTTTGTAATGAATTATAACATGCATGGAATGGATAAGAATCTCTCTGAGTTGCATGGGATGCTCAAAACTGCAGAGATGAAAATTGTGGAGAAAGGTTCTCCCGTGCTCTTGGTTCACGATGGGAAGAAGCCTGGTGCCAAAGGCAAGGGTAAAGCAAAAGTTGTCAAACCCAAGATAAGCAAGGCAAAGGTTGCCAAGGCTTCTGAGGCAAAACCTGATTCACAAAAGGATGCAATCTGTTTCCATTGTCAAGAAATTGGTCATTGGAAACGTAATTGCAAGGCTTTCTTGGAAGAGCAAAAGAAGAAGAAGAGCAGCAAGGCTGCGTCGACTTCAGGTATCTATATGATAGATATTCTCCTTTCTACCACTGATTCTTGGGTATTGGATACCGGATGTGGTTCTCACATTTGTCTAAATGTGCAGGGATTAAAGAATAGGAGACTGCTTAAAGAAGGTGAAGTAGATCTACGTGTGGGAATGGAGCAAGAGTTGCTGCATTAGCCGTAGGGACTTATGAAGTCACTTTACCTTCCGGATTAATTCTTGTTTTGAACAATTGTTATTATGTTCCGGATTTAAGCAGAAATATTATTTCAATTTCTTGTTTGGATAATGAAGGTTTTAAGTTTCTTATTGAGAATAAGAAATTTTCTATTTATTTAAATGATGTGCTTTATGGTATTGCTAATTCATTTAATGGCCTTTATATCTTGGATGTCAAGAATGAAAATAATGTCTATCATGTAAATAAGAAATCTAAACCTAATGATGTAAATCATACTTATTTGTGGCATTGCCGTCTTGGTCATATTAATGAGAAGCGTATCTCAAAACTCCATGGGGACGGACTTTTGGGTTCATGTGACTTAGAGTCATATGATACTTGTGAGTCGTGTCTTCTTGGAAAAATGACTAAGACACCTTTTACCAAGTTGGGTGAAAGGGCAAGCGACTTATTGGGGTTGATACATTCCGATGTATGCGGACCATTAAGTAGCAATGCTAGGGGAGGATTTCAATACTTCATAACCTTCACTGATGATTATAGTAGATTTGGGTATGTTTACCTAATGAAACATAAAAGTGAAGCATTCGAGATATTTAGAATATTTCAAAAAGAAGTAGAAAAACAACTTGGCAAAAGTATAAAGGCACTTCGATCAGATCGAGGTGGAGAATACTTGAGTCAAGAATTTGATGATCACTAAAGAATTGTGGAATAGTTTCACAATTGACTCCACTCGGAACACCACAATGGAATGGTGTGTCCGAGAGGAGGAATCGGACTCGATCAATGATGAGTCAAGTTGATCTTCCAATATCCTTTTGGGGTTACGCTCTAGAAACCGCTGCTTTCACACTAAATCGTGTTCCAACTAAATCGGTTCAAAAGACTCCATATGAGATGTGGAGCGGAAAGAAGCCTTGTCTATCTTTCATGAAGATTTGGGGTTGTGAATTTTTTGTCAAAAGACTTATCTCAGACAAACTTGCACACAAATCTGATAAATGTATTTTCGTGGGATATCCTAAGGAAACTAAAGGATATTACTTTTACAACCGAGAGGACAACAAAGTGTTTGTTGCCCGAACTGGTGTCTTTCTAGAGAAAGAGTTTCTCTCCAAAGAAATCAGTGGGAGTAAAATAAATCTTGAAGAAATTCGAGACCCAGAAAATAACATTGAACCAATAGTGGAACAAGAACAAGAACCACAAGGAGCTGTGGAACCTGTTCAAAATACACAAGCATCTCGCAGATCTAGTAGGTTACGATCCGAGCCCGAGAGATATGGATTTCTCGTAACGGATAGTAATGAGGTAGAAATCATTGAGAATGATGAACCGTCAACCTACCAAGAGGCGATGTCTTCTCCTGATTCGGACAAGTGGCTTGGAGCCATGGAATCCGAATTGCAATCCATGCAAGACAATCAAGTTTGGAATTTGATTGATGCGCCCGAAGGTGTAAAAACCATAGGATGCAAATGGGTCTTCAAGAAGAAGACTGACATGGATGGGAAGGTGCATACTTACAAAGCTAGGATTGTAGCGAAGGGTTATAGGCAAGTTCATGGTATTGACTATGATGAGACCTTTTCACCCGTAGCATTGATCAAGTCTATAAGAATTTTGCTTGCCATTGCCGCATATCATGACTATGAAATATGGCAGATGGACGTCAAAACCGCTTTCCTAAATGGAAAACTCCAAGAGGATGTGTATATGACACAACCAGAAGGTTTTGAACAAGATTATAAGGTATGCAAATTGCAAAGATCCATCTATGGATTGAAGCAAGCTTCAAGGAGTTGGAATCTCCGTTTTGATGAATCGGTCAAAGAGTTTGGTTTCATCAAGAACGAAGATGAACCTTGTGTATACAAGAAGATTAGTGGGAGCATAGTGCTATTCCTTATTTTATACGTGGATGACATATTGCTCATTGGAAACGACATTCCTACACTTCAGTCTGTGAAGACTTGGTTAGGAAAGTGCTTCGCAATGAAAGATATGGGTGAAGCCGCATATATTCTTGGCATTAAGATCTATAGAGATAGATCAAGGAGGCTACTTGGTTTAAGCCAAAGTACATACATTGACAAGGTCATTAGAAGATTCCGTATGGAAAATTCTAAGAGAGGCACCTTGCCCGTGTTACATGGAGTTTCTCTAAGCAAGACTCAATGTCCTAAGACAAAAGATGAGCGTGAGAAAATGAATGATGTTCCATATGCTTCGGCAATTGGGTCCATCATGTATGCCATGATTTGTACTAGGCCGGATGTGTCTTATGCTTTGAGCATGACAAGTAGATACTAATCCGACCCTGGCGAAAATCACTGGATAGCTGTAAAAGCGATTCTTAAGTACTTGAGAAGAACTAAAGACTCGTTTTTGGTCTATGGAGGAATGGAAGATGATCTCGTTGTAAATGCTTACACGGATGCAAGCTTCCAAACTGACAAAGATGATAGCCGATCGCAATCGGGTTTTGTGTTTATGTTAAATGGTGGAGCTGTAAGCTGGAAGAGTTCCAAGCAAAGTACAACCGCTGATTCTACAACAGAAGCTGAGTATATTGCTGCATCGGATGCTGCAAAGGGAGCTGTTTGGATTAAGAAGTTCATAACTGAACTTGAAGTGGTTCCTAGTATTGCTAATCCAATAGACCTTTATTGTGATAATAATGGTGCTATTGCTCAAGCAAAGGAACCAAGAGCACATCAGAAATCCAAACACATACTTAGGCGTTTTCATATCATTCGAGAGATCGTTGATAGGGGAGATGTAAATATATGCAGAGTACCTACTGATGACAATGTTGCGGACCCACTGACAAAGGGACTTCCACAAGCTAAACATGATGGTCATGTTAGGTCCATGAGTATTAAATACATGGGAGATTGGGCCTAGGGCAACTGGGAGATTGTTGGTAGTGGTGCCCTAGGCACGTTTAATAAATGTTGTAATTGTTATCATTTATTTCATATCAATAAAGAGATGTTTTGATTATTATTATTGTTCATGTTTACTTATAATAATCTCCATCCCTAGTACTTGTTAAGCACTAGTATAAAGGCTAAATGATCATGCGATGATCATGTTAGATTTATGGGTACTTGTTTGGAACAAGGTACTGGACATGACCCGCTGTATGAGATTTATGTCATGGTCCATGTCAAACATATATCTCATATTAGTTATGTCATTTGAATCCTTAGACATGAAGTTATTATAGTCTTCCACTTGATGAACAATATGTTTGACATATTCAAAAGCTACCTTTAACCGGGAAGTTATAAAGGGTATGATTGGCATAATTGGATTCACGTAGGGAAGAATAATAAGCTAAATGAATTTGTCCCTCCTCGGAGAGATGTCAAGCTTGGGCCTCTCGTAGGAATGATGTTGATGAAATGTTCGGCCGGACTCAAATGAATTGATTGGATCAATGTCACTTGGATTATCAACATATTCGGAATCAAGAAAGTATTGAACAAAAACAAGTTGACTCTTTGACCATGACTTGTGTTCAATGACGTCGAGGACAAAAGGATTATGACATATTCTAAGAGGAATGCGAACTTGTATCTAGTTATACTAATTGGGTGGGTATGACGGTTTGCTAGAACCTAATCATATCTTATGGTTTCATGTTTGAACCCATTGCCAACTTAGTATAATCCTAGAGGGTCACACACAATAGAACGAATCTTTAAAAGGACTACATTGGAATTTTGGAAATTCTGGACTTTCTGGGAAGTGGGCGACCGCACATAATGGAATGGGCGGCCGCACACTTAGCCCATTTTTGTACCAGTTTTGTTTCAGATAGTTGTGCGACCGCACAGTGCATTCTGGGCGGCCGCACAGTACTGTCGGGTGGCAGATTCCTAATTTGATTAGGAAACGAATTTTGGACGGATTTTGACACAAGTTTCCTATTTGGAATAGGTCATACTTGTGTATAAAAGACCAAATTCGGCCAGCACTCTAAGCTAATGATTTTGTGAGTCTCAAAGAGTTTGAGAGAGGGTTTATTTTGTTCCAAGACATTCTTGGTTGAAGAACAAAATAAAACACAAAATAAATTCCATATAGTTCTTTTGATTGTGAAAAAGTGTTTCACAATTTGGTCTAGCAACCAAGATCAAAGAAGCTCCTTTGATATTCGTTCGAAGTGTGGATACCGCTAGAGGGTGAAAATCATCATCTTCAAAGTTCGTGTTCAAGCTTTGTGATCGTGATCAAGTCTTCAAACCTCCACCAAAGACCAAGAGAATTTGATAGCCATCAAGGGTTAGTTTATTCCTTTATTCTTATGTTGTATTTGATTTAATCATATGAACGGATCCATGGATTTGGGTTTCAAAATTTTAAATGCTAAATTCCGCTACGCATGCTACTACGAAACCCAACAGCACAAACTTTTGGACATAAAATTGGGTTTTTAAGGCCTCCTTGTGCATAACCCCTTTTGTAAAGATTTTTGAATTCTTTGTTGTGCACAACTTGTTTTGCAAATAATTTTCAAAAGAATTGTTCTTCTTGAAAGATGTTGATTTCAAAGGATTCCTTGGTTGTGCACAATTTGTTGTACATACAAGTTTTGGCCTTGTTTGTTCATATGATTCTTGCTTGATTGCTTGTGTAAATAGCTTATTCATGCTTGCTCATTTTTGTCAATTATGCTTATTCATGCTTGTTCATATGTTGATTATACATTGCTCATGATGTTAAAACGAATCGAAAATTTCTATTTTAACTCAAAATAGAACATAGAATGGCTTCACACTACGCGCACTTGACCTTGCACGTTCCAAATACCCTTTAACCCCGGGATGGATGCCACGATGCAGATTGATTGGTGCTCTTGTGCCCTTCTAGCGCGCACGGGTCCATTCCACCTCCCCTTCCGAGCCGAGTCAACCACACTTGTCCGTGACACACAAATACCGAGACTTTTGTTGGTTTTTGGTTTAGCTCACGTTACCACGTCCCTAATACGTGTCTGAGATTAATTGTGGCCAATTTAATGCCCGAGTCATGACTCCTTGTGAAAGCAAGTGTGACCATGGTCAACTTTGGCCCGGTCCTTGACTTACGAGTTAATGTTGATCGTAATTAACCTAAGTTGTGTATTAAGGATAGGGTGACACCGTGTTTTCAATCCCTAATGAATGGTCCATACTAATCATCCTTAAGCCTAAGGATAAGATTCGAGAGCCCTCATCAAAGATGAGGTTGTGCCGGAAGTCCCTTAAGTCCCGAAGACGAATCTCGATCTTAACCGGGGCTTAATCATGATTGGAATGACTCACGTATTGGGAATATTGCAATGCACTAGACCCTAGGTTCGTTTCTTTTGGTCGGTGGAAGTCGCGTGCCCTATAGGACCCTCGCCCAGGATAGTCCGTCCTTGGGAGCATGCAATACAGGTGAAAAACGAGGGGCTTATAGATATAGTGATGGACTCCACTGATCCAGGATTTAGAATAGTTGCGAAAAAGAAGAGAAATCTTTTCCAACCATTTAGGAATAAAAATGCTTTTTAAGTAAAGTTGAATGAATAAATAATTGCACGTGGCATGAGCTTGCTCCATTCTTTGTTTCTTGTCTTCGACACATTCTTGCGTTAATAAATGTCACTCTGTTAAGTCTTTGGATGAACCCCCGTTGTCCTCCAAGACCTCCGTTATGTGATTTCGTTAAGTCTTTGGACGGACCCCCGTTGTCCTCCAAGAGTTCCGTTATATGATTTCGTTAAGTCTTTGGACGGACCCCCGTTATCCTCCAAGACCTCCGTTATGTGATTTTGTTAAGTCTTTGGACAGACCCCCGTTGTCCTCCAAGACCTCCGTTATGTGATTTCGTTAAGTCTTTGGACAGACCCTCGTTGTCCTCCAAGACCTCCGTTATGTGATTTCGTTAAGTCTTTGGACAGACCCCCGTTGTCCTCGAAGACCTCCGTTATGGGATTTCGTTAAGTCTTTGGACGGACCCCCGTTGTCCTCCGAGACCCCGTTAATATTTCCATCAAAGACCTTATGCATTGTCCCCTAGGTCCCCGTTAAGATTCCCGTCAAGACCTTAGGCGTTGTCCCCTAGGTCCCCGCTAAGATTCCCATTAAGACCTTAGGCGTTGTCCCCTAGGTCCCCGCTAAACCCCTAGGAATAGTCCCCTAGGAAGTCAAGTCTTTGAATGGATCCCCCGTTGCCATCCAAGAAGTTTGTTACAACTTTGTAAGTAGACCCCCATTTGAATCTCTGATGGATTTAAGATCCCATTTGATCCTGTCCACCTTTTTTACCCCATAGGTCTAAGCCTAGCGGTCATTCCCCATCAGTAGCATGAGCATTCACCCAGTGTTTACCCAAGCCTAAAGCTAGCTTTTGTCTTCCCTGTAGCTCGGATGAAGTGGAAGAGAGCATCATGTCGCCGCCTAGTGCTTGTGGAGTTAGAAAGTTCCCCTGTCACTACAACTTATCCGATCCGGTACCTCAGAAAGACCGCTTTGATGGATGGTAGTTTGGGAAAGGACGTTACAGACAACCCGGATAGCCTGACAAAAGGAGAGCCGCTCCAAACTCTAGAAACTTCCGGGGCTACGGAGAAAGTCATCACGAAGAGCCACAAGGAAACACAGAACCCGTTAAATGAGTCGATGAGACAAAGAGATGTCACAAATGATGGGTCCTTCACCAAAGTGACCGACCACAATGAAAGGATGGAAGCTACCCGACCTCCGGATTGTAACCGAAGATTGCCCCCTCCATCTCACCAAAATACCGAGGCCTCCATTTCTTCGCCCCAACACGCCGTCATCCACAATGAGCCTCTCACTCAAATCTTCCTCACTCCGCCTCATCCCAAATCCAACATCTCCCATGAGACACTTCCTATAAAACCCAAAAAACAATCCACTCAAAAGGCCCACAAACCACTGTTCACACCGGTTACACCCCGAGCATCATACTCACAATACCATACCCTTCTGTCTAATGCCATCAACCAAGTCACCGGGGCTCAGTCACTGTTTAGACCATATGTGGATACCCAACCATGCATCACTAACTGACCTCCACCGGATTTCCCGATAAGATTCCATGGTGACCCGTATCATTTCTACAATCGGAGACCTCTTGGACCACAAGCTCATTGCATGCCTCCAATGTATATTCCTGCAAGCAACCAAGGTTATGGGTATGCCTACACCCATGCACTTCCACGGAATCCTCATGTTGCACCTCAGTCGGGCACATTGTTAGGAAAAAGAAAGCAAATGGAAGCTAAGTTTGAAAGGACACTCGATCGCCACCCCTTTGCATTGAGTAACGGTGATTCTCATCCCCACCACGCTCCGGTCAACAATGAAAGAAAAGCCAAAGGCCGAGCCAAGCTCTATTTCACAAAGTTTGAGGATTTCGGAATGCCCATAAGCAAAGTGTTTGAAGGATTGGTCAAACAGGGCCTCATGTGGCCCCTCGAAGATTTCCGGCTAAAAAATCTTGAAAAACGTCGCGACAAGACCAAAAGGTGTGCCTTTCACAACTACCATGGCCATGATACCAATGATTGCACCGCCATAAAATGCATCATCTCAAAGCTAATCGAGAAGGGAAAGCTTGGACGCCCCCACGCCCCCGACACAACCAATGACCCGAGCGTCAAAATGCTCGAATTTGTGACTTCCCCGATGGTCGATAAATGGAGTGATGTCAATCCCAAAGTGGGAGAGCCTGTTTTGGAAAAGTTGACAAAATCAGTGTCCTAAATGATGGTTCCTAAACTCAGCAAAGCCGAAATGACGGAAGGCGTTTGGAAAGGATCAGCGGCACAGAAAATATCTGAAGGGCTAAATGCCCCGGGTTGGGAAATGAATGGTTCTGCGGTTGCCACAGCAGAGGACGGAGTTTCAAAACCCCTTCCATCAACCTCACCTTAGAAAAAGTCTGTTTTCATCCTTAGGAAGAGTCAGTTGCTTTTAGGATGTGTGGTAAGCCCTTAAGAAGAGTTAGTTAAGGTGTCTGTTAGGTTTAGTTAGAGTCTTGACCCCCCAGTTGATGCCATGTGGTGACCATTCTGAGTCCATTGTCAGTTTTCTTAATAAAATTATCATTATTATTGCCTTGTCAAAAGTTTACAAAAATGTGTGTGAGTCTTTCACTCAAAACAAAAGTATGTCTTCAAAAAAAAAAAAAAATAATAAAAAATCTTAAAATAAAAGATCAAGTTTTTCCTAAAAGGCTAATCCGATAATGAAGCATTTTTCTCAAATCATGGTTATACTTTCACCTTGAGGTTTAATATGCAAAAATTCCTTCGGAAACATCGACCAAGGAGCCCACACCTGAATTGGCGTCCGAGAGAACCATCCACGTGAACAATAAGGAGAAGCCCGTGCTTCGGAAGCCCAAAGGCAGCCACATCAAATGGAGGTCTGTACCCTCGTCGAGTGTCATGCACAAAGGTTGCGCGCCTTGAAAGGAAATCACCAAAAGGAGATGGCTAGAGCAAACTCCCAACTCATGAGTAGTAGACGGATCCGGCAATTACAACGCCAAGCCAAATGGAGACCTCACGACATCTTTCCCGACGACATGGAACCCGAGTTCCCCGTAGAAGACATGGAATACGCCGCCGACTACCCCTCCAACAATTGAGGAAGAAAATGGATCATCGTGCTTCATGGGAGCCCATCCCTAAAAAAAAAAAAAAAAAAAAAAAGAGTCTTCCAGCCTCGTAGGATCTTGACTTTCACCAAAAGTCCATCCCGGACTGTGTCTTTTTATTTTTATAAAGGTCCATACTTGGACATGTATGTATAAAGTTATCTAAATAAAAGAGTCATTTTCCTTCTCTTCTCTCTAGACTTGAGACATTATTTGCAATATACACTTACTCTTGAAATTGTCTTGCTTGTTATTATCAATTGATTGCTACGTCCCTAAAATGATGAATTGACTTCTAAGCATACTAGTCAATGACGACTCATTAAGGACGAATGGACCTAACACAAATGAAAAATGCTAAATGCAAACAATTAATCTTGATGTGAATAAATGTTGTGATCAATTGGCATGAAGAGACCATTAATGGCAAACCTTCCTCTATACACATCCCCTATACACATCCCCGATACACGATCCGATACAAATTCTTGATGCACATCAAAGGCATCCCAAGACGATGAAAAGACAAGGATGTTGTTGCTCAACCACCAAGATTCAACCGTGAACGCACGTGCGCAGCCAAGCAAAGGACTTCCCGGATCTTCAAAGTCAAAGTGAGAAGTGACGGACATTCCATCAGGGGGCTACAAATGAACCAATGCCCAAGAAAGCAAGTTGGGGCTAATGTTTCTCCTCTCTCTCTCTCTCTCTCTAAAAAAAATAAAAAAAAATGAGAAGAGAGAAAAGAAATGGATAATGGAAAGGAGGAAAGGAGGAAAGGAAATGGATATTGGCGAAGAAAGAGTCTGCCTCAAAAGCTCACTGCAAAAGTCCACCTCAAAGAACATCCCGAGGAGTTCACCGCAAAGCAAAGCGATCTACATCAGCAAAGCAACAACATCCTTCAAAAAGACACCAACTTCAACAAAAGACGATCCATGGCTGAACTACGGCGACCTGAGCTCCTCAAACTGAGGGGGACGTAGGCAACCTTCGGGTCCGGTCACAACATGAAACAAAACCATCAAACCGTGGTCCTCTCAAAATGACCAAGTTCTCGTCCCTTGGTCCCTCCAATGACCAATTTCCCAGACAATGACCAATTCCACCTTCTAAACCAATTCTCCTCCCGATCTTGCCATTGATCGAATCTTAATCTTAATTGATCACAACATTTATACATGTTAAGGCTAATTACTTGCTGTAATCCTGACTTAACGACAAACATGGTCCATTCAAGCAATCATTTGATGATATTAACTAAGGCAAATTTCAAATGTCTCAACAAGTCTTCTTTTCTCTATCTTAGAAAAGAGCTAAACACTTGTATTCTGTCAAGCAAGGGCTTCTTCCCATTTCATGATATATTGCTCAAAGAGCTCACCAGCATAAAGGGACTCTCTCCCAAATAAAATTCCCTTGCATGTTTCTTCCAAGAAAAATACTTTAAAGTCTCCGTTCTATCGAGTCGGCTGGATCACTCATTAAAAAAAAAAAAAAAAAAAAAAAAAAAAAAAAAGGCACCAAAAAAGTAGCCCGCTAGGTTGAAAACCCGTAAGGGCGGCCTAGGCAAAAAAAGGGTGTGCCATAAAAGACGCAAAAGAGATGCCCGCTAGGTTGAAAACCCGAAAGGGCGGCCTAGGCAAAAGAAAGGGTGCGTCATGAAAAGGGATGGGTTCTTAACCTCATGTCAAAGACCGAAAGACGACAACGGGTCCACGTCAACATCAAAAGTCGAAGGACGACATTGGGGCTACCTCCACATCGACGACAACAAGGACATTGGGGCTACCTCCACGTCAACGACAACAAGGACATGGGGCTACCCCGACATCAATGACAAAGACGACATTGGGGCTGCCCCACAACAGTGACGAGCAGATTTCCTACCATCAGTTACTTCTCAACGAAGGGACAAAATCCAAAGGACTTTATGCATGACAAACCTCACGGTTAACTTAAAATCAAAAATTTGACTAAAATACTTTGTTAAAAGATTTGCCTTTAGGAATAAGCATTTCCAAAGTTTGCCCTTTTGGCATCATTTATCAAAGACCATGTTTCAAGCAAAATGCTTTTGATCTCCTCTCAAAATGATTTTCCCAAAGTTTTGGACTCTTTCGTCCACAATGTGTCTTAACAGTTACCCCTAGGCTCTTCTCCGGTGTCAAGAAAATGTGTCAACCATCCCGTAGAGTAGAGTTGACCAAAGTCAAACCTTGACTCAGAATAGTCATCATATGTTAAAGTCTTTATCGGACGTAAGACCAGTTTTCCCGTCGAACTCCCCAAAGATGGAGTCGACCAAGCCTTGACTTAGAATAGTCATTATAGGTTGAGGTCCTTGTCCCCGGCAGTCCTTAGTCGGACGTAAGACCAGTTTTCTCGTCAAACTCCCCAAAGATGGAGTCGACCCAAATCAAACCTTGACTCGGAATAGTCATTATAGGTTGAGGTCCTTATCCCCGACAGTCCTTAGTCGGACGTAAGACCAGTTTTCCCGTCAAACTCCCCAAATATGGAGTTGACCCAAATCAAACCTTGACTCAAAAGAGTCATTATAGGTTGAGGTCCTTGTCCCCGGGAGTCCTTAGTTGGACGTAAGACCAGTTTTCCCGTCAAACTCCCCAAACGTGGAGTTGACCTAAGCTAAATCTTGACTCAGAATAGTCATTATAGGTTAAGACCACCCCTGTAAGTCAACCCTCTCCATAGAGCCAAGTTGACCATGTCCCCATAATTCAACCCTCTCCATAGAGCCAAGTTGACCATGTCCTGCCTCTGACCATATATCACGGCAGTCCGGAGAGACGTAAGACCAGCCTTGTAGTCGACCCTCCGCCATGAGATGAGTTGACCCATTTGTATAGTCGACCTCCGCCATGAGATAAGTTGACCAAACTGACCATGTGTCACGACAGTCCTTAGTCGGACGTAAGACCAGTTTTCCCATCAAACTCCCCAAAGGTAGAGTTGACCCAAGCTAAATCTTGACTCAGAATAGTCATTATAGGTTAAGACCACCCCTGTAAGTCAACCCTCTCCATAGAGCCAAGTTGACCATGTCCCCGTAAGTCAACTCTCTCCATAGAGCCAAGTTGATCATGTCCCGCCTCTGACCATGTGTCACGGCAGTCCGGAGAGACGTAAGACCAGCCTTGTAGTCGACCCTCCGCCATGAGATGAGTTGACCCATTTGTATAGTCGACCTTCCGCCATGATATAAGTTGACCAAACTGACCATGTGTCACGGCAGTCCTTAGTCAGATGTAAGACCAGTTACCCTCGAGTCGACCCTCTCCTGATAGAGCCAAGTCAATCGAGTCTAGCCTCTGAGCCACGCCCATTATTTGAGCCTCTGAGCCATGCCTATTCCTTGATTCGACCCTCTCCGATAGATCCAAGTCGATCGAATCTAGCCATGCCCATCATTTGAGCCTCTGAGCCATGCCAGCCCCCTTTAGTCAACCCCCTCCGAATAGGGCCAAGTTGATCAAGCCCGGCCTTTGAGCCATGCCTGTTTAGGAAAGGATGAATAGATATCCACCTAAGGCCCATAGGTTTGAGTAGCCTTAAAATATCTCACCCGAACTACGAATAGGGATACGTAGGAATCCTATACCTCTAGGTCATGCCATAGAACAAATCGGCTAAGCCATCCTCCCATCAAAATGGGATGCTTATAGGTTTGAGTAGCCTTAGAATCTCTCACCCAAATCGGCTAAGATGTCCTCTCATCAAAATGGGATGCTTATAGGTTTGAGTAGCCTTAGAATCTCTCACCCAAATCGGCTAAGCCATCCTCCCATCAAAATGGGATGCTTATATGTTTAAGTAGCCTTAGAATCTCTCACCCAAATCAGCTATGCCGTCCTCCCATCGGATTGGGATGTTTATAGGTTTGAGTAGCCTTAGAATCTCTCACCCAAATCGGCTAAGCCGTCCTCCCATCAAAATAGGATGTTTATAAGTTTGAGTAGCCTTAGAATCTCTGACCCAAATCGGCTAAGCCGTCCTCCCATCGGATTGGGATGTTTATAAGTTTGAGTAGCCTTAGAATCTCTCACCCAAATCGGCTATGCCGTCCTCCCATCGGATTGGGATGTTTATAGGTTTGAGTAGCCTTAGAATCTCTCACCCAAATCGTCTATGCCGTCCTCCCATCGGATTGGGATGCTTATAGGTTTGAGTAGCCTTAGAATCTGTCACCCAAATCGGCTATGCCGTCCTCCCATCGGATTGGGATGCTTATAGGTTTGAGTAGCCTTAGAATCTGTCACCCAAATCGGCTATGCCGTCCTCCCATCGGATTGGGATGCTTATAGGTTTGAGTAGCCTTAGAATCTCTCACCCAAATCGGCTATACCGTCATCCCATCGGATTGGGATGTTTATAGGTTTGAGTAGCCTTAGAATCTCTAACCCAAATCGGTTATGACGTCCTCCCATTGGATTGTGATGTGTATAGGTTTGAGTAGCCTTAGAATCTCTCACACAAATCGGCTATGCCGTCCTCCCATCGGATTGGAATGCTTATAGGTTTGAGTAGCCTTAGAATCTCTCACCCAAATCGGCTATGCCGTCCTCCCATAGGATTGGGATGCTTATAGGTTTGAGTAGCCTTAGAATCTCTCACCCAAATCAGCTATGCCGTCCTCCCATCAAAATGGGATGCTTATAGGTTTGAGTAGCCTTAAAATCTCTCACCCAAATCGGCCAAGCCGTCCTCCCATCAGATTGGGATGCTTGTTTTATCGACAACCCCGCTTTCTTCGAAAGCGACGTTGCTGAGGGGCTCTGTAAGTACCCCAATCTGAAATTGACCTACTTTAGAGGAATTCTTGATACCATTTAGGGATAAACCAATGGGCCGATACCTCACTAGGATAAAACTGATATTCCAGGACTGAACTGGAATTAAACTTAGAAAAATCCAGAAGTTCGCCAAGTCGAGCCGTACGGATGGTTTGGGCACATGAGGCCCCTAGCCGTACGGCTGGTTTGTGCACCCTTGGCCTCTATAAATTGAACCCCATGCTGATCATTTCGGGGGGGGGATGTTTTGTGAGTTGAAACTCTACCAGTTTGAGAGCAGAAATTGAGTGATATACACATTTGAGTGATTAGAGAGGAAGATAGGCCATAACCACAATAGGTGAAGCCTCCTTCTCCCCATCTTCTTCTTCATCTCAAACTCTCTTTTATCTTTGTTCATATTACTTGTTTATCTTGTGTTATTTCTTCTTGTTCTTGCAAAGTCTTGTCCATTTCAAGCACTTTACATTTCTTGCAAGTCTTGTCCATTCTCAAGCACTATATCTATATATTATACAAGTCTTGGCCTTCCAAGCTATATATATTATGATTATATATGTATATGATCCAAATCATGAGGTGATTCAAGGTCCCCTTCACACCTAGTGTGTGTTTTATGGGGTAAAACCTAAAGATGATCATGGTTTGTTACACTTTCATGTTGATTTTGTTTTTATTTGGCCATAAGAGTCATGATTGGGGGATAAATTTTCAATCTTTATCATCCCAACCATGATCTAGCCATAAATCACCAAGTATGGGACATAAAGATTTGATATTTATGTTATATTTTTGTCCCTAAAGGTTTAATCTTGTATAATAAGTCCATTTTGGTGGTAAAGTTTCAATCTTTATCCACCAAAATGGTCATTTTGGTTTAAATGACATGTTCATCAACTTTTCATAAATTTCTCCAATGATTGCCTTTGATCACACCCAAATCTTTGTTTTTGGGGTTCCTTTGATGATCAAAGTGCATAGGAATGAACTTTTCAGAGTTTTATTGTTAATCATAAATTGGAAATCAACATTCCAGTCCAGTTTCAACAAAGATACTCTGTTTTGACTGAAACTGGACTGTTTTCTGATAAACTGTAAAAATGCCCTAGAGAGCCCTCCCCATCCGTACGGCTACTTTAGCTGGGGAGGGCATTTTCCAGTTTCTTCCTTTTCTAACCAGAAAGTTTGCAAAATAAACCTTTTCTGTTAAATAATTAACTGGTTTTGCCAAAACAGTCAGTTTCTCCCATTTTGAAAACACACACACACACATGCACTTTCGTTAACTAACATTAGGGAGACTCGGTCCTATCCGAGGCGACTTGGGTGACGTGAAACTCTTCCCAAGGCATAACCTGACCTCCGAACTAATAGAATCTCTAACCTTTTTTTTGTTGGTTTAAATAATTAAAAAAAGTGGCGACTCCGTTATTTTTTGGCGTGTTAACCGTGTTTGGCCTTTCGCCCCAAAACTCGTCACGTTTTTCTGCGCGGGGGTGGGATCCTTACACATATACATCCAATGTATAATATAATTTAAATGGGCTAAGATCCAACTTTAATTTAATTTCAAGTCCGCTTTGGCGATACTGCTCAAAATCAAATTAATTAGTTAGACAACTCCTTGTCAATCATATCATATATGACTCTTAGATATTTTATGAGATTTTAGACATCATATGTCTAACATGTTTTAATCTCATCTGTGCCTTAGGCCCAAAACTTTGTCTTTTGATAGCCTAATTAAGTCAAACTATTTTAAACGTATAGGAATCACTCTTTCCTCATCTTGCTCATAGATGAACACCTCGCTTTGGCAGAGCCCACATAAAACTATCCATGTACTCACAAGTGTTTTAATCATGGATTGGTACGGAACTTAAATTTTAATGAAGGTTCACAACATATAGCATATAACACCTTTATGATCACATAAGATAAACATGTTATACATCAAGTTTAGTCATTAAATTAATCTCCATTAATTTAAGCATGGTATTATGTGTTATTAGTTTCTCTATAATTATGAGGATGAGACTTTTCAAACTTTGGTCATCAACTCCAAATCAAGACAACAATATGTGCGGCCGAACTAACCATAAGGCAACCACAATTCCGCACTAATTCAAGAAACCAAGAAAGTAGTCCATGTGGCCGAAACTAAGCAATAGATGGTCTCGATGAACGTAGGCCAATTGCATCCACAATTCCACATGGATCTCCAATCATTGAATCAAGAACTTCGTTTCTTAATTTTAGCAATTATGAACTCTTCATAATTCTAACTTCGTTTTATCTTTGAATCTTTGATAACGATCAAGTTTGGGAAACACAGTCTCGATGAACGTAGGCTAGCCATCCAAACCTTGATCAAATCTCAGAATCACAAGATCAAAACAAATAGGAATGATCAAACCACAAATCCACACCACGACAAAACAAATCCCTACACCAGACCCGAGGGTCCGGTCGGGTCCTTTGATTGGTCCGGTCGGACCTTTTGGAAAATCAGTTCAGATTTTTTGATTCACCCCAAACCCCAGCCACGCACCCACTCCAAACCCGTAGGTCCAGCCGGGTCTTATACTGGGTCCGGTCGGACCTCCTGAAAATCTGATCAGTTTTTCAAGTTTCGAAAATTTGTCTCAAAATTGTTTTTCCCCGATTCGTTTAGGATTTGGTGTTCTTGATGATCCAATCATCATGAACATCAGAACCTTGAATGAACAATTCATTCATGAATCTCTTAGATTATCAAAACTTTGATCAAATCAAAAATTGATGATCCAAACAATTTCAAATCCAACATAATTTTATTGCGATTGAATAGTGCAATTAAAGTTTATAAAATAGTAAACCACATAAATGCATATAACACATAAACATCATAATCTCAATATTCAAATCATGCTAGGCACATAAACAATTTATACACCTAGAAGATGATTATGTATTGAAATAATCAACATGAACGGGGCTCTGATACCATTGTTGGGTTTCGTAGTAATATGCGCAGCAGAATATAGCATTTAAAATTTAATGAAACCCAAAGCCTATAGATCCATTCATATGATTATAGCAAATACATCTATAATGAATACTAGAATACTAACCCTTGAAGCGTCTCCTTAGCAACCTTGAATTCGGTGGAGCTTTTCGAAACTTGATCACGAACACGATCACGAACTTGAAGATGATAAGAATCACCCTCTAACGGTATCCACACCACGAACGAATATCAAGAATCACTTGATCTTGGTTGCTAGACCACAAAGAACTATATGGAATAATATATGTGTTCTTGTTCTTCACTTTGGAGATCTTAGAACAAGAATAAACTCTCTCAAGCTCTTTAGAGGCTTTCAAAATTGCATTAGTCTGATTAGGGCTGTTAGAGCTCGTTTTTATACTCATTAGACCTATTCCAAATAGGTAACAAGTGTCCAAACCCGAGACAATACGGACTTAGGAAATTCCCAGCCGAAACCGACTGGTCTGGTCGGGTCCTTGCCTTGGTCCACCAGGATCACCTGGAGGTCCGACTGGGTCCTTTACTTGGTCCGGCCGGACCCTCCTGTTTTCCAGCTTTGTCCCTCTAACTCCTAATATTCCTCAAAGGCCCTTCGACCCTTAATTCCATTTAAGTCCTTTATAAGATTCGTTCCAATGTGTGTGACCCTTTAGGATTATACCAAGTTGGCAATGGGTGTGAACCCATAAGATATGATTAGGTTCTAGTAAACCGTCATACCTACCCAATTAGTATAACTATATAAGTTCGTATCCTTTATAGAACATATTACAATCTCCTTGTTCTCGATGTCTATTGAACGTAAGCCATGGTCAATGGTCAACTTACATTGTTCAATGCTTTCTCGATCCCGAATGTATTGATACATCAAATCATATTTGAGCACGGCCATGCATTTCATCAATACCATTCATCGAGTGGCCAAAGCTTGACATCTCTCTTGATGAGGAACAAATCATTTCTTGGCTTATTACTCTTCCCTACATGATTCTGATTATGCCAATCATATTCTTTATAACTACCCGGTTAGGGGTAACGTTTGAATATGTTCTCTCCCTCGATTTCGAACTCATGTTTCAGATCGGTTCCTTTCTTAATCGACGACCCTCCATGCCTTGCAAGAATCGTCGCTGAGGGGCTACTGTTAGTACCAAACCTGAAAATGAGTTATTAGGCATTCTAGAACTCACAGGGACCTCCCAGGTATTTATAAGCTGCGCAGGACTTATCCAGAATTTCCCGAAGCGCCCAGATAAGATGATATTCTCGACTGATCGGATGAGGGATCAAAGATAGACGTTATCTTAGTATTCTCCAGAGTCCATATTAATCAGAGCCTTGGAAACCGTGCCAATCTCTTGGTTTGGCCAGGCAGCCAGTCTGGGATGGGCCGGGCGGCCAGTCCTGTAACGACCCCAAAAACCCATCCCTATTTATTTTAAATTTTGGGAATTTTAATTTGACATTATGTGTGCATTTTATGTGTTGCATCATATTTTATGACTTGCACATCTTACTTGATTAAATGTGCTATTTACTTAGTTAGTAGTAATAATGGTTAAAGGAGTTAAATGATTAATTTGAAACTTTAGGGTCCAAAGTGTAACTTTAAAGTTTATGGGTTTAATTGTTAGAAATGGAAGTTGAAGGACTTGGGTGAAAGTTGAAAGAGATAAACTTAAAAGTTATCCCCACCTCTTCACATCTCTGCGTAGGAAACATACACACACACTAAATTTAATTTCTCCATTTGTGCTCTGGGTTGAAGAAGAAAAGAGTAAGTATTCCTCTTATATTATTTTCCTTATTTTTTATTACTATTCCCTTTTAAAATCTAATTATAGTAAAATGTTCAGGGCG
The DNA here is from genome assembly GCA_026119855.1 of Campanula takesimana. Lineage (NCBI taxonomy): Eukaryota > Viridiplantae > Streptophyta > Magnoliopsida > Asterales > Campanulaceae > Campanula > Campanula takesimana. The sequence goes on along the minus strand of JAOWBW010001152.1, from coordinate 90,332 downwards.
TTGAGTAGGCCATTTCTACCCGATCAAAATATATTTCATTTATATTTTCCCCGGAATAGGTAAGTTACTAATTCCCCTTTAAATGTTAAAATGGTCATATATGTTATACTTGATACTTGTACTTGTTATTTTTGTGATTTGGATAATATTTGTGATACTTGTAATTTTGGGACAAAGGGAGTATAATTATACTGGGTAAGTGACTTGGTTTGTATGCAAGGATGTATATGGAGTATGTTTATATACCTGAGAATGTTAGTATAAGTGTTTGAAAGTATACTCCTACTCGTGGGACGGTAAAATATTAACTTGAACTAAATGTTAAATAAGTACATTATAAAATTTATACTATTAATCATGGGATGGGGAAATGAATGAAAGTATCCCTAAATGAGTATACTAGTCTATTAGAAAAATTATACTTATACTTTTGGGACGGTAAAATATTGGAATGGAATAAAAAAAATTATTCTATTATTTGTGGGACGGTAAAAAGAATGAAATAAAATTTAAAGTAATGTTTTGGGATGGTTGTTGCACTCCTGGTAATAGTATAAGTGTTAGTAAGTTATACTCCTACTCGTGGGACGGATGAATTTGATTTGCAGGAGAAATTGTGAATTCTGAGTCAGGCTTGTGGGCGACCGCCCAGAATGGGGTTAGGAGACCGCCCACAAGTACTGAAAGGTTTGGTTTGGGACAGAGTATAGTGGGCGACCGCCCAGTCTGGTTTGGGCGACCGCCCATAATTTCTAAAAGTTGAGTTGTTTCATTTCAAGTGATTTAAAGTTCAATCTTGGTCTAGGTCTTAGGTGATATCCTAGAGTACCTAGAGGGTTATTGTGGAACATCCTAGTGTTTGAAATTGGTTTCTTTGTGAACATATGAGTTGTGGAATTTGACTAAATGTTAATTGGATTTGGTTGAACATCTTTTGGTGTGGTTTGGATTGGTTCATCTTTGTGATGTGTTTGGCTTGGTTCCCTACTTTGGAATCATTGCCCCCGGTTGTTGTTTAAGCAAGTATTTATTACAGTGCTTTGTTTGAAAATCCAGCTGGTTTTATGTTATCGAGTGGAGGTGGAAAGGATTATAGTGGCATACAGTCAAGTTCACTATAAGGCTTTTCCACTGGACCTTTTTTATCGAGTGAAGGTGGAAGGATTATAGTGGCACACAGCTAAGTTCACTATAAGGCTTTTCCACTGGGCCTATTTTCCCCAGTCCAGATTGGCCTTGGATGGGATGAGTTAGCTCCCTCGAGTGAGCATTTGGGTTATGACTTTGTGTCATATTTCCCCTGTTGTTACTTTGGTTCTTATGGTTATGGTTTGGTTTTCGGGATCCCGGCTTCAGCTCTTTGATACTGCTCAGTTGATACCTCTTAGATGGTTATATGTTTGATTCGAGAACCTTGGCTAATGTTCTTTCGGTAAACCTTGACTAAGTATCCACTTATGAGTGTTTATTCCGCTTTATGTGTGGTATGATGAGTTGGTCGTTATTTCCAATCGGTATGGGATGGTTGGCGATAGGGAGCCTCTCATGTTATGTTCTTACTTGCTACATGATTGTTTATTGGTATTGATCTTTATGATTATCATATCAGCATGTAACGTAGTTGCATTTTAGTAGCTTACTGAGATTCATTCTCACCCTTTATTTGTTTACTGTTTTAGATAAAGGCGAGTCCAGGGAATAGGACACTTTGGCACGGGAGGACGTTACAGTGGTAAGAGTTGGGATTTGTTTTGTAAAGGCTACATCACTTAGATGTAATACCTTTTGGGTAGAGTTTCCGTGACTTCATCATTTTGTAACACCATTATTTTGAATAATGTTGGTGTATGTACATTTGTATAAAAGTTTGTAAGCCTGCGGGCTAAGTACTTTCGTTGTGAAAGCTGTTTGTAAAGTTTGTTTGAAAGTTAAATTAAGTCTTTGAACTTCGAGTGTGGATTTTGTTAAACTTTATGAAAGTATATTTCGAAAATTTTTCAAAAGTGCTTTATAACGTCTTCCACTCGTGTCCCGAGCGTGGGGCCAAGTAGGACCACGGGTCTGGGGCGCGACAGTTGGTATCAGAGCTAGGTTGTAGATGGTCTAGAATGACTATGTGACCTAGGAGGGTAGTTGTGTAGAGAATGGGTAACGTTGAGGGTTTTATGCAGGTACTTATTGAAATGGTTGGGACAGAAGGAGATCAGTCTGGGCCTTTAGGGCAGGGTAATGTTAGAGAAGAGGTTCGAATGATGTTCCAAGGTATGTTTGAAACTGCAATGAAAGCAATTAACGACATAGTTGAGTGTAAAAGCAAGGTTGAAGCTTCAGATGTGACAAGATAAGGAGGACAGTCAAAACCACAACATCAGTATGGCGATAATAGAGGATCTCAGGGTACATCTTCGCAACTTAGAGGATCTTCTCAAGGACCACAGAAAATCAGAAGTCAAGTTAAAGGAGTATGTAGTTATTGTTGGAGGGAAGGACACTTAGAGGAGAAATGTTGGAAGAAGCAAGGTAAATGTATGAGATGTGGTCAGTTGGGTCATTTTTAGAAGGATTGTCCAAGAATGAAGAATAAGGCATTGGGAAGTGTTGTCAGGTCTTCTCAGGGCCAGAAGAGGGATTCTTCAGGGAAGCTTAAGGAGCAGGATCGTGATTTTGCCATCAATCAACAACATATCTCCGATTCTGCTAATGTGATTGGAGGTATGATTTATGTGTCTAGTTTGAGAGCACGAGCACTTATAGACCCTGGTTATTCGCATTCTTATGTGTCTGTGCATTTTGCTTCTCGGTTGCATTTGTCTTCTGAGTCTCTACCTTATGTGTTAGAGGTATCTATACTAAGGGGGAGTGTTTGGTGATTGATAGAGTGTTGTGCACTTGTGATGTGCAAATTTATGAGCATGTTTTACTTGCTGGTTTAGTTATTTTGCCATAGCAAGATTTTGATATTATTGTGGTGGATTTTTATATGTTAGTGTGCTTTAATTAAGCATGGTAGATATATGTGTTGGGCATTCATGTTATTTATGCATCAAAGTTTAAAAATTGTTATCAGAAGGGTGTGCCGGGTATTTAGTTTATGTGGTTGGTAGTAGAACGTCTACATCTAAATTGGAGGATTGATCATTTCTTTGTGAGATCTCAGATATATTCTTTATTGAGTAGTACATGTTACTTAAGGAGAAAATTGGGTTATATTGAGTTGTTACAGTATAATGCTACAGTGCTAATATCTAGTTTAATATACCTATAACATCGGTTGAGTTAAAGGAATAGAAGATTCAGCTTGAGATATTTCTTGATAAGGGATTCATCACGTTTAGTATATCTTCGTGGGATGCATCAGTATTGTTTATTATGAAAAGGTATGATACTTTGCGATTGTATATTGAATACTAAGAGCTCAACCAGGTGACTATAGCGAATACTTGTTATCTTATATGGGTGATATATTTTATCAACTTCAAAGATCAATGGTTTATTCAGTGTTTGACTTGAAGTGATTATTATCAGTTGAAAATTTAAGATGGGTATATTTCAAAGACGGCTTTTCATACCAGGTATGGGCATCATAAATTTGTGGTTATATTGTTTGAATTAACAATTGCTCCAGTGGTATTGTTGGATATTCTGAATTATATCTGTAACCATAATTGGATTTCTTGAGAGAAGCAACGGGTTGTGAAATCAAGGTATTATGTCTTCTTATTAGCGGATATATTATATTGAGGAAGTTTCAATACAGGCATAGATATTGGTCGTTTAATTATGAAAGCAACAGTATGTACGTGGCTTGTTGGGATTGGCATGATATTGTTAGAAATTTATTGATGAATTTCTAAGGTAGCTACACTGTTAACTAATTGACACAGAAAGATATACTTCCTCGATGGATTGATAAGTGTGGAATGAGTTTTGATTATTGAAACAAGGGTTAATAACAACTTCAGCATTTATATTGCTTAGTGGATTTGATTAGTATTACAATTGTCAAGAGGGTATGACCGTGTTACTATTTTCTAATGGATATATCGAGTTTTACCATTATAGTGGATCTAATCAACTCATTGTTCATGATGATGCCTCGAAGCGTGATTGAGATGTTTATCCATTCAGAATTGTATGGCAGTTATGTATGCTTCGAGAAGATTGATTCTTTATGAACAAAGTTATCCTCACCATAACTTGAGGTTGATTGCGATTATACATTCATTGCATTAGTAAATGACTTTTATAGAGCCATATTTGAAGTGTCTACCGACCATGAGAGTTGAAGTAATCATTTTCATCAGGAAAGCTACACTTGAGACAATGCAAGTAGAGTATTATGTTATATCATTCAGGAAAGACAAATATATTAGAGGATTCCTTGACTTATAGATCATGTTTGATAACACTAAATGGGGGAAGGTTAGAGGAATTGACATCTTGGAGTCCTTATGAGTCGAGACATGTGATGATTTTGCGATTGTGAAAGCTTTAAGTTTCTACTCTATTGAATGATTTCAACTATAGAAAATTACTAGTGGAATGAACGATGATAGACAACACGATTTTGTTCATTGCTAGTGATGGAACTTTAACTTTTATAGCAGAGTATATAGTCGACACTTAGTGGAACCAACATGCATAATGGAATTCAACTACCGGTACTTGAAGAGATACACAAGACCAATTTAATTATGAATCCGAGTAAATGTAGAGTATTGAGATAAATTTGAAGAGTTACATTTGATTTGTTTGATACGAGAAATTCTAAGCATTTAACTAAGTCCTTGAGCTGCGAATAATCTGGAAGTAAAATATCAGTGATCAGTTGGTTTATGACAAGCCTTTGGGATTTAGTACGGGTTTTCATCCTCAGACAGATGGTCAGTCAGAAAGAACCATTCAGATTCTCGAGGATATGTTGAGAACTTGTTCAGTTGATTCTTAGAATTCGTGGGATATACCTTTACTTCTCATGGAGTTTGCTTAATATATCAGTTCTTTTGAGATTTTGGGAAGAGTTGGAGATTGGGCTTATCATCTTGTGTTACTTCCTTCTCTTGACAAGGTTTATAATGTGTTCCATGTGTCGATGCTACGCAAATCTGTTTATGATTCTTATCATGTATGTCTAAAGTTTTAGAGGATATTGAATTGAGTAAGTCTTAGGAGAAGCATTCAGTTCAAGTGATTGATTCTAGAATTCAAGAGTTGAGAAACAAGAGTATTCCGCTTGTTAGAATGGTATGAAGAAATCATAATGTGAAAGAATCTACTTGGAAGTTTCGAAATTGGAATGGAAAGGAAATACCCTTGGTTATTTGATTCGTTTGGTAAGCTACCCTAAAATTCGGGACGAATTTTCTTTAAGGGGGAGTGATTGTAACGACCCCAAAAACCCGTCCCTATTTATTTTAAATTTTGGGAATTTTAATTTGACATTATGTGTGCATTTTATGTGTTGCATCATATTTTATGACTTGCACATATTACTTGATTAAATGTGCTATTTACTTAGTTAGTAGTAATAATGGTTAAAGGAGTTAAATGATTAAGTTGAAACTTTAGGGTCCAAAATGTAACTTTAAAGTTTATGGGTTTAATTGTTAGAAATGGAAGTTGAAGGACTTGGGTGAAAGTTGAAAGAGATAAACTTAAAAGTTATCCCCACCTCTTCACATCTCTGCGTAGGAAATATACACACAATAAATTTAATTTCTCCATCTGTGCTCTGGGTTGAAGAAGAAAAGAGTAAGTATTCCTCTTATATTATTTTCCTCATTTTTTATTACTACTCCGTTTTAAAATCTAATTATACTAAAATGTTCAGGGCGTTGAGTAGGCTATTTCTACCCGATCAAAATATATTTCATTTATACTTTCCCCGGAATAGGTAAGTTACTAATTCCCCTTTAAATGTTAAAATGGTCATATATGTTATACTTGATACTTGTACTTGTTATTTTTGTGATTTGGATAATATTTGTGATACTTGTAATTTTGGTACAAAGGGAGTATAATTATACTGGGTAAGTGACTTGGTTTGTATGCAAGGATGTATATGGAGTATGTTTATATACCTGAGAATGTTAGTATAAGTGTTTGAAAGTATACTCCTACTCGTGGGACGGTAAAATATTAACTTTAGTTAAATGTTAAATAAGTATATTATAAAATTTATACTATTAATCATGGGACGGGGAAATGAATGAAAGTATCCCTAAATGAGTATACTAGTATATTAGAAAAATTACACTTATACTTTTGGGACCGTAAAATATTTAAATGGAATAAAAGAAAATTATTCTATTATTTGTGGGACAGTAAAAAGAATGAAATAAAATTGAAAGTAATGTTTTGGGATGGTTGTTGCACTCCTGGTAATAGTATAAGTGTTAGTAAGTTATACTCCTACTCGTGAGACGGATGAATTTGATTTGCAGGAGAAATTGAGAATTCTGAGTCAGGCTTGTGGGCGACCGCCCAGAATGGGGTTAGGCGACCGCCCACAAGTACTGAAAGGTTTGGTTTGGGACATAGTATAGTGGGCGACCGCCTAGTCTGGTTGGGCGACCGTCCATAATTGCTGAAAAGTTGAGTTGTTCTATTTCAAGTGATTTAAAGTTCAATTTTGGTCTAAGTCTTAGGTGATATCCTAGAGTACTTAGAGGGTTGTTGTGGAACCCCCTAGTGTTTTAAATTGGTTTCTTTGTGAACATATGAGTTGTGGAATTTGACTAAATGTTAATTGGGTTTGGTTGAGCATCTTTTGGTGTGGTTTGGATTGGTTCATCTTTGTGATGTGTTTGGCTTGGTTCCCTACTTTGGAATCATTGCCCCCGGTTGTTGTTTAAGCAAGTATTTATTACAGTGCTTTATTTGAAAATCCAGCTGGTTTTGTGTTATCGAGTGGAGGTGGAAAGGATTATAGTGGCACACAGTCAAGTTCACTATAAGGCTTTTCCACTGGACCTTTTTTTTATCGAGTGGAGGTGGAAGGATTATAGTGGCACACAGCCAAGTTCACTATAAGGCTTTTCCACTGGGCCTATTTTCCCCAGTCCAGATTGGCCTTGGATGGGATGAGTTAGCTCCCTCGAGTGAGCATTTGGGTTATGACTTTGTGTCATATTTCCCCTGTTGTTACTTTGGTTCTTATGGTTATGGTTTGGTTTTCGGGATCCCGGCTTCAGCCCTTTGATGCTGCTCAGTTGATACCTCTTAGATGGTTATATGTTTGATTCGAGAACCTTGGCTAATGTTCTTTCGGTAAACCTTGACTAAGTATCCACTTATGAGTGTTTATTTCCGCTTTATGTGTGGTATGATAAGTTGGTCGTTATTTCCAACCGGTATGGGACGGTTGGCGATAGGGAGCCTCTCATGTTATGTTCTTACTTGCTACATGATTGTTTATTGGTATTGATCTTTATGATTATCATACCAGCATGTAACGTAATTGCATTTTAGTAGCTTAATGAAATTCATTCTCACCCTTTATTTGTTTACTGTTTTAGATAAAGGCGAGTCCAGGGAATAGGACACTTTGGCACGGGAGGACGTTACAGTGGTAAGAGTTGGGATTTGTTTTGTAAAGGCTACATCACTTAGATGTAATACCTTTTGGGTAGAGTTTCCGTGACTTCATCATTTTGTAACACCATTATTTTGGATAATGTTGGTGTATGTACATTTGTATAAAAGTTTGTAAGCCTTCGGGCTAAGTACTTTCATTGTGAAAGCCATTTGTAAAGTTTGTTTGAAAGTTAAATGAAGTCTTTGAACTTCGAGTGTAGATTTTGTTAAACTTTATGAAAGTATATTTCGAAAAATTTTCAAAAGTGTTTTATAACGTCTTCCACTCGTGTCCCGAGCGTGGGGCCAAGTAGGACCACGGGTCTGGGGCGCGACAAGTCCTTCTGGGTCAGAAATCCTATAAATAGGTGACCTCATTTCATATTTGACAACAACTCTCTCCCCGAGTTCCACATTAATCGTTCTCATAACGTGCCTAGAGCATACAACACCAACATGCACTGCAGTCTGTAAAGACTTGGTTAGGAAAGTGTTTCTCAATGAAAGATATGGGAGAAGCCGTTTACATCCTTTGAATAAGGATCTATCGTGATGGATCTAAAAAAAATGATTGGTTTGAGTCAAGATACATATATTGACAAAGTTTTTAAGAGATTCCGCATGGAAAACTCTAAGAGAGGAAATTTGCCAGTAGGTCATGGCATAACTCTAATCAAGAATCAGTGTTCTAAGACAACTGATGAGCGTGAGAGAATGATTGGAATCCCATATGCTTATGCTATTGGATCCATCATGTATGCCATAATATGTACTAGACCCGATGTCTCGTATGCTTTGAGCATGACGAGCAGATACCAATCAGATCCTGGTGAGAATCACTGGATTGCAGTCAAGACGATTCTAAAGTACTTGCGAAGGACTAAAAATTTGTTCTTGGTGTATGGAGGTATGGAAGATGATCTTGTTGTAAGTGGTTACATAGATGCAAGCTTCCAAACCGACAAGGATGATTCTAGATCGCAATCTGGATTTGTATTTGTGCTTAATGGAGATGCTGTTAGCTGGAAGAGTTCTAAGCAAAGTACCGTAGCAGATTCTACAACTGAAGCTGAGTATATTGCTGCATCCGATGCTGCTAAAGAGGTTGTTTGGATTAAGAAGTTCATTGGTGAACTAGAGGTGGTTCCTGGCATTGCTAATCCAATAGACCTTTATTGTGATAATAATGGTGCTATTGCTCAAGCAAAGGAACCTAGATTGCATCAGAAATCCAAACACATACTTAGGCGTTTTCATATCATTCGAGAGATCATTGATAGAGGAGACATAAATATATGCAGAGTACCAACTGATGATAATATTGCAGACCCATTGACAAAGGGTCTTCCGCAAGCGAAGCATTATGGTCATGTTAGGTCTATGGGTATTCGATACATTAATTAGGCCTAGTGCAAGTGGGAGATTGTTGGTGTTATGCCCTAGGCATGTTGTTTGTAAAATTAATGTTATTATTTATAAAGATATTGAATGTTTGATTATTATATCTTTTGCATATTTATTATAATAATCCTCGTCCCTGATAATTATGATTAATTATTAGTATAAGTTTAATAGATAATCATATGATGATTATGGTGTATGGGATACAATTAGACTTATGGGTATTTGTTGGAGAACAAATACTGGACTGACCCCTATGAGATTTATGTCATGGTCACAATGTCATAATTAAGTCTCATATAGTTATATCACTGGAATCTCTAGACCTGAGGTTATTACAGTCTTCCACATGATGAACATTACGTTTGACATATTCAAACGTTATCCCTAACCGGATAGCTATAAAGAATATGATTGGCATAATCGGAATCATGTACGGAAGAGTAAGAAGCCAAGATAGGATTTGTTCCTCATCAAGAGAGATGTCAAGCTTTGGCCACTCGATGAATGGTATTGATGAAATGCATGGCCATGCTCAAATGAGATTTGCATTATCAATACATTCGGGATCGAGAAAGCATTGAACAAAGTAAGTTGACCATTGACCATGGCTTACGTTCAATAGACATCGTGCAACAAAGAGATTGTGTTATGTTCTATTTTAGGAAACTTTGGATTTCAAAGTTATACTAACTGGGTAGTCATAATGGCTTGCTAGAGTCCGCTTATGACTTACGAGGTTTGACTGGTTCGGACTCGTTGCCAACATAGTATAATCCTATTGGGTCACTGTTAGTACCCGACCTGAAAATGAGTTTATTAGGACTTTCCCAAAAATACAAGGACTTTATAGGAATTAGAAACCTTGCAAAGACTTGTCCCGGATTCCCGAAATACCTCATTTATGACAAAATCTATCAAAATAGGTAATAAATGGTTTCCTTAAAACCATGCAGAAACCCTAGCTTGAAAATCACGTCAGCCTGCATCCTTGGCCACGCGGCCAACCTTGCTGCGCCTCCGACCTTGGCCACGCGGCCACTCTTGTCATCGGCTTAAGTCATGGCCAGGCGGCCAACCTTGCTCCGGATGATCCTGACCATCAGATCTTCCCCTCAGTTTACTATATAAACCAATCTCAGCCTATTGGTTTAAGGATTCCGATTTTGAGAGCTCTAAGCCCGAATTTTGGAGTTCTTAAACACTATTTTGCTCTCTAATTAGCATTCAAACCTCCAAGGAGATCAAGGTTTATTTCTTGCCAACATAGGTAAGTTTTCTAACTTTTTCTTCATGTTCTTGCATCATTTTTAATGTAGATCTTTTATATTCATGTTCTTACATGTTTATTCATAGTTTCTTCATGTGCTTTGCATGTTCATTCATATGTTCATAATATGTTCTTCGCGTGTTCATCATATTCATAGATTAAAGCCTTATTTATGCTATCTTTAGGGTTGCGATCTTCATAATTACATGTTATTTCATAGCCGATGATGATCTAGGGTTCATCAACCCAAAGATGATCTAGGAACTATTTCTAAACCCTAAACATTAGGTAATTACTCCCATGATCAATAATCCTCCCATGATGAATGTGATGAATGTTCATTGAGATCTAATCGATGGCATAGTAATTATTCTAGGATGTGATCATCCTGCATGTTTCTTTCTCCTCCCTCTTCATTATGCATGATCCCTATTCTACTGCCTATTCTAAATTCTGGTGCGAACTACGGTGACCTGAGCTTCTCACATTGAGAGGAACGTAGGCAATCTTCGGATCCGGTCTAAATCACTAACACACTACTAACAGATTCATCATGATAGAAAGACCGATCATTCGGGCAATAGGAGTGATAACGTTCAATATTCTTCTCTTGTTGTAATTTGACCCCCGAACCCACTAAAAATGATTTTTTCAATGTTTTGGCTTTAATTAAAACGGCGTGGCGACTCTCATAATTTTAATGTCGTTAAGAATATTCCTTTTGTAAATAAAAATAATCACAAGACACTTCCCATGCGTCGCTTCATCGGAAAGGGGTATTCACAGTGGCGACTCTGCTGGGGACTGCTTTGAAACTTTTTCAAACTTAGTGGGTCTAACTTTCGTCACATCATGATGCTTGCCATGTTTACACATGCACACACTTTCCATGTCTACACATGCACACACTTGCCATGTTTATACATGCACGCACCTGCCATGTTTACACATGCACACACCTGCCATGTTTACACATGCACCCTACACACACTTGCCATGTTTACACATGCACACACTTGCCATGTTTACACGTGCACCTCACACACACTTGCCATGTTTACACATGCACCTCACACACTTGCCATGTTTACCCATGCACCCTACACACACTTGCCATGTTTACACATGCACACACTTGCCATGTTTATACATGCACCTCACATACTTGCCATGTTTACACATGCACCCGTGCACCCCGCAATGTTAATACTTGTACTTTGTTGATACTTGTACTTTGTATATACCTTGTATCCTTGTACCTTTGTTATTTTCGTCTTAGTATTAGGGTCAAACAAAACTCTGTTATGCTCCCTTGTACATTATTTTCCTTCTCCTGCATTGCATTGCATAGCATCATTCAAACATTCAAAACTTCTCTCTTTTCTCCTTAAAAAGAATTAGTTTCTTGCCACACACTACCACTAGTCCGTGTCTGCACTGCACAGGTCCCCATTACCCGGAGTATTCGATGTGCAGGAATTTGTGCGCTACTGCCGCCCTCTTTTCAAGTCACTCGTCTACTCCACTCACCGTGTACGTTCTGCGAGCGGTGGGAACCTTTTACCTTACCCGTGTCAACCCACACATAGAGATTAGGACACTCCTCGGACCACCCATTTAGGATGTAAATAAATGCAAAACTTTTCGCAAAATAAAATGTGCATTGCATCTAGGCGACCTCTAAGGTCCATCGCTCATCCGTTGGGCCATCATTGCGATCCATTTGGGTCTACCCTTCACCTTTGACCGCCTAGGTCAACCTTCTCAACCTTTGACCGCCTAGGTCAACCTTCTCAACCTTTGACCCCCTAGGTCAATCTTATCCGTTTAAGTCAACCTTTGACCCCTAGGTCAACCTCATTCGTCTTTTGACCTCTTAGGTCAACCTTTGACCCCATAGGTCAACCTTCTCCGCTCTTGACCCCTAGGTCAACCCTTACCAACTTTTGACCTCCTAGGCCAACCTTATCCGCCTTTGACCCCTTAGGTCAACCTTTGACCTCCTAGGTCAACCTTTGACCGCCTAGGTCAACCTTCTCAACCTTTGACCCCCTAGGTCAACCTTAACACCTTTTGACCTCTTATGTCAACCTTTGACCCCCTAGGTCAACCTTCTCCGCTCTTGACCCCCTTAGGTCAACTTTTGACCCCCTAGGTCAATCTTATTCGTCTAAATTAACCTTTGACCTCTTAGGTCAACCTTTGACCCCTAGGTCAACCTTCTCTGCTCTTGACCCCCTTAGGTCAACCTTTGACCCCTAGGTCAACCTTATTCGTCTAAATTAACCTTTGACCTCTTAGGTTGACCTTTGACCTCCTAGGTCAACCTTATCAAACCTCTAACCCGTCTAGGTTGAGCCTTAACCCGCTTAGGTCAACCTACCCCCTTTTTTGATCTTTCTGGGACAATTTCCAACCTCCTTAGGTCAACCTACCCGAATAGGTCACCCTACTCACCTTTTGGACCCATCTAGGTGAACCAATCCTCATTTGACCCACCTAGGTCAAACCATGTTTGTCCCGCTTAGACCATCCCATAGGCAAACCGCTACAACCCGCTATCTTGATTCATTCACAATATAGGTCAATCCAACCCTTCTCATTTAGGTCGACCTATCCTTTACCCATCTAGGTCAACCCACCATCATCGACGCATTCTAGCTTGAACCACTTCTTGTCTCAAACCTTAGGTCAAACCTTAGGTCAAATTTAGGTCAAACCTTAAGTCAAACCTTACCCGATTCCTATAGGTCTTCCTCACCCATGCTTGACCAAGGACCGAGTCATCTCCCTCTTTTTGACCCCTGTAGTCATCTCTCACCTCTTTTTAAAAGTCTAACTTGATTCGAACTACGGCGACCTGAGCCTCTTATTGTGTGGGGCCTCTCCCTCATGATAAGGGGAACGTAGGTAACTTCGGCCCGGTCAAACTTTCAATTTTTTACCAAAATGCATTTCAAAATGTGGAGACCGACTCTTTTCCAAAAAATGATTTTATAACGATGCCTTGTCATTAATTATAAAAGACATAATTCCCCCACAACTATTGTAGATCCTGCATCATGTCTGTTGAAAGGAACATCGAAATTGCAAATGAAGCTATTACCCAAGGTCTCGAGACAACTCTCCACACCAATACTGATCTCAATGAGCAAGCGCTCCATTTCGAGACCATCCTCAACGAGCAAGAAACCCTCTTCCGGACCGCTCTCGACGAACAAGAAGCCTACCTTGAGACTGTCCTCCTCAAGCAAGTCGATCGCTTTCAAAAAGAGATGTGCAAGGCTCTAAAGGACACCGAGAAGCGCCTTCACTCAGATATTTATTGCATTTATGATTACCTAGGCCGAGTTCTCCCTCTTACTCAATTTCAACACCCGTACGCTCCTCAAATGTACGGGCCGCCACAGACTGTCCCCGTCGGGATGCCTCCTATGACTACTCATCAACAAGGGGTGCCGGTGTAGACACCCCGCCTTGGACCGCTCACCACGATTGCACATTTGATTTTGTGTTTCTCCCCATTTTAAGTATTTCTCGTTAGTTTCTGTCACTTCCGTTAAGTTCCTGACTGACTTCGTTAAGTCCAGGGACTAAACTGAATGACAGGGCTGACTTTCTAGTCCATTCTGTCAAAATTGCCTTCTCTGAGTCGCGCGCCTCCGACAGGAGGAGCCAGGCGCGCGCGCCTCCCGCCCCCAAAGCAGGAAGCGCGCGCCTCTGGTCGTCAGTTACAGATTTCTGGCCAGGATTCCCTCCCTTGCTCAATTTACAAGATTTTGCCCGGGAAGGATTTCTTGGTGACTGAGTTTTGGCACCAAAAACACCCCTCTTTCACCTATAAAAACCTCTCTTTACCTCCATTTTCAAGGATCGAAAACTAGACATAAAATCACTTTCTAAAGGTTCTCCAAGGATCTCATCAAGCAACATTTGAAGTTCTTCAAATTATAGGTAAAAGTACATCGTTCCTTTCTTTTCTACTTCATCTCCTCTCTCTCTTTTACTTTAATCAAATGTGCAATCACCCAAATCATTTTGGGACATGACTCTAATGATCACCTCATCTCATTGAGGTTGGTTAAAGAGTTATCTCCTACATTCCAAATCCTATTTTAAACCCCCTTTTTTATGACTTAAAGAAGAAGAAGAAGAACATTTTTATTCATGTAGATTTTGAACAAGCAAGACCAACTTAAGTTGGGCGAGATGGGTGTTTCGGTACTTCCCATCTCGTAACCTAACCCCCGAACCTCAAAACAAAGAATCTCTGTTTTCGTAATCAAACTTAGGCTACAATCAATAGGTTTTTCTTATGTTCCTCAAAACATATGTGGCGACTCTAAAAACAAGTTAGGCATCCTAGGACAACCCGCGCGCTCGAGCCTAAAGCCGCGGTTTTTCCACCCGGGGTATCTACAGTGGCGACTCCGCTGGGGACTATTTGAGGGTTAAACTTGCATTCTGATCGAAATCTACATCTTTTCTGGGCATTCTGTTTCCTGATGGGGGAGGCACGCGCGTCTGACCTTTTAAGCCTAAGGCGCGCGCATCCCGCATCAGGAACCAGAATCGCCCACTTCTTCATGTTCTTCATCTTCTTCTTCTGTTATTCTGCACTAATCACTTCTGCAGGGGTTACAATATGAATATAGGACCAGGGCAATCCCCTGAGTCCAAAGTCTGACATTCTGACAGGTGTGCCCCAGAAGCGCGCGCCTCCCATAAGCATTGCGCCATGCGCGCGCGTCCCATATCAGCACCCAGAGGCGCACGCTTCTGGGTTGGTTTCTAGAACAGAGACATGTTTCAGTGACTGAGCAGAACAGTGGGGTGTGGGCACAGTTGCCTGCATCAGAACAGAATTGAACCCTCGGACTGTTTTAATTTTGTGTTTTATTTACCGGTCACACGGGTGATTCGGGAGTTGTAATTTTATGTGCTTATGTGTTTTGTGTGTTTTTTTTCTTTCTTTTCAAAAAAAAAAAAAAAATATAAACAAAAAATTTTTTTGTCACTTGTTAGACCTCACACTACATGCACATATTCCTATGAACTGCTCACTATCGAGTCGCACAAGTCCAACCCCAAACCCGTCGAGGCCCGTCCTAGAAAGTTTCAAGCTCCACCAGACCTTGGCTCTTTCGAAGCGGTAAACCTCAGCCCGTGGCGTAGTTCAAGACTACATGCCGGGGGTGACCTTTGAGCCTCATATTCAAGCCGAGCACAAACCACACAATTCTAGTTAGGGTCTAACACTCCGTGACTCAAGTCGGTTTCCATGTACCGAGATTTCCCTAAACTAACGTCTTCAAATCATACATGCCAACTTGTTGAAATGGACGCAATAAAAATCCGTTCCCAAAAAGTGGTTATTTTGGACGAAAATAAAAATCCGTCCCCGCATGTATGCTTTACTACATTAATTTAGTTTAATCCCGATACATGTAGGATTCACAAGCGCGATGGAATCCGATGAGTATATGGGACCGCGAGATGGTCTATATACTAGTGTGACGATTCCATTATTTTCTTAGAAACCCCAAAAGGGATTCATTCCCTCCGACTTATAAAAAAAAAAAAAAAAAAAAAAGAGTCTTTTCTTATGTGGTTCGAGTCGTGTGCCCAACTGTGTGTTCTAAGCCTCTTCATGGACCGCAAGTGTTACTCAAGACTGACAAGGGCCTCTTCTGCAATATAGGTTCAATTGGTACTTACAAAGTCTACCGGGATTCAGCAAATCGGTTAGTCTGTGAAGAGATCACTCCAACAGCTCCAACATCAACCATGACCGGCAGCAGCAACACCATGTCCCTCGAACAGCTCTCAACTATGGTCCAACTCCTTCAAGAGCAAGTCTCCACCCTTAACAAGAAGGCACAAAGCAAAGACGACATTTGGTAATCCCACCTCGACAGCCAAAGGGAGGCCCACGAGGCCGAAATGGAGCTAATGAAAGAAAAGCTCACCAACCTTGCCAAGGGAAAGAACAAGAACAATGATGATGAATCCGAGTGGACCGAGGGTTTGTTCAAAAGTCCGTATGTCAACACCCGCACCAAGAAAATGGGGGAACCAAGTTCCGAGAACAATGAGCCCAAAATGGTGGATTCTATCATGGCCTACATCGACCAAAAATTCAATGGGCGCAACATGGGGAAAGGTTCCGACACAAGCCTTTATCAATCATCCATCCTCATGAGTACTATGGCCGCTCTTCCCGATAAGTTCAAGATGCCCGACATAAGCAAATTCAAGGGCAACTTTTGTCCTATGGCTCACATTGAGACTTATATTTGGGCAATGGTTCCAAAGAAGGTCTCCACCAAGGTGATGGCTCAATGCTTTCTTCTCACTCTCGAGGGGGCGGCAAAAGATTGGTATGCTACTCTCCCGCTCATTGTCCGTCTTGATTGGGACTCCGCCATGCTTGCCTTCAAGAACCAATACCAAGGCAACACCACTCACCGGCCCACAAGGAAAGAGCTAGAGAACACTACTCAACGAGACAATGAGTCCTTCATCGACTTCACAAGGAGATAGAATGACAAACTCTCTGAAATTGTTGAGAGGCCGAACACAAAAGAGCAAATGGACATATTTCTCAAGTGTCTCAAGATTGATCTCCGCACTCACCTAAGTGGGGCTTGCCACTCCGACTTCTCCCAAATGTATGAGGCGGGGGTACGCATGGATGACTTGCTCAAGGAGATTAAGAAGACCACTCCTACTTACCGCTACAAGGCCGCTTCCAACCCCACAAAAGAGGCCTCGGTCAACACCGTCACTATTTACAAGGGGAATTACAAAAAGGTTCCTCCGCCTCAAGGGAAAAAGTCCCGAAGTGACCGTGTCTACACGCCTCTCCAAGGCATAACTCAAACCGAAGTGTTCGAGGTCCTCAAGGCAAAGGGTCAAGTCACACCCGTGCAAGGGTACCAACCCAAGACGATCAACTCCAATCATGCTCACCACAAATATTGTGGCTACCACCAATATAGTGGCCACACCACCGAGGATTGCTTCGTTCTCCGCAATGTCATTCAAGATCTCATAGATAAGAAAGAATTTGTAGTGACTAATGACGAGCATGTCAATGTAATAGAGATAGGAGAACTCGAGGGGACCACCCATTCAATCCCAATTGTGAATGGGGGCCCTAATGTTATGAATAAACTTGACAATTCTTGTTATGTAGTGACTTACGATGAGGTAATGAGGGAAGTACTAGAGAATAGGAAAAAGAAACAAGATGGGAACGTCAACATGCTAACTCGATCCGGTCGAGTCATAGCAAGCAACCCTTCCACTTCCGCACTGAGCTCCTCTTCTCAAAAGCCGCAAGCTCACAACGCTCCCGAAGATCCTCTACTTGTCCAACTCAAGAAAACTCAAGCCAACATCTCTATTTGGGACCTCATTGCATCCTCAAAGAAACACCGAGATCTTGTCATCCGCAATCTCGATGATACATCAGTTTCTCCCGATACTACTCCCGAGGACCTCACGGCAATGATTGGTCACATTCATTTTGGCAACGTCATCACCTTTGCCGATATGGACCTTCCACCGTTTGGTTCCGACCACAACGAAGCTATTTACCTCAAGGTACGAGCAAGGGGGAGGCCCGTCTCAAGAGTCTTAGTGGACGGTGGTTCCGCACTCAATCTCATGCCTGGTAGAATCATGGGCATACTGGGGCTTAAGGATTCTGATTTGAAGCCTTCTACTCAAGTAATCCGGGGTTATGACAGCACCGCCCGTACAGTCATGGGTATGATCGAAATAGACATTGAGTTTGGGAGCATGGTCATGTCCGTTCCATTCCAAGTGCTTGATATCCCGGCCTCGTTCAACTTACTGTTGGGTCGACCATGGATTCACAGTGCTAATGCCGTACCGTCAACTCTCCACCAATGTGTCAAGATCCGAAATGGTGATGAAATAGTGACCGTAATGGCTGAAAACATCACTATCCACAGAAAAGGTGAGCCCGTCCACCAAGTTCAGCATGGTCTACCAGACTCCACTCTCTCCGGCGTCTCAATCAACGCCATTGATAAAGAAGGGGAAACGGATCATGGACCCCCAGCAATCACAAAGTCCTCCGCATGATGAGGAATATGGACTACTTCCCTGGTTTAGGCTTAGGGAAATATCAGCAAGGAATCCTACATCCCGTGCAAGTCCCATTTGTCAAGAACACCTTCGGTTTGGGGTATGAGCCTTCCAAAGAAGACTTGAAACAAGAGCAAGCGATCAAGAACGAAAAGGCCCGAGCTCGTAAAGAAGGCCGTCGGTATGAAGTCCCTAATCTAAGGCCTTATCGCAAGACGTTGAATGGTTATTTTGTCCGCCAAGGGGAAGACGTTCCATACATGATCTTTCCCGAGCCGTGGGTTAACAATAAAGGTGTCAAAAAGCCCGGCCTCGAAATCTTCTCCGATTGTGAGGTCCAGATATCCGAAAGAGAACCAACTCCCATGTCGCCCCGTGATTGGTGGGGGAGGAAGATGACTATAGAGTCCGAGACATAAATCACCGTGGGGGAAGAACTGACAGATTTAGCCTCCATGTTTAAAGAGCTCGCCATGATGAATAAATGCCAAATTAACGCCATCCATGACACCGTCATCATGAACGAAACTATCAGTGAGATCCCGCCAAGCTCCGAGCCGATCAACAATTGGTATTCAACAAAAGGGCCCGTGGTATCCGAGGAATTCTTAGTCCAAGAAATGGGTTGCATACCCCGCACAGCAACAAAGGAAGAGCAGCTCACACTTACTTTCGAGTCCGAGAGTGTCTCTAATACCCTCACCCAAGAGGATTTGGAGGCCATAGCCGAGCGTGTGTTTCCTTTCTTTGCTAATGAAAAATTTGATATTTCTGAGTACCCTGAGATTGCAAACATCATAAATGATGAATTAACTAATAATGAACTTAACAAACAAGTTAATAACGATTCAAATTATGATGAAATAGACCACGAAAACACAACATACTTAAATGAACTTGCTCAACAAGTCCGTAGTCGTGGCGAGAATGGTCCAAAGGCTGGCGAAGAATTGCATGTTGTTAATCTGGGTACCGAAGAAGAGCCAAAAGAAACCAAGATTGGAAGCTTCTTCAAGGGAGACGACAGAGACAGATTGACTGCATTACTACGGGAGTTCGTGGATGTGTTCGCATGGTCATACAAAGACATGCCGGGTTTAGACAGAAAGGTAGCGGAGCACAGGATTCCGATCAGAGAAGATACCAGGCCAGTAAAGCAGAAGCTCAGAAAGATCAAGCCAGAATGGTATCTGCAGGTCAAAGAAGAGATTGAGAATCTCCTCAGTGTGGGTTTCATCAAGGTTATCGAGTATCCGACATGGATAGCCAACATTGTGACAGTCAGGAAGGCGAACGGCAAGGTTCGAGTTTGTGTAGACTTCCGGGATTTAAACAAAGCTTCCCCAAAGGATGATTTTCCACTCCCTAATATCGACATGCTAGTCGACTCCACTGCTGCCTACGAGGTCCACTCATTCGTGGATGGGTTCGCTGGGTACAATCAGATTCTCACGGCCGAGGAGGATCAACATAAGACAGCCTTCACAACACCGTGGGGTACCTTTTGCTACACAGTCATGCCATTTGGGTTAAGAAATGCTGGGGCTTCCTACCAAAGAGCCGTGACAGACTTGTTCCACGACATGATTCACAAAGAAATCGAGGTCTATGTGGACGACATGATCATTCACTCCAAAGGAACCGATGGTCAACACCTAATCGATCTCCGCAAGTTCTTCGAAAGGCTTCGTCAACACAAGATGAGGCTCAACCCTGCAAAGTGCACATTCGGGGTTATCCGAGGCAAAGTTCTTGGTTATATGGTCACTGAAAGAGGAATCGAAGTAGACCCCTCCAAAATCAAGGCAATCATTGACATGCCTCCTCCAAAGATGCAGAAAGAGATTAAAGGTTTCATGGGAAGACTACAATACATCAGTCGGTTTGTGCACCAACTCACTTCCATGTGCGAGCCAATCTTCAAGCTACTCAAGAAGAATGTGGCTCTAGAATGGACCGACGCGTGCCAAGAAGCCTTCGATCAAGTAAAGCATTACTTGACGTGCCCTCCTGTTCTAGTTCCGCCGCACAAGGAGAAACCTCTGTTGCTTTATCTCACTGTCAATGATGAAGCCCTAGGGGCTATGTTAGCACAAGAGCAACGAGAGTCCACAAAGGAGAACGCCATTTATTTTGTCAGTCGCCGATTCCAAGGAGGCGAAAAGAAATACTCTGTCTTAGAGAAGTCATGTGCAGCATTGGTTTGGGTCACTCAAAAGCTCAAACACTATATGGAAGCTTTTCCGATCAAGCTAGTAGCAAAGGTGGACCCGCTCCGCTACATCTTCGAGAAGCCTTTCATGTCAACAAGAATAGCCAAATGGTACTTCATGCTCGCCGGATATGATATCACTTACGTCACACTAAAATCCGTCAGGGGGAAAGTGTTCAGTGACCAGCTTGCCGAATTCCCGTGTGACGAAGTGAAGGGGGAAGATGTACAGTTCCCCGACGAGCATTTAATTTGTACTGCAACCGAGGAAGACAAGTGGCAACTTTTTTTCGATGGCGCCGCCAATAAACACGGTTTTGGTATAGGGGTATTGCTTGTCGATCCAAAAGACATCTACACTCCCATTGCCATACGCCTGGAATTCGAAGCTACCAACAACATTGCCGAGTACGAAGCATGCATAGCAGGGCTCGAAGCAGCTCTCGAAAGAAACGTCACGGAACTAGAAGTGTTCGGCGACTCTTTGCTCCTTATCAATCAGCAATCGGGTAAATGGCGAACCCAAGACCCGACTCTCCAACAATATGGTCAGCACCTTGAAGAACTGGTTGAACAATTCCAAGAGATCACTTTCAACTACCTGCCAAGGGATAAGAATCGCTTCGCCGATGCACTGGCCACTATAGCTTCATTAGTTGAAATGCCAAAAGGGAAAATGGTGAAGCCTTTCAAAATTGCTCGAAGGAACAGTCCGGCATATTGCATGAGTATCGAGATCAACGAGGTTCAAACAAACTCTCCGTGGTATTCGGATATCATGAACTTCCTCAAAGACGGCACTTATCCCGAGAACATCAATAAGAAGTCTCAAGCAGCTCTGCAAAGGTTAGCCTCTCGGTACGTACTGATTGGGGACCGAGTCTATAAAAGGCACCACGACGGGATCAATCTCATATGCGCCAATGAGACTGAAGCTCAAGAGATAATGTGTGAAGTGCACGAAGGAGAATGTGGACCCCACATGAATGGGTTATGCTAGTCAAGAAGATACTTCCCATTGGTTACTATTGGAGCACTATGGAACGAGACTGTATCGAGAAAGTCAAAAGGTGTGCCAAGTGCCAATTCCACGCTAATCTGCAACATGCTCCACCCTCACAACTTTACAACATGGTCACACCTTGGCCTTTCTCTTGTTAGGGGATAGACATCATCGGTAAAGTTCATCCTGCCGGAAGCAATGGGCAGTCATTCGTCCTAGTGGCAGTCGACTACTTCACAAAGTGGGTCGAAGCACAAGCCTATCGGACCCTCAACGCCAAGAAAGTGGCCGAATTTGTAAAGATTAATATCATGTGCCGATACGGCGTTCCTCATGAAATCATTTCCGACAACGGCTCTCACTTTGAGAAGGAAATGGATGCACTTTTGGTAGAATACAAGATCACCAAGCACAAGTCATCTCCTTACCGGCCCCAAGCAAATGGCGCAGTCGAAGCAGCAAATAAGACCATCGAGACCATCGTCAAGAAAATGGCCTCAACAGGAAGGGATTGGCCCGAGAAGCTACCATTAGCATTGTGGGGCTACCGCACATCCATACGGTCCGCAACAGGAGAAACTCCTTATGCATTGGTCTATGGTTCTGAAGCCGTACTCCCTATCGAACTTGAAGTCCCATTTCTACGGGTCCTCCTCGAGAATCAAGTCAACGAGGTCAACTGGATGCAAAGTCGATACGAACAGCTAGCCTTACTCGACGAGAAAAGGTTAAGAGCACTCGAACGCACGAGGGCATATCAGCAAAGGATGGCGAGAGCTTTCAACAAAAAAGTGAAGCCTCGAAACATCAATGTGGGAGATTTGGTCTTAAGACAACATCCTCCTAATGCCATGAATCCCCTGGGGAAATGGGGACCCCGATGGATCGGTCCGTACGTGGTCAAAAAGATACTAAGCGGTGGTGCAGTCTGGCTCATGGATTTAGATGGTGACCAGCTGCCAAAGGAGGTCAACCTCGACAAGCTTAAGAGGTTCTACGCTTAATAAACAAAGACCATTAAAAAAAAAAAAAAAAAAAACTCGCTCGCTAGGTTGAAAACCCGCAAGGGCGGCCTAGGCAAAAATTAGAGCACGTGCAAAAAAGAAGCCCGCTAGATTGAAAACCCGAAAGGGCGGTCTAGGCAAAAAACAGGGTGCACAACAAAAAAAAAAAAAAAAAAAAAAAAAAAAATGGTCTTTGTTTGTTTGAACTACGAAGACCTGAGCCTCCCAACTGGAGGAACGTAGGCAACCTTCAGGTGCGGTCTAAAACATATCAAAAATACCCAATTCACTTCAAATAACAAAATGCAATTTTATTCATTCAATGAATTATTCAAACCATTACAACGGATTTATTGAGCAACAAAAGACATCAAAATATTAAATCCTAAAACAAAGTGGTCTAATTGCAATCTCTTAGGGTACTAAGAAAAATCCAATTTTCTCTTAGCTTTCAAAGGACCACCCGATCGTCTCTCAATCCTTTTCTTCTTGGGTAACGAAGGAGCACTAATACGCATCGAAACCTTCTGTGTTGGAACACGTCTCCTAGCATAAAAGTCATCCAAAGGAGTACCGAAAGGGTCAGCGAGAATGTTACTCGAATCAGCAGCAGCCTCCCTATATCTCAAAGTGCTGCTAGGCTCAAAACCCTGTCCCAACAATCGGCACGAGCACATCAACCCAAGTGATGCCACGGTAAAGGGTGCCAAATAAATAGTCCAAGTAGCTCTCGGGAAGGAAGACACTCCCCCGATGCAGAGGAGCGAAAGCCCAACGATTGCGGTCATCTCCCCAAGCCGACTGAAGCTCACTCGAGAAGTCAGGACCCATGTAAGCAACTGGACGAAGCATTCCATCCCTCGGAAAAGGAATTGTCTGTTGGCGACCGAACTGCCGCAGAACCCGCTCTGGCTGGTAAAACGAAGAATCTCTCAAACCGGGTACAACCACGTGCTGAAAACCAAGAGTCCATTCCACAAAAGGACGAAGACCCCAAGAAGGAGGACACCACTCAACATCGACGGTCACCCTAGAGGCAAAGAATTTCTTCCAATCATCTTCAGATAAATCCCGGATCAACAACTTCCTCCTATGAACAGCAAAAGGAGACAAATCACCATCCGGAGAATAAATTCTGAAGTGTTCTCGGAGCCATATGGTCAAGAGCAAAGGGCTTCCCCGACACATCTTACCCGTCCTATGTAACTCATCAAGGCCGTGCAACGTCTCCCCTACAATAAGAGGGATTACACTAAATTGCTGCTCCTTAGCTTGCAAAATAATCTCAGCCAACTGCACGTCCGCAGTCCCGAAAGGTGTAACAAACAGTACTTCGCTGAAGAGACAAACGGCCATGGCATTTCTTTTGAAAGATTGAACCATCGGGTCCTCCGAGTGTAAACTGAAGAACATGGCAACTCAGTTATGTCAATCACGGTACCATGCAACATCTTCCTCAAGTCCTCAACGGGGAGATTCAGTAACCCAACCCAAGAGTCGATGGCACCACGGTGATATTTAGGGACGGCAATCCGACCGGCCAAAGGCATGCCAAGGATGGCCCCGAAATCATCAACAGTCGGCACCATTTCATTAGCTGAAAGGTTGAAGGTATGGCTGTCGCAATCCCAGAAAGCCGCGGCAGCTCTCAACAAATCCCAATCCGGCTTCAACGTCCGCAAGGTGAAAAGAATTCGGAACCCGAAATCTTTAATGAAGGCCTTCTTGGGATGGGTCTTGAAAGAATACACAAAAGTGTCCAAGTCCTTTTCATACGCACTAACGACCTTGGCATCAAGGGCAAAAGAATTGGAAGCCATGGAAAATGTTGATCACAAGTGAAGTTAAGAAATAATATGATGCTCAAAAATGGCAGAAAGGAGCTGTGAGAATCAAGTGGTCGAACAGAAGATGATATTATAGCTGTTGGGGGCTCTTTTGGTCAGCAAATGTCAAGCCCGGAATTCCGCCTCCCAGACGCGCGCGCCACCCGCCAGCAGTCTGAAGTGCGCGCGCGTCCCAAGCCTACATAATAAGGCGCGCGCCTCCCAGGTCTAAATCGCTTCAAGAAAAGAGCCTTGTCAGAGATCTCCAGCCTAAATCAAGACACTGTCCCGATCCTCGGACACCCAGTTGGACACACCTTTTTCTGGTCCACCCTTAAGGCATGTCAAAAATCG
This sequence comes from Campanula takesimana, assembly GCA_026119855.1. Classification (NCBI taxonomy): domain Eukaryota; kingdom Viridiplantae; phylum Streptophyta; class Magnoliopsida; order Asterales; family Campanulaceae; genus Campanula; species Campanula takesimana. The sequence continues at coordinate 65,569 of JAOWBW010001152.1, read as the reverse complement.
AAAGTAGGATAGAAACTCCCACTCAAAAGTAGCCTGTCCTCTTCAAAATTCCGAACTCCCTAAGTTCTGTCACGGGTGCCACAGCCCCCTCAAGAGTCAATCTCAACGTTCCATCCCCAGCAGGAACATTTTTCTGGTCGCGGTCAACTGTGCCCGTACCCCACAATTCAAAAAAGTCAAGTGTGACTCCAAATGGCACGAGACTTCAAAGCAATATTTCATCAAACGGATTCACTAACGGATTCGTCAACAAGGGTTCACCAACGGACTCATCCAAGGGATTCACTAACGGATTCATCAAACGGATTCACTAACGGATTCGTCAACAAGGGTTCACCAACGGACTCATCCAAGGGATTCCAACGGATTCATCAAACGGATTCACTAACGGATTCGTCAACAATCACCAACGGACTCATCCAAGCGATTCGCTAACGGATTCATCAAACAGATTCACTAACGGATTCGTCAACAAGGGTTCACCAACGGACTCATCCATCCTAACGGATTCATCAAACGGATTTAACGGATTCGTCAACAAGGGGACTCATCAAGGGATTCACAATTCATCAGATTCACTAACGGATTCGTCAACAAGGGTTCACCAACGGACTCATCCAAGGGATTCACTAACGGATCATCAAACGGGATTCGCCAACAAGGGTTCACAACGGACTCATCAAGGGATCACTAACGGATTCATCAAACGGATCACTAACGATTCAACAAGGGTTCACCAACGGACTCATCCAAGGGATTCACTAACGGATTCATCAAACGGATTCACTAACGGATTCGTCAACAAGGGTTCACCAACGGACTCATCCAAGGGATTCACTAACGGATTCATCAAACGGATTCACTAACGGATTCGCCAACAAGGGTTCACCAACGGACTCATCCAAGGGATTCACTAACGGATTCATCAAACGGATTCACTAACGGATTCGCAACAAGGGTTCACCAACGGACTCATCCAAGGGATTCACTAACGGATTCATCAAACGGATTCACTAACGGATTCGTCAACAAGGGTTCACCAATGGACTCATCCAAGGGATTCACTAACGGATTCATCGAACGGATTCACTAACGGATTCGTCAACAAGGTTCACCAACGGACTCATCCAAGGATTCACTAACGGATTCATCAAACGGATTCACTAACGGATTCGTCAACAAGGGTTCACCAACAGACTCATCCAAGGGATTCACTAACGGATTCATCAAACAGATTCACTAACGGATTCGTCAACAAGGGTTCACCAACGGACTCATCCAAGGGATTCACTAACGGATTCATCAAACGGATTCACTAACGGATTCGTCAACAAGGGTTCACCAACGGACTCATCCAAGGGATTCACTAACGGATTCGTCAACAAGGGTTCACCAACGGACTCATCTAAGGGATTCACTAACGGATTCATCAAAAGATTCACTAACGGCCTCATTCAAAACATTCAGCCGGCAGGTTCACCTAACGGATCATGCCACCCCCTCTATCAACAAAAGCCGCTCACACAGGGAGCGCACCACTATCTCTCGCAATTTCAAATTCCTGCTTCCATCGAGTCTTTGCCTTTTCTTGGTGATGTCCTCGGCGGGTGTTTTTAACTTTCGTCGACGCGTTTTGCTTTGCAATCCACGTCGCCGAGGGGATCTGTAGACACCCCGCCTTGGACCGCTCACCCCGATTGCACATTTGATTTTGTGTTTCTCCCCATTTTAAGTGTTTCTCGTTAGTTTCTGTCACTTCCGTTAAGTTCCTAACTGAATTCGTTAAGTCCAGGGACTAAACTGAATGACAGGGCTGACTTTCTAGTCCATTCTGTCAAAATTGCCTTCTCTGAGTCGCGTGCCTCCGACAGGAGGAGCCAGGCGCGCGAGCCTCCCGCCCCCAAAGCAGAAAGCGCGCGCCTCTGGGCGTCAGTTACAGATTTCTGGCCAGGATTTCGTCCCTTGCTCAATTTACAAGATTTTGCCCGGGAAGGATTTCTTGGTGACTGAGTTTTGGCACCAAAAACACCCCTCTTTCACCTATAAAAACCTCTCTTTACCTCCATTTTCAAGGATCAAAAACTAGACAAAAAATCACTTTCTAAAGGTTCTCCAAGGATCTCATCAAGCAACATTTGAAGTTCTTCAAATTATAGGTAAAAGTACATCTTTTCCTTTCTTTTCTACTTCATCTCCTCTCTCTCTCTTTTACTTTAATCAAATGTGCAATCACCCAAATCATTTTGGGACATGACTCTAATGATCACCTCATCTCATTGAGGTTGGTTAAGGAGTTATCTCCTACATTCCAAATCCTATTTTAAACCCCCTTTTTTATGACTTAAAGAAGAAGAAGAAGAACATTTTCATTCATGTAGATTTTGATCAAGCAAGACCAACTTAAGTTGGGCGAGATGGGTGTTTCGGTACTTCCCATCTCGTAACCTAACCCCCGAACCTCAAAACAAAGAATCTCTGTTTTCGTAATCAAACTTAGGCTACAATCAATAGGTTTTTCTTATGTTCCTCAAAACATAGGTGGCGACTCTAAAAACAAGTTAGACATCCTAGGACGACCCGCGCGCTCGAGCCTAATGCCGCGGTTTTTCCACCCGGGGTATCTACAGCCGGTACCTAAATCACCCTCAAAGACAGTTCGTGAAAGGAAGGACGAGCGCGAATTCGACGACTTGGGTATGCCGTTAGCCAAACTCTTCAAAAGTCTAGTTCAAGCCGGCAAGTTGTCTCCTTTGTTCAACTATGAACCAAGTAGGGTGAAGCAAGGCTTGGATCCCTCCAAACACTGCCAATACCACCAGTACATTGGGCATGACACCGAAGATTGCCTCCAATTGAGGAGAAAAATTCAAAGCCTCATTGACAGCGGAGCCATCACCCGCCAACGGAATACATGGGCATGGGCAAAAGAGGAAATTGGGGCTACCTCCTTTAAATAAAAGAAAAGAAAAGGGTCATTCAGTCTTCGTAGGTTCTAGAGTGTCCTTAGTCAAAAGTCCACCTTGGACGATTTTTGTTTCTTTAAGTAAAAGTCCACCCCGGACTAGTCAGTTTAAATCTTTTAGTTCCAATAAAAGGGTCTTTATTTCTTTTCTTTTCTCTCTAGACTTGAGACATAAGGTTGCATATATCAATTTCATGAAAATGTCTTATTCACCATTTTCGCTTGATTGCTATATCTTTATATGATGAATTAATCTTAATCTTACTCATTAATGACGACTCATTAAAAGGTAAATGGACCCACAAACCATTCACAGAACTAAGTAAACGATTAATCTCAAAATAACAAATGCTTCGATCAATGGGATGAACGAATCACTTTCTCTTCTCTCTACATTCTACCCCTATACACCTTCTCCCATACACTATCCTCATACGCCTCTCATCCCACCATTAGACCCCTTTTCCATACGGTCATGACAAAGAAATGGACTGAGGTTGCTCATCATCAAATAGGCACCCATGCTGCCACAATTCAAGAGGGATGTTTCTCCCATTCATGAGTATTACATGCCGATACACCGGGGTTGTCTGTATTCCATCGCAAATGCCAAATACACGAAGTTGTTTATACCATTCATAGGTGGCACGTGATGATCCGATGGAGCTCCGTCGATGAAGGACAAGGGGCTACGATGCCCGCCGCCAGCAAAAGCCGCTTGAACTAAAAGGAAGCTACTTCGCAATCAACAAATGCGAAAAACGAACAGGGGCTCGTCTTGCCCAATGTTTCATGTACAAATATAAAATGAAAGCTCGCTAGGTCGAACCCAAAAAGGCGACCCAGGCAAAAATTAGAGCATTGCACAAAAAGAAGCCGCTAGGTTGAAAACCCGAAAGGGCGGCCTAGGTAAAAAAAGGGTGTGCACAAAAAAATTAAAAAAAAATAGAAGGGGCTATCACCATGGAAAAGTAAAAGTCCCATTTTTCTTTCTTTTCTTGCAAAGAAGATAAACGGCAGCAACAACCCATAGTAACTACAAAGGAGCCATCCATTGCACCAAGCAACAACGGAGCACCCACTCGACGAGCAACAACTCACCGAACCTCACACCCCTAAAATCAAATCCAACCTCATCGTCAACCGTACAACCACTCAAAACCAAACGCAACCCACCTTGGGCCAACTTTCTTTCTTTCTTTTCTCCCACACATACCCACTGAAACCGACACATCGTCAAGCGGGTCATCCCCGAACTACGCGGACCTGAGCTTCTCACCTTGAGGAGAACGTAGGCAACCTTAGGGTCCGATCCAAAATATACACAACCCACCTCGTAGCCAATTTTCCTTCTCTTCTCTCTTGCCCCATATTTCTACTCCTGACTTCCTCACTCACAATTGATCAAAACATTTATTATTTCGAGACTACTTGTCTAAAACATAATCATAAGATGCATAACTAATCAACGAGGTCCATTCTCGAGCAATCAAATGAGAATCTTGAATAAAACAATTTTCAAATGTCTCGACAAGTCTTCCGTTCTACAATCTAGGAAAGAGCTAAACACTTACTTTCTGTCAAGCAGGGGCTTCCTCCGTTTTGTACATATATACACTCAATTGCCAAAGAGTCAAAATGTGAGTACTATCTATCTCTCTCTTACTCTCCCCAAAATGCCCCCGCATGTTTTCAAACAATTCTTTTTTCCTTTTTTGAGTCGACTGAATGATTTCAAAAAAAAAAAATGATGACGCAAAAGAGATGCCCGCTAGATTGAAAACCCGCAAGGGCGGTCTAGGCAGAAAAAAGGGTACGTCTTAAAGGAGGTAGGATACCCCGCTCTACACCCGTATCGAACTAGGGCTTCCCCAACAGAATGAGTCGACTATGTGGTTTCTCGGAGAATATCGAGGCTTCGACAAGCACATACTTAGAAGAAGGGCATCCCTCATCATCAAGCTCGACGTAGAATTTCTCAAAGGAGGAAGGGTGCCCGCTCACCAAATTAGATAATCCCCAACAGAATGGGTCGACTATGTGGTTTCTCGAAGAACATCGAGGCTTCAATAAGGATGTACCCCTCATCATCAAACTCTGCGCATGACGAACACTTTGAATTTGTTAGAATCATAACTAATTATAAGGCATCTTTATAAAATCATAACACTTTCAAAAGTATTCTCTTCCCTGACACTTTGTTTATAAACCCGCACTCTCGGTCTCCACAATATTGTAAAAACATCCTCGATCCATCTGAGACCCATCTCCATGATTCTTGAGTTGACTCGGTCCTTTACCCTATCTCCTACACTTTAGGGAACCCCTAGGCCTAAACCCTCAACTCTCTACGTCCCAATCTGACTTGATTCAAAACCTTAGGTCCCACACCTACCCGGTCAGTCTTACATAGGTTACACCATAACCCCTTAGCTCGACCCTCCACAAGTTAGTAGCGGGACTCCTAAGCTTCAAACCAGTCTTATCCAAAACCTCAAGCCTTAAACCAGTCTACCGAATCCAAATCCTTAGAATGACCCATTAGGTCCCGAACCTACTGGTCTCGAGTCTACCTGATCTCTTAGATCCCAAACCTACCAATATATATTCATCCTTACCTTGTCCAGACTATGTCTCCCTTATCCTCTTAGGTCCAACCTCTTAGGTCTACCCAGTCTAACCTATTGAACGATCCCTTGGATCCTAAGTCCATTCAAGTCTACCAAGCGCCTACCTTGTAGGTCTCTAGCATATCCGATCCACACTTTAGGTCTCAACTCCTAAACCCTTTAGATCACAAAAATGTCTACCCTCTAGGTCTATAACCTTAGATGTCGACCCTTAGAACTCTTTAGTTCCCAAGCCTGCTCGGATCCAACCAAAACAATGCCATCTACGCCTACCGTCATACCCAAACCATGGCCCTGCCACTCTTAAACCTAGTGTCACTCCTTAGCTTCAAAAGACTTCCTAGTCTGACCTTCAACCCCTTAGGTCTCTAACCTACTTAATCCGAGCCGAGTCCAAACCTCGCCACCTACAAGGTCCACCCTTGAACTCCATGGATCTCAAACCTTTCTTCCCCACGAGTCCAAACCTCAAATGTGCTCGAACGCATAGGACCTCCCGCGTACCGTGATATGCCATAAAGATATCAAAACCCGTCCAGTCAAAAAGTCGTGCGCTTGACACCTTTGGTCCCATACCAAACCCACCTTCGCAATCGCCGAACGAGCTTGGTCACGCGCAATGACCTCTGAGACAAACTTAGGACCTAAGCATACCCAATCTAACTTAGGTACCTATTGTACTCAAGCAAAGTCTTGGACACTCAATCCTTTACCTAAAGCGCCAACATGGTCATATACCCAAAAACCATTTCCCCGCACCTATGGTTCGTACCTAGCCTAAACTTTCAAACACTCTAGGATCCAAGCCCGACATGCGTATTAGGTACTAGGATCATCCAATCCCAATCCGTTGCTCCTTGGCCGACCTCAAGCCTGCTTGGTCCTAACCCATAACGCGGTTTCTCTAGGACAAAAGACTTACCCGCTTGAAATCCTTATGTCCCAACGCTACCCTGCCTAGCCTTCGATCTCCTAGATCTCACGCCTACCATTCCATTAGGCCCCGGTCTCCTTAATACATGTCTGAGTCTTACCCTAGCTAACCCTAGCACTCTAGCCTAGGTCTAAACCTATCGAGCCTATCCAGCCATGAGGTATCAAGCTCACCTGCCCCAAACCGCAACACTCTTAGACCTCAAACTTGCTTGGTCTAAACCAAGACAAACCTTCAAATGCTTTTGGTCTCCAAACCCTAGCCTTAAGCCTAAGTAGTTACATTCTCTCCAAACCCT